>CATNWA010011307.1:42500-537500 GCA_951230385.1 Staurois parvus
ACAATAGACATCGTCGGGTAAAATAAAATTTTGACAGCTCAGTTGGTTATTAAAACTGTTATATAATGGAGGATGCAACAGGAGGAGCTGAAATACACAAAGTTGAGTGAGGACGGAAACAGACAACTGTGGGTAAGAACACCTCAAGGAAGGTGGGAACACACAAAGGTGAGCAAGAACTACCTCAGGTGAGAAGAGGTACTCCATGGGGATGGGAGCACATAAAGATGAGCAAGAACACCTCATGGGTGGTGATAAAACACAATGGTGGGCAAGAACACCTCATGGGTGGTGAGAAAACACAAAAGTGAGCAAGAACACCTCATGGGTGGTGAGAAAACACAAAGGTGAGCAAGAACTACCTCAGGTGAGAAGAGGTACTCCATGGGGATGGGAGCACATAAAGATGAGCAAGAATGCCTCATAGGTGGTGAGAAAACACAATGGTGGACAAGAACACCTCATAGGTGATGGGAACACATATGGGTTGGGTAAGAAAACTTCATAAGTGGCAAGGACACACAAAGGTGGAAAAGAACACCCATGGGAAGCAGGGACACATAGGTGGACAAGAACACCTCAAAGGTGGTGGGAACACACAAAGGTGAGCAAGAACACTTCGTGGGTGGTGAGAAAACATAAAGGTGGACAGGAACACCTCATAGGTGATGGGAACGCATATGGGTTGGGTAAGAACACTTCATAAGTGGCAAGGACACACAAAGGTGGAAAAGAACATCCATGGGAAGCAGGGACACATAGGCGGACAAGAACACCTCATGGGTGGTGAGAAAACACAAAGGTGAGCAAGAACACCTCATGGGTGGTGAGAAAACACAAAGGTGAGCAAGAACTACCTCAGGTGAGAAGAGGTACTCCATGGGGATGGGAGCACATAAAGATGAGCAAGAACACCTCATAGGTGGTGAGAAAATGCAAAGATGGGCAAGAACACCTCATAGGTGATGGGAACACATATGGGTTGGGGAAGAACACTTCATAAGTGGCAAGTACACACAAAGGTGGACAAGAACACCCATGGGAAGCAGGGACACATAGGTGGACAAGAACATCCATGGGAAGCAGGGACACATAGGTGGACAAGAACATCCATGGGAAGCCGGGACACATAGGTGGGCAAGAACATCCATTGGAAGCAGGGACACATAGGTGGGCAAGAACCTCATGGGAGTAGGAACACACAATAGTGGGAAAGAATACAACATACTGTAGGTGATGGGGCACACAAAGGTGGACAAGGATACCCCGTAGTTAAAGTGAACACAAAAAGGTTGGCAAGAACACCTTATAGGTGGTATGAACATACAAAAGTTGGGTGAGAACACCTCATGGTTGGAGGGAACACACAAAATGAGGCAAGAACACCCATGTTTGGTGGGGACGTACAAAGGTGGGCAAGTACACCTCATGGGTGGACGGGGGGCACCCAAATAAGGGCAAGAACTACTTGAGGAGGAAGGAGAGTGGAGCTGCTCCACAGGGATGGTAACGCACAAGGATGGGCAAGAACACATGGGTTGTAACACACAAAGGTTGGGTAAGAACACTTCATAGGTGATGGGAACACATATGGGTTGGGTAAGAAAATTTCATAAGTGGCAAGGACACACAAAGGTGAACAAAAACACCCATGGGAAGCAGGGACACATAGGTGGACAAGAACATCTCATGGGGGTGGGATAGGCATGGATACCTCATAGGTGGCATGGATACCTCATAGGTGGCAGAGACACACAAAGGTGGGCTTGAAAACCTCATGGGTGGCAGGGACATACAAAGGTGGGAAAGAATACAACCTAGGTGGCGGGGGCACACAAAGGTGGACAAGGACGGGCAAGAGTGCCTCATGGGTGGTGAGAGCACACAAAGGTGGGCAAGAACACCTCATAGGTGTTGGGAACGCACAAAGGTGGGCAAGAACACCTCATAGGTGGTGGAAGCGCACAAAGGTTGGGTAAGAACACTTTTTAAGCGATGGGACCACATGTAGGTGGACAAGAACATCTCATGGGAGATGGGGACACACACAGGTGAACAAGAACACCTACTGGAATCAGGAACAATGCAAAGGTGGACAAGAACACTTCATGGGAACACATAATGGTGGCCAAGAATACCTCATAGGTGGTAAGGACACACAAAGGTGTGCCTGAACCCCTTATTGGTGGCAGGGACATGCAAAGGTGGGCAAGAACCTCGTGGGAGTGGGAACACACAATAGTGGGAAAGAATACAACATACTGTAGGTGATGGGGGGCACACAAAGGTGGACAATGACACCTTGTAGTTTTTGGGAACACAAAAAGGTGGGTAAGAACATCTTATAGTTGGTATGAACATACAAAAGTTGGGTGAGAACACTTCATGGTTGGAGGAAACACACAAATTGAGGCAGGAACACCCATGTTTGATGGTGACTTACAAAAGTGGGTAAGAAACACCTTATAGTTGGTGGGGAAACACAAAGATGGGCAAGTACACCTCATGGGTGGAAGGGGGGGCTCACAAACAAGGGAAAAACTACTTGAGGAGGAAGGAACATACAAAGGAGAGTGGAGCTGCTCCACAGGGATGGGAACACACAAGGATGAGCAAGAACACCTCATGGGTTGTGAAAACACACAAAGGTGGGCAAGAACACCTGATAGGTGGTGGTAACACACAAAGGTTGGGTAAGAACACTTCATAAGTGGGAAGTCAAGAGCATCTCATAGGTGGTGGGGACACAAAAAGGTGCACAAGAACACTCAGGAGAAGCAGGGACACACAAAGGTGGACAAGAACACCTCATGGGAGTGGAAACATATAATGGTGGGCAAGAATACCTCATAGGTGGCGGGGACACGCAAAGGTAGGCTTGAACATTTCATGAGTGGTAGAGACATACAAAGGTGGGCAAAAACACCTCCTGGGAGCAAAAACATGCAAAAGTTGGAAAAAATACAACATAGGCGGCGGGGGCACACAAAGGTGGACAAGAACAGGTAATGGTGGCACAAAAAGTGGGAAAGAACACGTCACAGGTGCTGGGAACACACAAAGTATGGCAAGAACATCCTATGGCTGGAAGACATACACAAAGGTGTACAAAAATACCTCATGGTTGGTGGGGACACACAAAGGTGGGCAAGGACACCTCATGAGTGGGAAAGACACACAAATGTAGGTAAGAGCACTCTGAGGATTGTGGGGGCACATGAAAGTAGGCAAGAACACTTTAGGGGGTGGACTGGAACAAAGTTGGGAATCGTGGCAAGGAGATTTCTTTGCTGGAGTATTAAACAGATAAAAGTAGCCAATGGCCAACTCTGCCCACCAGGCACCACCCTTAAAATAGAATATCATTTTTTGGGGTGGATTGGCCCATTAAAGAGTTTATTTGGCTCTTATATTTCTACTATTTGTAATGGGAGGATGAGACCACAAACATATTCTACTTACATGCTATAAACAGTTTTAGGGAACGACAGTACGTGAGACTTTCAATACTCCATTTGCAAATAAAGAGCGGGGATGAGTAGAATAATTGAACTGGTTTCATATAATGGTTGCACCATTTTGCCATTGCCAATTTCTTGGAACTAGAAAGTCTTAACTATGCTTATTGAGGTTTTTAGGCAAAATTTTGGTCGTATACTTTTTTTTGTATATTTTTTGTATTTGTGTTTGCTGTATATTATTATTATTAGTAATAATAGTATTTGTGTCATTTGATTTTTTTTTTTTAATGAGGCCATTTCTTGGCACAATAATAGGTTCAGGATATGAAATAGACTTCAGGAGTATTACAACCACCATTAGACCCCTTTATTTCACCTTTCCCATTGCCAATTTCTTGGAACTGGAAAGTCTTCACTATGCTTATTGAGCTTTTTAGGCAAAATTTTGGTTGTATAATTTTTTTTTGTATATTTGTACATTTTTTGTAGTTGTGGTTGTTGTATATTATTATTAATAGTATTATTATTATTATTATTACCATTATTATTATTAATAGTATTATTATTATTATTATTATTATTATTATTATCATTATTATTATTAATAGTATTATTATTATTATTATTATTACCATTATTATTATTAATAGTATTTGTGTCATTTTATTTTTTTTTAATGAGGCCATTTCTTGGCACAAGAATAGGTTCAGGATATGAAATAGACTTCAGGAGTATTACAACCACCATTAGCCACCTTTATTTCACCTTTCCCATTGCCAATTTCTTGGAACTGGAAAGTCTTGACTATGCTTATTGAGCTTCTTAGGCAAAATTTTAGTTGTATACTTTTTTTTGTATATTTGTATATATTTTGTATTTGTGGTTGTTGTATATTATTATTACTATTATTATTATTATTAATATTAATAATAATAATAATAATAATAATAATAGTATTTGTGTCATTTGATTTTTTTTTTTATGAGGCCATTTCTTGGCACAAGAATAGGTTCAGGATATGAAATAGACTTCTGTAACCACTTCTACTTCTGTAGACTTTTTTGGGGTGGATTTGCCCATTAAAGAGTTCATTTGGCTCTTATATTTCTACTATTTGTAATGGGAGGATGAGACCACAAACATATTCTACTTACATGCTATAAACATTTTTAGGGAACGACATAACAGTGCGTGAGACTTTTAATACTCCATTTGCAAATAAAGAGCGGGGATGAGTAGAATAATTGAACTGGTTTCATATAATGGTTGCACCATTTTGCCATTGCCAATTTCTTGGAACTGGAAAGTCTTAACTATTCTTATTGAGCTTTTTAGGCAAAATTTTGGTCATATAATTTTTTTTTGTATATTTGTATATTTTTTTGTAGTTGTGGTTGTTGTATATTATTATTATTAGTATTATTACCATTATTATTATTATTATTATTAATAGTATTTGTGTCATTTGATCTTTTTTTTAATGAGGCCATTGCTTGGCACAACAATAGGTTCAGGATATGAAATAGGCTTCTGTAACCCTCAGGAGAATTACAACCCCCCATTAGCCACCTTTATTTCACCTTTCCCATTGCCAATTTCTTGGAACTGGAAAGTCTTGATTATGCTTATTGAGCTTTTTAGGCAAAATTTTGGTTGTATACTTTTTTTTGTATATTTGTATATTTTTTTTATTTGTGTTTGCTGTATATTACTATTATTATTTTTATTAATTAATAATAATAATAATAATAATAATAATAATAATAGTATTTGTGTCATTTGATTTTTTTTTATTTAATGAGGCCATTTCTTGGCACAAGAATAGGTTCAGGATATAAAATAGACTTCTGTAAGTCTATTTTATATCGACCATTAGCCACCATTATTGATTCCCAATTGTTTTGCCAAAATTGCAAACTTTTAAAGAAATCTTTCTTTCCAAATTTGGGAAAAATGAAAACTCTCAATTTTACTCACGGCAGCTCAAGCCTGCAAATACTCCGATACCCAGAAGAATAGAATATTTTCATATGTTTTGGTATAAAAAGTGTAAGACAAGAGTATGACAAGACCATCTCTCCATTAGTCCGCCGGACCCAACATTTGTCAAAAAGATCTCACACGCCATTGAGCCCCACTCGCATTTTTTAAATGAAGTATTTGCTTCTCGCACATTGCCACAGTGGTGTCATTAACTGGTGACAACACAAGAGCAATGGTACACCTCGTATGTTATATCAACCCTGAAGAAGTGATATTAATCAGTGCTCCGGGAAGGCGGCAGTTTTGCGGATTCTCTGGAAGGCGTAGGCAAATCTCTGGATTACATTATTTGTCACCTCCCAAGATGGGTGACAGGGGAACATAACGGCCCATCAATACGCGTCCGATAATAATTCCTGATAGCTGTATCTCCAGAACACATTGATGTATGAACTGGTGGGCTGGATGGGACTATTATTCTGGAACATTTGGAAAAATTATTCACGGGTTCGGCTCTTTGAGAAATTACACTTTAGAGTTACGGTCGAAAGACACGAGATTAAACGTTTATGCAAATCATTTTTTCGGGAGGGAGCCACAACTAGAAGCTTTTGAGTCGGTCGGTGCTTAGCAGTTCAATTAGCCATGACAACAGCTCCAGGTTATTTTTTGGGGAAATTAGTAAACTTTTATTAAAAAAAAATGTCTCTGATGTCTCTCAGTTCAAATAATACGATGTGTCGTCGGCATAGTGGTGGTAGTTGAAGCCGTGAGAGTGTATGAGTTGGCCAAGGGAGGAGGTATAGATGGAGAAGAGAAGGGGCCCAAGGACAGAGCCTTGAGGGACCCCAACAGAGAGGGGGGGTGAGGGGGAGGTGGTAGCATTATAGGTAATGCTGAAAGAGCGTTGTGACAGGTAGGATGAGAGCCAGGAGAGAGCAGAATCTCTGAGGCCGAGGGAGTGTAGTTTTTAGAGGAGGAGGGGGTGGTCGACTGTGTCGAAGGCCGCAGAGAGGTCAAGGAGTAGGAGCACTGAATGGTGGCCATTAGCTTTGGCGGTTAGCAGGTCGTTGGAGAATGTATGTATATTATGGGAAAACAAGAAAGCAGATGATGTATAGGAAGATGTTTTAAAGTTGTTTGTTTAATTACATAATAAAAAGATGAATTAAAAAAAAAAAAAAACAGTATTACACGATGGAGATTGTGTTCTCTTTCTGTTATATGGGTATATGATTTGTGGTACCTATGAGAGTGCTAAGCCGCCTGCAGACCGGTCCAGCGGAATGGTGAATAGCTATTACCTGCTGGCATCATCCTAATGGTAGAGAAGCTACTCTGAGGATCCAGAGGAGTTTTTCTTGCTTTGTGGCCCTGCAGGGTCATGAAGTGGAGGTGAGAGGCCATTCTAGCCATTTCGTTGGGGATCACACTGAGGGTGTTTTTGACATCCACATCGTCCATGAATATTATTATTATTATACAGTATTTATAAAGCGCCAATAGTTCGCTCAGCGCTGTACATTACAAGGGGGACAGAACATGTGACAGAACAATACCAATACAATGCAAAACATGAGGGGATCGAGGGCCCTGCTCTTTCGAGCTTACAATCTAGGAGGGAGGGGATGGTGGCACAGGAGGAGATGGCTGTGGGGGATGGAGTGGTAGGAAGAGTGGAGGAGGTCGGCAAGTTAGCAGGGGGTGGGGTAGGCTTCCCTGAAGAGATGGGTTTTCAGGGTGCGCCTAAAGGAGAGGAGAGTAGGTGATAATCTGATGGGTTGGGGCAGGGAGTTCCAGAGGATGGGTGACACCCTGGAGAAGTCCTGGAGGCGGGCATGGGAGGAGGAGACCAGGGAACTAGAGAGAAGGAGGTCTTGTGAGGAGCGGAGTGTGCGTGTTGGGTGGTACTTGGATATTAGGTCGGTGATGTAGTTCGGGGCAGTATGGTGGACGGCTTTGTACGTCAGTGTTAGGATTATGAATTTGATCCGTTGCGCAATCGGAAGCCAGTGGAGGGATTGGCAGAGGGGGGTGGCGGAGACAGAGCGGTTGGAAAGGTGAATGAGTCTGGCAGCCGTATTCAGGAAGGACTGAAGCGGGGATAGCCAGCGGCGAGGCAGGCCAGTGAGGAGGGAGTTGCAGTAGTCGAGTCGTGATATGATGAGGGAGTGGATGAGCTGTTTAGTGGTTTCTGGGGTTAGGAACGTGCGGATTTTGGCGATGTTGCGGAGGTGGAGTCTGCATGAGTTTGTTAAAGATTGGACTTGGGGCTGGAAGGAATGAATAGGAAGATCACTACACTAATTTATGGACTTTTAAGTCACTTTATATGTGATGTGTGTCTCACATAGTGTGCTGTTCTGATCCTTAGTAGGGATTCACATCAGTTTTGCTATTATTGTGTCCCATCAGGGACTTGGGGGTCACGTTTTAAGATATCCACACATGGATTGGGGTCACTCTTGCTGTGTGATCACTGAGATGTCTGATTTTTAGACTATATACTGTATATTTCTTTATATCTGATCTGTTTATTAATATTTATTGCATCACCCATGTCTGTTGAACTTGTATCATTATTATGTATAAGTTGCTAGTAATGTTATAAAGACATCAGAGATGGCGATACAACAAATCCATACAAAATTATTGTGAAAAAATATATATAAATCTTCATAAAAAAATACAATAAAAGTGATTAAAAAAAATGTCTCTGATGTCTTTATAACATTATTAACAACTTGTTCTGGTGAGTTTATTCATTTCTATTGGTGAAGGATTTTTGCACAATTGGTGATGGATTTTTTCACATCATATTATTTAAATTGAGAGACATTAGAGACGTTTTTTTTAAATCACCTTTATTGTATTTTTATGAAGATTTATATATATTTTTTATATTTGCTGAATTGGTAGATCCACAGGCAACTTAACTCTTCAATAAACACAAACGTGAAACGTAATAAAGGTAGTGCTTACTAAATTGGCTCAATTTAGTGATAGTGATATAACAAATAAAAAAACCCTATTTGTGATGGCGATACAACAAAGACATACAAAATTATTATGGTGTCAGCATACCAAGACTTTTTTGGACAAGTTCATGCTCCCAACTTTGTGGGAAGAGTTTGGGGATGGCCTCTTCCTGTTCCAACATGACTGCCACCAGTGCACAAAGCAAGATCCATAAAGACATGGAGGAGCCAGTTTGGGGTGGAGGAACTTGACTGGCCTGCACAGAGTCCTGACCTCAACCCGATAAATCACCTTTGGGAAGAATTAGGAGCGGAGATTGCGAGAAAGGCCTTCTTGCCTGACATCAGTTCCTGACCTCACAAATGCTTTTCTGAAAGAATAGTCAAACCTTCCCATAGACACCCTCCTAAACCTTGTGGACGGCCTTCCCAGAAGAGTTGAAGCTGTTATAGCTGCAAAGGGCGGGGCCAACTCAATATTGAACCCTACGGACTAAGACTAAGACTGGGATGCCATTAAAGTTCATGTGCGTGTAAAGCCCGGCGTCCCAATACTTGGGGCAATATAGTGTATGTACAACCCCCTTGAATGTAAAAGTGTGGTCAGCACTGTTATAGAGTACAATATTTATTTGATGCTTATTCTTGTTATCATGGCTTAAGAAGGTTCTCCTAGGGCTGCTTAGGACTTGTCCAAATCTGTCATCAGTTAATGTTCTGATGTCCTAACAGGAAAAAAAAAATATCTGAATATCAAAGCTCCAGGCGGACAGTAACATCTGTTGTTTTGATGATAGGTGCATGGGACGTGGGTCCTGGGACTCAACACCATTGGCACAGAGGTTCAAGATGTGGGACTTCCCCTGCTGCACTGGGACTCTTCATTTGTACTCAGCTCATAAAAACAGATTGGCAATGTCTGTATTGCCAACTTACTTCTTGGATTTTGGACTTCACCAGTTCCATGAAGCTTGTGGTTGCACCTCTGGTCAGAAGGCTCAAGTTGTGTACTCACAAGTTGGTTGGGAAGCCCATTTGATATGTGTACGGCCAACTTAAATGTAATAGCATGATCAGCACTGTTATAGTATACAAAATGTATTTATTCTTGAAGTGTGCAATCACTATCTTGCCTGGACAAGGTTCTCCCTGGGGCTACTTTGGGCTCGTCCAAATCTGTTATCAATTAATGCTCTGATGTCCTCACAGAAAAAAAAATATCTGAGTATCAGATATCCAGGAGGACAGTTATATCTTCTTGCGTTGTTTTGATGAAGAGTCCATGGGGCATGGGTTCTGGGATGCAGCGCCATCAAAACAGAGGTTCAAGATGCAGGACTGTCCCAGATGCACTGGGACTCTATATTTGTATTCAACTCAGCCAATGCAGTCATTGCTTTCTGTTTCAAACTTACCAAACTGTGTGGCAGTGGATGTTTTGCAAACCTACTTCTTGGCTTTGGACTTCAACAAATCCATGAAGGTTGTGGTTGCCCCTTTGGTCAGGAGGTTCAAGCTGTGTACTCCACAGTTGGGTTGGGTAGCTTGTTGGATGTATGTAAGAATATGATCAGCACTGTTATAGCATACATTATTTTCTTGGCGAGTATTCTTGGAATACGCAATCGGTATCATGCCTGGTCAAGGTTCTCCTGGGGCTACTTTGGGCTTGTCCAAATCTGTTATCAATTAATGCTCTGATGTCCTTACAGAAAAAAAATGTGAATATCAGATATAAAGGAGGACAGTTATATCTGCTTGCGTTGTTTTGATGATGAGTCCATGGGGCATGGGTTCTGGAATGCAGCGCCATCAAAACAGAGGTTCAAGATGCAGGACTGTCCCAGATGCACTGGGACTCTATATTTGTATTCAACTCAGCCAATGCAGCCATTGCTTTCTGTTTCAAACTTACCAAAACGTGTGGCAGTGGATGTTTTGCAAACCTACTTCTTGGCTTTGGACTTCAACAAAACCATGAAGGTTGTGGTTGCCCCTTTGGTCAGGAGGTTCAAGCTGTGTACTCCACAGTTGGGTTGGGTAGCTTGTTGGATGTATGTAAGAGTGTGATCAGCACTGTTATAGCATACATTATTTTCTTGGCGAGTATTCTTGGAATACGCAATCGGTATCATGCCTGGTCAAGGTTCTCCTGGGGCTACTTTGGGCTTGTCCAAATCTGTTATCAATTAATGCTCTGATGTCCTTACAGAAAAAAAAATGTGAATATCAGATATAAAGGAGGACAGTTATATCTGCTTGCGTTGTTTTGATGATGAGTCCATGGGGCATGGGTCCTGGGATGCAGCACCATCAAGACAGAGGTTCAAGATGATGCAGGACTGTCCCAGATGCACTGGGACTCTATATTTGTATTCAACTCAGCCAACGCAGTCATTGCTTTCTGTTTCAAACTTACCAAAACGTGTGGCAATGGATGTTTTGCAAACCTACTTCTTGGCTTTGGACTTCAACAAATCCATGAAGCTTGTGGTTGCCCCTTTGGTCAGGAGGTTCAAGCTGTGTACTCCACAGTTGGGTTGGGTAGCTTGTTGGATGTATGTAAGAGTGTGATCAGCACTGTTATAGCATACATTATTTTCTTGGCGAGTATTCTTGGAATACGCAATCGGTATCATGCCTGGTCAAGGTTCTCCTGGGGCTACTTTGGGCTTGTCCAAATCTGTTATCAATTAATGCTCTGATGTCCTTACAGGAAAAAAAGTAAGTGAATATCAAAGATCCGGGTGGACAGTAACATCTGCTTGCGTTGTTTTGAAGATGAGTCCATCGGCAGATGCTCGGTCATTCATATGTCTGTCATCGCGAGAGATTTTCTGGCCAACTGGCTCCAATGCATCCTCTGTTTCGGAGACCTCTTGGTAGGAGTTTTGTTTACCGCGCTTCCAGCTGGGTGCCGAAACATCCTGATTGACAGCTGGCCATCTGGGCCCCTTGGCTTGCTGATGTAGGACGCCTTTAGTGGTGCTTTCATTATTTTTAGATTGGCAAAACTAACGACACCCAGTTGAGTCCTCCCCAAAAACGAGATTAATACTTGATATGACGGTCATAAATATACTGTATGTCCCTCCACCCCTTCGCTGTAGAGGGGGAGAGATGCTTCGAGGCGCCTAGGACTGACCCCTTTCCCGAAAACACTGTGCTCCGCGCCAGGCAAAGAAGAAAAAAAAACCTCCAGAGTTTCCAAAGGGGATTTAGGCCCAGGTGTGGAACAAACAACGAATCTCGGGTCGAAGGTCACCGGAGACTCACGGTCTCCGGCCTGCTCATGTATATATTGAGTACGTATCGTTTTTTGCAGCGCGCACCAGATGTTTAATATCACGGAACGAAACGGCATGTGTCAGCAGCTGAGGATGCATCGATGAGAGCGATTAATGGCAGAAGGGAGATCTGGCAGCGGCGCTCGCCTCGGCCTCAGTGCGTTAGGACCATTAGATGTGTTTATTTTGCAGCTGATTGTTTTTAAATATGTTGAAAATGTAAATACTTGTAGGACGGGCCGTAGATCAAATGAACGACTTTTTTTTTTTTCACCCGCAGCAGATGGGGGGGATGAAGAGCGGAAATGAGACCGAGGCGAGGAACGTATGAAAATCATAAAGCGGGACTGAGAAATATTACAGCTTGACATAGTGTCAAGTGTGAAATGAGAAGTTGTGTATAAGAAAAATTTCCTTTTGCTTAGGCGTAAAGCATATAGACACTAGTAGCTGGAAGGTTCAATGGCCACAGTTTTTAATGCAAAACCCCGTCTAAGAAGCCTGCAAAAATCCGAGTGATCCTGGGTTCCAAACTCCGCCCACTCTAGCTTCCAAACAGAGGTTGAATCAAGCATAGAATCAAGGGACATAAGCGTGCAATCATACCTATCCTGGTCTCAGGTATCTCTTTGGATTAAAGAACCATGCCCTTCTGTAGTTTGAAGATGAGGAAAGGGTAGTTTTACGGTGCTCCTGTAACAGTGTGACAATGCCGCTCATCAATAGATGAAAGACACTACAAGTGTTGTCACCCTGGAACAGGAATTGTGTTACTGGCAGGATCATCATGTGAAAATTAAAGAAAAAAAGCCTGAAAATGAAAACTGATACAGCCAACCCATCTCATGATCTCCACCATAACCTTTCCTTTCTCTACCATAACCTGTATGGTTGTACTGTTTCCACCATAACCTATATGGTGCTTCTGTCTTTGCCTGGGTTTTTGGTAGACCCTGGCACCAGGGCACATGTTCCATATCTTCCATCTACCATATTCTATATGGTTGTATTCTATCCACCATAATCCTTCCTGTGTCTACCATAACCTGTATGGTTGTACTGTCTCCACCATAATCCTTCCATTCTCTACCATAACCCTTTCTTTCTGTACTATAAACTGGATGTTTGTATGGTCTCTATCTTAATTGTACCTGTCTCCACTGTAATCTATATGATTGTACTCTGTCCATCAGAACCCTTCCTGTCTCTATGATAACATGTATGTTTGTACTGTCTCCACAATAATCCTTCCAGGCTCTACCACAACTTGTCTGGTTGTTCTGTCTCCACCATAGCCCTTCCTGTCTCCACCATAATCCTTCCAGGCTCTACCCCAACTTGTATGGTTGTTCTCTCTCCACCATAACCCTTCCTGTCTCCACCATAATCCTTCCAGGCTCTACCATAACCTGTATGGTTGTACTGTTTCCACCATAACCTATATGGTGCTTCTGTCTTTGCCTGGGTTTTTGGTAGACCCTGGCACCAGGGCACATGTTCCATATCTTCCATCTACCATATTCTATATGGTTGTATTCTATCCACCATAATCCTTCCTGTGTCTACCATAACCTGTATGGTTGTACTGTCTCCACCATAATCCTTCCAGGCTCTACCATAACCCTTTCTTTCTGTACTATAAACTGGATGTTTGTATGGTCTCTATCTTAATTGTACCTGTCTCCACTGTAATCTATATGATTGTACTCTGTCCATCAGAACCCTTCCTGTCTCTATGATAACATGTATGTTTGTACTGTCTCCACCATAATCCTTCCAGGCTCTATCACAACTTGTCTGGTTGTTCTGTCTCCACCATAGCCCTTCCTGTCTCCACCATAATCCTTCCAGGCTCTACCCCAACTTGTATGGTTGTTCTCTCTCCACCATAACCCTTCCTGTCTCCACCATAATCCTTCCAGGCTCTACCCCAACTTGTATGGTTGTTCTCTCTCCACCATAACCCTTCCTGTCTCCACCATAATCCTTCCAGGCTCTACCATAACCTGTATGGTTGTACTGCCTCCACCTTAATTGTTCTAGGCTCTACCATAACCTATAAGGTTGTTCTGTCTCCATCAGAACCTTTCCGATCTCTACTAAAACCTGTATGGTTGTACGATGTCCACCATAACCCTTCCTGTCTCCACCGTAACTTATATGATTGTACTCTCTACGCCATAATCTTTTCTGTCTCTTCCATAACCTGTATGGTTGTTCTGTCTCACCATAACCCTTCCTGTCTCTAACATAACCCTTTCTTTCTCTACTATAAACTGTATGTTTGTATGGTCTCTACTCTCTACCTTAACCATACCTGTCTCCACCATAATCTATATGATTGTACTCTCTCCATCAGAACCCTTCTTGTCTCTATGATAACATATATGTTTGTGTTGTCTCCACCATAATCCTTCCAGGCTCTACCACAACTTGTATGGTTGTTCTGTCTCCACCATAACCCTTCCTGTCTCCACCATAATCCTTCAATGCTCTACCATAACCTGTATGGTTGTACTGCCTCCACCATAATTGTTCTAGGCTCTACCATAACCTATAAGGTTGTTCCGTCTCCATCAGAACCTTTCCGATCTCTTCTAAAACCTGTATGGTTGTACGATGTCCACCATAACCCTTCCTGTCTTCACCATAACTTATATGATTGTACTCTCTACGCCATAATCCTTCCTGTCTCTACTTTAACCTGTATGGTTGTACTGTCTCCACCATAATTCTTCCAGGCTCTACCATAACCTGTCTGGTTGTTCTGTCTCACCATAACCCTTTCTGTCTCTACCATAACTTGTATGGTTGTTCTGTCTCCACTATAACCCTTCCTGTCTTTACTATAACCTGTATGGTTGTACTGTCTCCACCATATTCCTTTTAAGTTCTACCATATCCTGTGTGGTTGTTCTGTCTTCACCATAACCCTTCCTGTCTCTACTATAACCTGTATGGTTGTACTGTCTCCACCATAACCCTTCCTGTCTCTACTATAACCTGTATGGTTGTACTGTCTCCACCATAACCCTTCCTGTCTCTACTATAACCTGTCTGGTTGTACTGTTTCCATCATAACCCTTCTTGCCTCTACAATAATCTGTCTGGTTGTACTGTCTCCATCATAACCCTTCTTGCCTCTACAATAATCTGTATGGTTGTACTGTTTTTGCCATAACCAATCTTGTTTCTTTTGTAACCTGTATGGTTGTTCTGTCTCCACCATATTCCTTCCAAGTTCTACCATAACCTGTCTGGTTGTTCTGTCTTCACCATAACCCTTCCTGTCTCTACTATAACCTGTATGGTTGTACTGTCTCCACCATAACCCTTTTTGTCATACTAAAACCCATATGGTTGTACTGTTTCCATCATAAAGCTTCCTTTCTCCTCTATAACCTGTGTGATTGTACTACTGTTTCCACCATAACGTTTCCTGTGTCCACCATAACCTGTTTGGTTGTACTGTCTCTACCATAACCTTTCCTGTCTCCACCAAAACCTATATAGTGTTTCTGTCTCTGTCTAGGTTGTTGGAAGACCCTGACACCAGGGCACATGTTCCATAACTTCTACTGAGTTCCCCAGGTCTCCTTTGAGATATGGAGACATTTTATTATTTATTACAGCTTGGAACATGGTGTAATGTTGTCTATTTTCCAGTCTATCTTTTATTTATTTTGTCATCATAGTGTGACAATTTAGTTTTAGACCAATTAATTTCTGTTCGGTCAGAAAGATGATATCTGTCTTAGAGTTGATCCAATGTGGTCGTCATGGTATCCTAGCAGCCCCTCAAGATCTTAACAGAGGTTCCTAGATCTATTAGGACCCTATAAATGACCCTAGTCTCTGCTAGGAACTTTATGAATGTAGGCAGAAGATGAAGGCTCATAATTGACTATCCTTTAAAAGTGTTGACCTTCCTGGGATTTGCAGTGTACCCATGGAGGCCAAAGATTCTCCATCTTTCTCACCCTTAACATTGCAGTGTTGCACTTCTGTAGGTTTGGTGGTATGTCACCATTCTGCTTTTACAACACGAGGGGTTTTTAGGGTGCCAGACCGGACGCTGTACTAACCTACGCCTGACCCTATAAAGTGCAGAACTTGATGTCCAGTTGGCTGCCCAGCCCCTCTCTATGCTCTTGCTGTGTTCAGCAAAACGGGCAGTCTGCTACTGCGGCAGCACCAGGTGTGAGATGGTCCAGGAGGAATCGCCCCCTCCATCTCCAATATTTAATTAAAATGTTTCTGATGCTTTTCAGGGCACTAGCAGGTTGTTTGAATCTCAGCGGCCGGAAGCAGCATGCTGAGACACGGCTAAATATTTGAGGAAATGTTAGGTGGAATGAATTATGCCCGAGGCTGGTTTTTAATATTTAACATTTATTTTAAAAAAAGACTGGTTCGTTCTCCATAAATGCGGCCACCAACCGCTGCAAACAAAGAGAGGAGTGTCAGAGCGTCAGGCTCCGAAATCAGCAGAGACATACACACAAGCTTGCACATGAAAAGCTTTCAATGAAGTCTCCATTTGGGACTAAACATTGGGAGTTTTTAATTTACAGTTGCAAGCGATACTCTAGTCTTTCCTGGAAGACTATGCCAAATAAAAATGCGAAAATAAATTTAGTGAATAGATTGATTTACTTTACTTTTTACTAGATTTACTTTAAAAGTACACCGAAGTCAAAAAGGCTTACAGAGAGCACAATCCACCAGCTTGTGTGTTTATTGTTTCATCCATGCTTTTCCATAGTGTCCCAACACACCCAACTGACATTTTTTGGATATCTAGTCCTTGAAAATGGATAGTCTTTAATGCAATTCAGTGAAATCACAGGAGGGTGCTTAGCTGTGCCAGTAGAAGGTCATACAGTGCCCAGGGCAAAGATGCCAAATTGTGCCCTCCTCCCCAATCAATGTGGGTGCACCCAATCATCTGCAGTTGAGATTAATGGTGACCCTAGAGTGACCACCCCTAGAGTGACGGTATCTGTTGCAGACTGCACCCCTGCAACCCCCTAAGTACACCACTGATGCAGACCATGGACCTCACCACTGAAGACATCACTGTTCCTCTGCTAGGTCTCCTCTTGTCAGGTAGGGCTGCCCCGAGGCAGTAGGGTGAGCCAGTAAAGGATGGAAATGGTGAGGATAGGCTCCCTTAAATGTCCTGTGTGGGCTGATGCCTCATGGCACCCCCCCCCAGACAACATATAAGGACATGGCACCCAGGGTAGCTGTTTCTCTCCCCCCCCCCCTCAGTCCTGGGTTCACTCAATCATCTGCAGTTGAGATTAATGGTGACCCTAGAGTGCCCACCCCTAGAGTGACGGTATCTGTTGCAGACTGCACCCCTGCAACCCCCTAAGTACACCACTGATGCAGACCATGGACCTCACCACTGAAGACATCACTGTTCCTCTGCTAGGTCTCCTCTTGTCAGGTAGGGCTGCCCCGAGGCAGTAGGGTGAGCCAGTAAAGGATGGAAAGGGTGAGGATAGGCTCCCTTAAATGTCCTGTGTGGGCTGATGCCTCATGGCGCCCCCCCCCCCTCAGCCAACATATAAGGACATTGCACCCAGGGTAGCTTTTTTCTCTCCCCCCCCCCCCCTCAGTCCTGGGTGCACGCAATCATCTACAGTTGAGATTAATGCTGACCCTAGAGTGACGGTATCTGTTGCAGACTGCACCCCTGCAACCCCCTAAGTACGCCACCAGGGGCGGACTGACAACTCATGGGGCCCCCGGGCAATAGGGGATCATGGGGCCCCTGTGTCCTTGCCCAAACTCAAAAAAGCCTATGAAAAAGGTATCAAGGGCATCTCATGGGGCCCCCTACTGACCCCAGGCCCTCAGGCAGTGCCCGAGTTTTCAAATGGTCAGTCCACCCCTGTACGCCACTGATGCAGACCATGGACCTCACCACTGAAGACATCACTGTTCCTCTGCTAGGTCTCCTCTTGCCAGGTAGGGCTGCCCCCAGGCAGTAGGGTGAGTCAGAAAAGGATGGAAAGGGTGAGGATAGGCTCTCTTAAATGTCCTATATGGGCTGATGCCTCATGGCGCCCCCCAGCCAGCATATAAGGACATTGCACCCAGGGTAGCTGTTTCTCTCCCCTCCTCCTCAGTCCTGGCCCTGATGCCTACATGCTCTATAATCAAATCAGTCCCTGCCCTTCCAATCCAAGGCCCCAATCTCACATACATATACATATTTATTTATTATTATTTATTACAGGTGCCAGCCATGTACACAGCACTAAACCTACATTAGATTCAATTCAGTCTCAGCCCTCAAGATTCCAATCCAAGGTCCCCACTTCACATACATACATGCATACATACTAGAGCCAATACAGACCATTTTGATCCACCAACATGTCTTTTGAGTATTGGAGGAACCTGGAGTATCCAGAGGAAACTCACACAAGCACAGATAGAACATGCAAACTCCATGCGGATAGCATCCTGGCCAGGATTCCAGTCAAGTATCCCAGTGCTGCAAGGCAGATATGCTATTCTTTATCTTCTTCATACAGAATGTCAGTAGCTCAGTAATAACACACGACATTGTCGAAATTTCCTCCATGTGTAAACTTTAATCTGCGGCAGAGTCTGCAGAATACAGAAACTCTTTGGAAAGTCAGGCAAGAGCATTGAGCGCCCCAGAGAATGTGATTCAAGGAGCCGCGCTTCTATTATTTATCAGCAGATGCTGCAAAAGAAGAACATCACCGAATGTTCACTACAGAAACCTTCATTCTTCACAAACCTGGCCAGTACAGGTCATCCTATGCCTATCGAGAAGACGCTCAGAGATATTGTAGAGAGGTTTCCACAACTTGTTAACACTTTAGGTGGCCATAGTCATGTTGCCTTCCAGAAATCATATGCAGATAACAACTTTCTGAAAGTCGGTTTTGCCTAGGGTTTGGCATTTCCCCAAGCTCCTATGTGACCTTGTGACTGCCCCCTCAGACAGCGAGAACTGCATTACAGGAGGACGTGCCTGTATGGGGTATCCTACACCTACTGATAAGCTCTGAGATATAAAGTGGGGTTCAACATTTTGTAAACACTTTCTCTGGCCAACGGCATCGCCAACCAGAAAATCATATGCAGATGGCGACTTTCAGGAAGTCAGTACTTGCCTAGGGCTTGGCACCCCCATGTGACTTTGTAACCACCCACTCAGGCAGCAGGGACTGCATTATGGGAGAAGGCACCAATACAGGGCACCCTGTACCTATTGATAAAATGCTGTGAGATGTTGTTCAACAATTTGTAAACTCGTTCAATAGCCATGTCATCACAATCCAGAACATCGTATGCAGAGAGTGACTTTCTGAAAGTCAGCATTTGCCTAGGTCTTGGCACACCCCCATGCCCCCATGTGACACTGCTCTAGCCTTGTGACTGTCTACTCAATAAGGACGTGCCAGTATGGGTTACATAGTTACATAGTTAGTCTGGCTGAAAAAAGACAAAAGTCCATCCAGTTCAACCATAGAAAAAAAAAAGTTATAATCCTACACCCACAGTTGATCCAGAGGAAGGCAAAAAAAAAAAAACAGCAAAGCACGATCCAATGTGCTCCTACTGGGAAAAAAATCCTTCCTGATCCCCCGAGAGGCAATCGGATATTCCCTGGATCAACTTTCCCTATAAATGTTAGTTATCCTATGCCTTTTGAGAAGATGCTCTGAGATATCATAGAGAGGGTTCAACAATTTGTAAACAATTTCTTTTCCCATGTCATCACCCTCCAGAAGATCATATGGGGTAATGACTTTCTGAAAGTCGGTATTTGCCTAGGGCTTGGAGGTCTTGGCACACCCCCCCATTCCCCCATGTGACCTTGTAACTGTCCACTTAAACAGTGAGAACTGCATTGTGGGAGGAAGCACCAGTACAGGGCATCCTGTGCCCACTGAGAACATACTCTCAGATATTGTAGAGAGGGTTCAACACTTTGAAAACTCGTTTTCTGGCCATGTTGTCACCCTCCAGAAATTCATATGCAGAGAATAATTTTCTGAAAGTCAGTATTTGCCTAGGTCTTGACACACCCCCATGCCCCCATGTGACCATGACACTGCCCATTCAGATAGCGAGGACTGCATTGTGGAAGAAGGCACCAGTACGGGGCATCCTCTGCCTATTGAGAAGATGCTGCTAGATATTGTAGAGAGGGTTCAAAAATTTGTAGACACTTTCTCTGGCCATGTCATCACCCTCCATAATATCAGATGCAGAGAATAATTTTCTGAAAGTCAGTATTTGCCCTCATGCCCCCATGTGACCATGACACTGCCCATTCAGACAGCAAGGACTGCATTGTGGAAGAAGACACCAGTATGGGGTACCCTGTGCTTATTGAGAAGGTGCTGCGGGATATTGTAGAGAGGGTTCAAAAATTTGTAGACAATTTCTCTGGCCATGTCATCACCCTCCATAATATCAGATGCAGAGGGTGACTTTATGAAAGACTTTTATTTGTCTAGGGCTTGGCCTACGTCCATAGACCCCAATTGACACTGCTCTAGCCTAGTGACCAGGGGCGGACTGAAAACTCATGGGGCCCCTGGGCAATAGGAAATCATGGGGCCTCTGTGTCCTCGCCCACACTCAAACCACACCCAAAAAAGCCTATGAAAGGTACCAGGGGCATCTCATGGGGCCCCCTACTGACCTGGGCCCTCGGGCAGTGCCCGAGTGCCTAAATGGTCAGTCCGCCCCTGCTTGTGACTGTCCACTCAGGCAATGAGGACTGCATTATGAGAGGACTTGCCAATATAGAGTGTCCTATGCCTTTTGAGAAGATGCTCTGAAATATTGTAGAGGTTTCAACTATTTGTACAATTTCTCGAGCCATGTGGTCACCCTCCAGAAAATCATATGCAGATAGTGACTTTGTCTAGGGCTTGGCACACCCCCTATGCCCCCATGTGACCATTTCACTGTTCACTGTGTGTACTGCATTGTGGAAGGGGACATCAGTTATCCTTTGCCTATTGAGAAGGTGCCCTGAGATATTGTAGAGAAGGTTCAACAATCTGTAGACATTTTCTCTGGCCTGGTCGTCACCATCTAGAAAACCATATGTAGAGAGTGAGTCTGGGAAATCTGGTATTTGCATAGGTCTTGGCACACCCCCATGCCCCCATTTGACCCGGTCAAGCCTTGTGACTATCCACTCAGGCAGCGAAAATTGCATTGTGGGAGGAGGCGCCAGTACGGGGCATCCTCTGCCTGTTGAGATGGTACTTTTGAGATATTGTAGAGAGGGTTCAACAATTTGTAAGCTCTTTCTCTGTCCGTGAGAATTATATGCAAAGAGGGACTTTCTGAAAGTCGGCATTTTCTTAGGACTTGGCACACCCCCATGTGACACTGCTCCAGCCTTGTGACTGTCCATTTAGGCAGCAAGGACTGCATCATGGTGGGGTGCGTACTTTTGTGTCCAATACCCAGAAGTACTATTATCTATATGGGCTCCAAGGGCAGAAAAATGTAGGATAGGTCAAAATATTATGTTACACTATAGCAGTGGTCTCCAACCTATGGCCCAGGAGCCAGATGTGGCCCTTTGCTTGCCTTTATCTAGCAGTTTGCTTGCATTTATCGGCCATTGAGGCATTATTTCTGCCATGGACCCCAACAATATGGGAACATTCCTGTAACTGACAACAATAGGGCACTATTCCCCCCACTGACACCAACAATGGGACATAATTCCTTCCACTGACACCAACAATCGGGCGCTATTCCTCCCCCTAATACCGAAGATGGGGCGTTGTTTACTCCCACTGGGCACAGTCTGGCCCCCCTAAAGTCTAAATGACAGTAAACTGGCCCTGTGTTTAGAAAGTTTGGGGGCCGCTGCACTAAAGGGTCACACTTACAGTGTCTAGTGTATCCTCTAAATAAGAGGTAGGCAACTGTGGCCCTCCAGCTGTTGGTGAACTACAAGTCCCATCATGCCTCTGCCTTTGGGAGTCATGCTTGTAACTGTCAGTTTTGCAATGCCTCATGGGACCTGTAGTTCTACTAACAGCTGGAGGGCCACAGTTGGCCACCTCTGCTCTAAATGTAGTAGTAATTATTAAATAATAAGTTTACCCAGAGTTGCACAGGACTTTGCCTAGGCCGAGAGGATGTCATCAGTCTGCTGCATGCGGGAAGAAGCATTTCCTCAGTCTCCCCTCTTAAAGTATTCAGGCCGCAACATTGTAACATTTTTACCAGCCAGACAACAAGTAACACCGCTCAACGTCCAATCCAGGATCCACTTTTTTTTGGGACCTAACCCCTCCAAGCCTGCCAATCACATAGTGTAGCGGAACCGGACCACGACTGCGCTAGGGTATTTCCGTTATACTACCGCTTCCCTGTCCGAACACAGATCCCCGGACACCACCGCTGACCATACAGGACGAGACAGCACCATGCTTCTTGAGACAGGAACTGAACTGCTTTATTTTAACACAAACACAAGATATATACACAGGGCGGGGCAATACAACAGGCAACAGGAAACACATCAGCAGGCCGTCCCATCAGGGCGAAGGGCTGCCGGAAACCCCCCACCAAACCAAGACCCACAATAGAACAATGGGATACACCACATGGCAGTAGACAATACAGGAACACATACATCCCATAATAGTTTGCTGGCAAGCAAGACACAATAGAACAATGGAACAACCATGTGGCAGTAAACAATGAACAACCCCCCACACCCCACCTATACATGTCCACACAATACTAGGACAGATCACCCTGCACCCCTAACAGGCACAGGGTGACTCACACATAATGGCAATATGGGGAGCTGAGACAGGGATCTCCCCACCTCTCCAAAGGGGGCTGTGTTCCATGGGCCCCCCACCCAAAGTCACTCCCGTCACACATAGCCATGTAAAGAGGCCCTGTCACCTCTTCAAAGTACTGCAACATAATTGATACCCTTCCCCTCATTTATGTTTGTGACCTGTGCAAGAGGGGCTCGGCCCTGAGGCAAGGCATTGCATGTTTGTTGTGTCAATGTGGTTGATTGCAGCTTAGGTTGTGTTATCCAGAGTGGAGGCTTTTAATCCTCTACGGTTGAGTTAAGTACATTCAATTTGCATATAATCACTTTAAGATCTCGAGTGCTGGCTGAGGAATGTTAATGTGCGTTCCAGGGAAGGCTGCCTCTTGTCAATGTGCAGCTTCTTTCTGCAGAATGACAATTAGGATGAAGCTGGTGGGGTGCTGAGGGTCCTCGTCTCTCCACACTGCTGGCTCCCCCACCTCCATTCACCTTCTGTAATGTGGCCCATAGAGCTGACCAAACCGGACTTAACCCTTTCTGTACACTACAACACTGGCTTCAGCTTCTCTCAGATTGGTGGAGTGACAAACATACAGGCAGGAATGACAGGTGGACAGGCGGGAATCATAGACAGGAATGACAGGTAGATAGGCAGGAATCATAGACAGGAATGACAGGTAGATAGGCAAGAATAACAGGTGGACATGGAGCAATCATAGACAAGAATGACAGGTGGACAGACAGAAATGACAGGTACATAGGCAGGAAGGACAGGTGAACAAGCAGGACTCATATGTAGGAATGACAGATAGATAGGTATGAATGACAGGTAAATAGGCATGAATAACAGGAGGACAGGAAGAAATCATAGACAAGAATGACAGGTGGACAGGTACCAATGACATTTAGATAGGCAGGAATGACAGGTGGACCAGCAGGACTCATAGGCTGGAATGACAGGTAGATAGGCAGGAATCATAGATAGGAATGACAGGTAGATAGGCAGGAATCATAGACGGGAATGACAAGTAGATAGGCAGGAATCATAGACAGGAATGACAGGTAGATAGGCAGGAATGACAGGTGGACAGGCAGGACTCATACACAGGAATGACAGGTAGATAGGCAGGAATGATAGGTAGACAGGCAGGAATCATAGAAAGGAATGACAGGTAGATAGGCAGGAATGACAGGTAGATAGGCAGGAATCATAGACAGGAATGACAGGTAGATAGGCAGGAATGACAGGTGGACAGGCAGGACTCATACACAGGAATGACAGGTAGATAGGCAGGAATGATAGGTAGACAGGCAGGAATCATAGAAAGGAAGTATAGGTGAACAGAGAAAAATCATAGACAAACCAAATGACAGGTAGACAGTCAGTAATGGTAGGCAGGAAAGAATAACAGGCAGGAATCATAGACAGGAATGACAGGTAGACAGTCAGTAATGGTAGGCAGGAAAGAATAACAGGCAGGAATCATAGACAGGAATGACAGGTAGACAGTCAGTAATGGTAGGCAGGAAAGAATAACAGGCAGGAATCATAGACAGGAATGACAGGTGGACAGACAGAACTCAAACAGGAGTGATAGGTAGATAGGCAGGTATGACAGGTGGACAGGCACAAATGACAGGTAGATAGGCACGAAAGACAGGTGGACAGACAGGAATTATAGACAAACCAGATGACAGGTAGACAGGCAGGTTTTAAAGAGAGACCAGATGACAGGTAGAAAGGCAAGAATTGTAGACAGGTAGTCAGGAATTACAGACACGCAGGGATCATAGAAAGGAATGACAGGTGGACAGGCAGGAATTATAGAGAGGAATGACAGGTAGATAAGCAGGAAGGACAGGTAGCCAGCCAGGCAGGAATTACAGTCAAATCAGAAGACAGGTAGACAGGCAGAATTTGCAGAGACCCGACAGGTAGACAGGCAAGAATTGTAGACAGGTAGACAGACAGGAATGACAGGTGAACAGGCAAGAATGATAGGAAAAAAGGGCAGAAAGGACATGTAGACGGGCAGTAATCACAGATAATCCAGATAACAGGTATACAGGCAGAAATCATAGACATGTAGGCAGGCAGGAGTCACAGGCAGGATTGAAGGGTAGACAGACAGGTGGACAAGTAGGAACCTTTGACAGGCAGGAATGGCAGAAGGGCCAGAAGGAATGACAGGTAGATGGGGAAATGACAGGTGGATGAGCATGAAATACAGAGATAAGCAGGAATCATATACAGGCAGGAAGGACAGATGGATCATCAGGAATATCAGGAAGGTACAACAGATGAACAGGAAGGTATGAAAGAGAAGAATGGCAGTTGGACAGGCAGGAATCATAGACAAGAGTGATAGTTGGACAGGCAAGAATGACAGATAGATAGGCAGTAGATATAGACACTTGTAGACAGGCAGGAATCATAGACGGGCAGGAGAGATGGTGGCCCAGCAGGAATGACAGATGGACAGGCAGGAATGACAGATAGATAGGCAGTAGGAATAGACACTTGTAGACAGGCAGGAATCATAGATGGGCAGGAGAGATGGTGGCCCAGCAGGAATGACAGATGGACAGGAAGGTATGATTGACAAGACTTGTAGATGGATAGGCAGCAGGAATCATACAGGAAGACAAACCGGAATGACAGACAGACAGGCAAGAATCACAGGTAAGAGCAGAATGAAGGACAGGCAGACAGAAATCATAGAATAGCAGACATGCAGGAATGACAGACAGACAGGGGAGAATCATAGGCAGGCAGAAATGACAGATGAAGAGGTAAGTATGGCCGGCAGGAATGGCAGGGGGAAAGGCAAGAGAAACGGGAGTGCAGTGAGGAGATGGAGGTGGAAGGGGGTAATCTATTAAAGGTACGCGCCAGATTGGCGCCACATTTTGAGCCGCAGGTGTGCTCACAGTTTCCTTAGCAGCGGGATGAATAGAGAGATGAATTCTCTACAGTGATACTTCGATAAACACCAGACAGGAGAGCAGAGAAAGGATCATTATTGATCCACACCTGGTGCAGCGAACGTTACTAAAATCTGGGGGGGCAAATCTGATCCCCATTGAAGTTGGTGGGAGCCAAATGTTAAAAATGGCCATTTTCTAGGCCAATAGGCGAGGCTGTTGTCAAACAAATGACATGGACCGGACACTGCATGTAGCAACGCAAAACAAAATTACATTTTTATCAGTTTGATTTGTCGAGCTGCAGTCATTGGAAGTGAATCTTTAAAAATACAAAACTCTTTTTAAATAGCATGTCTGGGGGACGTCCTGACCCTGCCTGTGAAGGGGCCCATCTGTACGATGTATACAACCTACTACAGAGACACTGACATTTACAAAGGAGAAAGTGTTTAAATTGCCGACAAAATGACAGCCATCTCTTCATTCATTTATACCAGACCATTACTCTAGATGAGGGTCTGATATAGATGGTAAGGGGGACCTCACAAAAAGAATCACACATTAGGTCTACAATTTTGGCCATATTCAATATATTTAAAAAAAATAAAAAAATAAATATATATATATATATATATATACATACATATATATATATATGTATATACACACACACACACATATATACACACACACACACATATATACACACACACACACATATATACACACACACACACACACATACAGTCATGGCCGAAATTGTTGGCACCCTTGATATTTTTCCTGAAAATCAAGTATTTCACACAAAAAAGGTATTGCATTAACACATGTTTTGCTATACACATGTTTATTCCCTTTGTATGTATTGGAACAAATATAAAACAGAGGCAGAAAAGCAAATATGACATAATGTCACACAAAACCCCAAAAATGGGCTGGACAAAAGTATTGGCACCCTTAACTTAATATTTGGTTGCACACCCTTTTGGAAAACATAACTGAAATCAGTCGCTTCCTATAACCATCAATAAGCTTCTGACACCTCTCACCCGGAATTTTGGACCACTCTTCCTTTGCAAACAGCTCCAGGTCTCTCTTATTGGAAGGACACCTTTTCCCAACAGCAATTTTAAGATCTCTCCACAGGTGTTCAATGGGATTTAGATCTGGGCTCATTGCTGGCCACTTCAGAACTCTCCAGCGCTTCTTTGCCATCCATTTCTGAGTGCTTTTTGACGTATGTTTGGGGTCATTGTCCTGCTGGAAGACCCAGGATCTTGGACGCAAACCCAGCTTTCTGACACTGGGCCCTACAGTGCGACCCAAAATCCTTTGGTAATCCTCAGATTTCATGATGCCTTGCACACAGTCAAGGCACCCAGTGCCAGAGGCAGCAAAACAACCCCAAAACATCATTGAACCTCCACCATATTTTACCGTAGGTACTGTGTTTTGTTCTTTGTAGGCCTCATTCCGTTTTCGGTAAACAGTAGAATGATGTGCTTTACCGAAAAGCTCTATCTTGGTCTCATCTGTCCACAAGACGTTTTCCCAGAAGGCTTTTGGCTTACTCAAGTACATTTTGGCAAACTGTAGTCTTGCTTTTTTATGTCTCTGTGTCAGCAGTGGGGTCCTCCTGGGTCTCCTGCCATAGCGTTTCATTTCATTTAAATGTCGACGGATAGTTCGCGCTGACACTGATGCTCCCTGAGCCTGCAGGACAGCTTGAATGTCTTTGGAACATGTTTGGGGCTGCTTATCCACCATCCGGACTATTCTGCGTTGCAATCTTTCATCAATTTTCCTCATCCGTCCACGACCAGGGAGATTAGCTACAGTGCCATGGGTTGCAAACTTCTTGATAATGTTGCGCACTGTGGACAAAGGCAAATCTAGTTCTCTGGAGATGGACTTGTAACCTTGAGATTGTTGATATTTTGCCACAATTTTGGTTCTCAGGTCCTCAGACAGTTCTCGTCTCCTCTTTCTGTTGTCCATGCTTAGTGTGGCACAGACAGACACACAATGCAAAGGTTAAGTGAACGTCTCTCCTTTTTATCTGCTTTCAGGTGTGATTTCTATATTGCCCACACCTGTTACTTGCCCCAGGTGAGTTTACAGGAGCATCACATGCTTGTAACATTCTTATTTATCCGCAGTTGTGAAAGGGTGCCAATACTTTTGTCCAGCCCATTTTTGGAGGTTTGTGTGACATTATGTCGAATTTGCTTTCTTTCCTCCCTTTTTTTGTTTTGTCCCAATACACACAAAGGGAATAAACATGTGTATAGCAAAACATGTGTTAATGCAATACGTTTCGTGAGAAATACATGATTTCCTGGAGAAATATCAAGGGTGCCAACAATTTCGGCCATGACTGTATATACACACACACACAGTATATATACACACTGCATGTTGAAATGTGTTTTTATTTATTACAAAATATATGAAAATTATTTTTAAAAATATATTTTCATATATACTGTGTCTTTAAAAATACAAATCTACATTTTTGGAATGCATTTACAAATATATGTAAAAATATATGTTAAAATGCCTTTTTTACATGTTAAAAAAAAATCTGAAGAAATATATTTAAAAAAAAATAGTTTAAAAAAGATATATATTTTTTATATATTCTTCAGTTTTTTTTTCTACATATAAAAAAGTCACTTATATTTTTACATATATTTGTAAATGCATTCCAAAATGTAGATTTGTATTTTTAAAGACATACAGCATATTTGAAATGTATTTCTAAAAATATTTTTCATATATCTTGTAATAAAAACGCATTTTTTTTTATGTGTGTGTGTGTGTATATTTTAAAATATATTGAATATGGCCAAAATTGTAGCATTTCAAATATGTGGCAATATATTTGGGAAGAATATTTTTAAAATATATTTCAAATATATTTTTCTTCCATGTGGGACTGATTAATATAATGTTCCACTTAGGTATGCACAAAACTACAAGCTGTGCACATCTATACATATATATATATGTGTGCATGTATATATATATATGTATATATATATATATATATATATATATATATGTGTGTGTATATATATATATATATATATATATATGTGTGTGTATGTATATATATATATATATATCTATATATGTGTATATATATTTATTTATTGAAATATATTTTGAAATATATTGAATATGGCCAAAATTTTAGCATTTCAAATATATGTCAAAATATTTTGGGAAGAATATTTTTAAAACATGTTTTTTTTTAATCTCTTTCTCTTTTTTTTTTAAATTTCAATTTAATTTTTTTTTCTTTTTTTGAACGGGACATCTCCCGATAATTAGTCACCGTTTAAGGATTGAGATCCTATTTCTTTGTAACCAAGTGATAATATGATGATGTATTCCCAAATGCTGAAGTAGCACTGTTCAGTTTACTGTTTTATGTCCGAATGGACTTGAGATGTCCATTTTGTGTACTTATGTTGAAAATGAATAAAAAATTAATATTCTCCTAGATTGTCAGCTCCCAGGATCAGGGCCCTCCTTTCCCTCTTGTATTGAACTGTATTGTTGCTGTATTGTCTCCCGTTATATTGTAAAGTGCTGAGCAAACTGTTGGCGCCATAAATCCTGTATAATAATAATAATAATAATATAAATCCTGTATAATAATAATAATAATATATAAATCCTGTATAATAATAATAATAATAATATATATATATATAAAAAAAAAAATATGTTTCAAATATATTTTTTCTCCATATGGGGTGAGTCTGTACGTAGCGTTCCGTATGCGTCTAAATGCTCCTTCTCCTAGATTGTAAGCTCCCAGGATCAGGCCCTCCTATCCCTCTTGTATTGAACTGTATTGTTGCTGTATTGTCTCCCATTATGTTGTAAAGCGCTGAGCAAACTGTTGGTGCCATAAATCCTGTATTATAATAATAATAATAATAATAATATAAATCCTGTATAATAATAATAATATAAATCCTGTATAATAATAATAATAATAATATAAATCCTGTATAATAATAATATTATAAATCCTGTATAATAATAATAATAATATAAATCCTGTATAATAATAATAATAATAATAATATAAATCCTGTATAATAATAATAATATAAATCCTGTATAATAATAATAATAATAATAATAATATAAATCCTGTATAATAATAATAATATAAATCCTGTATAATAATAATAATAATAATATAAATCCTGTATAATAATAATATTATAAATCCTGTATAATAATAATAATAATAATATAAATCCTGTATAATAATAATAATAATATTATAAATCCTGTATAATAATAATATAAATCCTGTATAATAATAATAATAATATTATAAATCCTGTATAATATTAATATAAAAAAAAAATATGTTTCAAATATATTTTTCCTCCATATGGGGTGAGCCTGTACGTAGCGTTCCGTATGCGTCTAAATGCGCCTAAACCTGAATGCTTTAGGCACATATTTAATGCAGGATCTTCTAGTTCCGTCAGCAAGAACGTGCGTTCCGTGCAGAAAATATACCTGCGCCCGTGTGAATGAGCCCTTAATGTGGAACTCGCGTTTTGTGTGCCAAAAAAAAAATGATGATTCCGCCTCGAAGCGACATTCCTGTGAGCCGAACACGTTCAGGGGAAAACAATCGCGACCTAAAACAACGGAGGTAAAAACTCGTCCGTCTTAATGAATTGAGCCTCGCGGAAGCTGGCGGCCGTTGCGGCGAACAGAAGCCTATCATAAACCGTGAAAGTGGCCTGTAAATGAAACGGCTTCATTCACCAGCGCGCTCTGCGGGAGGTCCCTCGCTTGTTAAAGAGGAAAAGCGTTCGCAGATTGTCGATAGGGCCACCGTGGGGCCCCTCCAGGCACAAATGTTTGCAGTTAACAAATTGTCATGTTCTCCCTGCAAATCAGCTCTCTAATGTCGTGCGCCTGTACAGGTGCTGAGCCCCAGCGGTGGCGGCGTAACGAGCGCGGGAGCTTGTCAGTAGAGCCCGTCGTGGGGAGCCTAGTGGGACTCTTTCACCCGAACGCGTTTAGCCCGATCGATGAAAATTGCTTCTTGCGCTTTATTTGTTTCCTTGGCTTTTAATAAAAAAAGGTATAAATTCTCCCAGCTGGTTAAGCTGTTCAGCATCGAACGTATTGCATCCCGTTTTAAAGGCAGTTGTACGTGTTTTGTGGCTTCCAGGTACACGAGGGTTCAAATAAAGAGTTTCTTCTCTCAAAGAGAACTGGTAACCCAAAGAGCAGTGGTAATAATCTGCATTTCCGCTCCCGTATTGTTGTAATAGCTTCTACTTGATTATTTGCTTGGATTCACTCCCTATCAAACAGGAGCTCCCCCCAGAAGTGGCACCTACCTCTGATTATTATATGTCCCCCATCCTCTGGAACTCCCTACCCCAATCTATCAGACTATCGCCTACTCTGCTCACTTTTAGGCGCACTCTGAAAACCTCTCTCTTCAGGGAAGGCTATCCTGCCCTCTGCTAATACTGGAATCCTCTACTCTTCCAACCACTCCATCCCCCACAGTTATTATCTTTTGTACCAATAGCCCCTCCCTCCTAGATTGTAAACTCCCAGGATCAGGGCTCTAAAATCCCTCTTGTATTGAACTGTATTGTCTCCCACCATAATGTAAAGCGCTGAGCAAACTGTTGGCGCTATATAAATCCTGTATTCTAATAATAATAATATATAAATCCTGTATAATAATAACAATAATATATAAATCCTGTATAATAATAATAATATATAAATCCTGTAATAAAATAATAAAAATAATAATAATATATAATCCTGTAATAAAATAATAATAATAATATATAAATCCTGTATAATAATATATAAATCCTGTATAATAATAACAATAAAATATAAATCCTGTATTATAATAATAATATATTATTATTATAGGGAGGATAGTACCTCCTGCTCACCAAGGAGCGCACACAGTCCAAAATGGCGGGTGCCATTTATGAATGGCAACCCGCCCCTGCACTGCCACCGTCCGGCCGTTTATATACAGTGGCCGGACGGCAAGTGGTTAAAGGAAACCCGAATAAATACCTTCAGGCTTTGTCATAATGAGGCATAAAATGGAGCCATCTTACAATACCATATATATGTGTGACTCAGTCAGGATCATAGTTATCCCTACACAAGGCTTTGATGCACAGTTTTACCAAGAGACGTACTGTATTTTTCGCTCCAAAAAATGGGGGAAAATGTCTGTGCGTCTTATGGAGCGAATATGGAGCCGCCTCTGGGATTGGCAGAGGGGTGGAGGACAAATGGAAGCAGGTGGAGGGATTGGCAAATAGAAGTGGAGGATGCTGATTGGAAGCCAGTGGAGGGATTGGCAGAGAGGGGTGGAGGACACTGAATGGAAGCCAGTGGAAGGGATTGGCAGAGAGGGATGGAGGACACTGAATGGAAGCCATTGGAGGGATTGGCGGAGAGAGTAGGAGGACACCGAATGGAAGTCAATGTAGGTGTTGGCAGAGGGGGTGGAGGACACTGATTGGAAGCCAGTGGAGGGATTGGCAGAGAGGGGTGGAGGACACTGAATGGAAGTCAGTAAAAAGATTGGCAGAAAGGAGTGGAGGATACTGAATGGAAGCCAGTGGAGGGATCGGCAGAGGGGTGGAGGACAATAAATGGAAGCAGGTGAAGGGATTGGCAGAGAGGGGTGGAGGTCACTGAATGGAGGCCAGTAGAGGGATTGGAAGAGGGGGGTGGAACACACTGAATGGAAACCAATGGAGGGATTGGCAAAGAGGCGTGGAGCTGACACTGAATTGAAGCCATTTGAGGGATTGGCAGAGAGGGTTGGAGGCCACTGAATTGAAGCCAATGGAGGTATTGGCAGGGGGGTGGAGGACACTAAATGAAAGCCCATAGCAATCAAAACGCACCAGCTTGAAGGAAAATGAAAGGCTTTGATAGTTGATAGTTCTACCTGCTCCAACATCCGGAATAGAGTGTTAAATATTAGCCCTGAGCTCAGGCACCAGAAAGGGCAACCTTGGGGGGGGACCTTACAATCTAGGCTAACATAGCTGCTCTGAATGGAAGGGAATAGCAGCACACCACCATCCCGGAGGATGTTAACCTCATAAAATCTCCCCCACAGATTGAAGAAAATCGCCTCCTAGACAGTTGTCTCCGGAACAGGTGTCCCCACTGGAAGATTTTCACTCTACTCCTCTTCTGGTGATGACTATAACATTTTGGATCATGGTTACCAGGACAAATAGAGTGTGCCAGGGCACAGCTATGAAGACCCTACAACATTTTGCCCACAACTAATAGATACAATTTGTACTTCAGATACTTTTATAAAAATAACTTTTTATTATCGAAGGCCAATTCATAATTACAGTATCGAGGCTGGAACAAGACCAAACCTCTCATAAACTTCAATTGTTTTGGTTCAAAGGAAGGCAAAAATAAACCCCCTGGGCAAATTTGTCCACTTTTCCTTTACCGGGGGGGAAACAAATCCATCCTGAGCCACAACGGCAGCTGTATGAACGTCATGGATCAAAATACTCTCATGCTGTCCTTTACTAATGGTAACTGCGGATATCATTAGCTGTATAAAAGGCATCCGGTATTTTTTCTCTTTTAATTCTGTGATTAATTTTACCATTAGTACCTCATGTGTTAAGACATTCCACAGCATAATCGCTATTTCCGTAAACAACCCCTTCCTGCGCTAATGGCAAAATCGTCTTTCCTCCATCCGCAATGGATATCCCTTTGTCCATTGTACGGGCCTTGGAACGAGTTGTTAAGCTGCCTTGCTTTGGAAGCTCCTAGAATCTTCTTCGTTGGTCTTCTGATATGGTGTCCAAAACAGGGACCCATATCCCAGTTGTGTTCTTACCAAAGATTTAAGGTTTTAGTAGTGAAGGTTACAAAAACAACAAAACAAAAAAGAAACTAAACCAAAACATATACTTACTTGTGTCATCCAGAATCTGTTCCATTCCTAAACACCTTCTCCGCACAAGACTCTATGCAATGTGTATGATGGTATCATGGAGAACCTGGTGGATACATTTCAGGAGATACTAAGTGTGACGGGAGTCACTTTGGGTGGGGGGCCCATGGAACACAGCTCACTTTGGAGAGGTGGGGAGACCCCTGTCTCAGCTCCCCATATCCCTCTTATGTGTAAGTCATCCTGTGCCAGTTAGGGGTACAGGGTGATCTGTCCTAATATCGGGGTGGGGGGTTGTTGATTGTTTAATGTCATGTGGTTGCATTCCATTGTTCTATTGTGTGTCTTGCTTGGGAGCAAACTATTATGGGATGTATGTGTTTATGTGTATTAGCTTAGTGGGGGGTGTCTCCAGCAGCCCTCCCTCCTGATGGGACTGTCTGCTGGTGTGAAGTTTGAATACCTGTGTGTCTTTTGTTACTAAATGTAGATTGCCCTGCCCTGTGTCATTATGCAGGGAGGGGGGATTGTCCCCTGAGTGTATATATCTTGTATCTGTGTTCAAATAAATGAGTCTACCTTCTGGATTACTTCAAGACTGGTGTCGTCTAGTCTTGTATGGTTGGCTGTGGTGTCTGTTGTTGGTGTTCGGACAGGGAAGCGGTATTCCAATGGAAGTACTCAGCACAGGCTGGGTCGGTTCCATTACACTAAGGGACACTTTTCAATAGTGATTTAGGCATATATATCTTTTATTTTTTAGATACATTGTTATTAGGTTTCACAACTAGGCAGTACATAGCTCACCAATGTTAACAATGGAACTTAATATACAACCGGCAAGTCAGAACAACATATTTAAGAAAACAGTTATACATCACGTTACAAAATCCATAGAAAAAAGCTGGGAGACATGGATGAAAACTCTCAACTGGGTCATCTTAGGTCCAGGGGTCAGGAGGATCCCAGGAGACCATAAACCTCACCAGTATGGACAGTATAATCGAAATATAAATACATATCTAATACTGTAAACCTAAGGGACCCCAAAGAGAACCAAAAGTATGAGACCTCGGGGTTGAAAGAACTATAATAGGAGATTGAGAGCGCTGGGTCACTGGAAGTCCAGCTGGGACATTGCAGGATGTGAGGAGACTGTATCAACCAGTGCTGTAGGAGCCTTGCTAAGATGGGGCTTTTCCCAGAAACAGAAGGAAAGCAGAGTTGACATTTCAAATTTTGAAAGAGTATGTTCCTTAAAAGCCTGCCATCTGTACAGGAAGCAGTTGAAGGAGATGGAGTGGAAAGTTTCCACTTCAAGTATTTTCCTGTACATGAGAATTTTAATGTCCAGTATCTTGAATCAAGGGGGTGAGTATGAATCCTGTCCAAAAGCTGAAGATATTCTATAAATGGACTCCCAAGTTGTGCTAGCATTGGGGAAGGGTCGCTCCAGCTGGGCCCCAAGGAAGCTCCCTATATCAAAATGTTCTCATTCTATCTACTCAAGTAAGAAGGAGACTAATGGAGGTATCTTTTATCATAAAGCCTTAATCTGACGTAGCCGTATCTGGGAACTCCAGCCACGGTGAAAATATCTTATCAAAAATTATCTGGGCATCCTCTGCTGTTGTAGGCTGCTTTACATAGAGGCAAAACAGATATTAATGAGGGATTTCCAGTGTTCTAGAGTTTGAGGGGCTGGGGACTTCCAAAGTAATACAATGGTTAATGGTAGGCCAAGTAATGTTCTGGTCGCTTTCTACAAAGCTAAGGTTTCCACCAGACCCAAGTGGCAAACCACTGAACACTGAGGGATTGAGATATTAGTCAAGGATGTAATATACTTTAATGCTTAAGCCCAGTGCCTGCTTATACTATCACAGCAGATGTGGACAAAGTCCTCTTGGGCATAAGACATCTCCAGCAGGTGTTAATGTCCAGTATCTTGAATCAAGGGGGTGAGTATGAATCCTGTCCAACAGCTGAAGATGTCTATAAATGGACTCCCAAGTTGTGCTAGCATTGGGGAAGGGTCGCTCCAGCTGGGCCCCCAAGGAAGCTCCCTATATCAAAATTTCACATTCTATCTACTCAAGTAGAAGGAGACTAATGAGGTATCTTTTATCATAAATCCTTAATCTGACGTAGCCGTATCTGGGAACAGATTAATAACAGATGTTAATTGGGGATTTCCAGTGTTCTAGAGTTTGAGGGGCTTGGGATTTCCAAAGTAATACAATGGCTAATAGTAGGCCAAGTAATGTTCTGGTCACTTTCCACAAAGCTAAGGTTTCCACCAGACCCAAGTGGCAGACCACTGAACACCGAGGGATTGAGATGTTAGTTAAGGATGTAATATACTTTAATGCTTAAGCCCAGTGCCTGCTTATACTATCACAGCAGATGTGGATAAAGTCCTCTTGGGCATAAGACATCTCCAGCAGGTGTTGGAGGAATTAGTCAAGATCCTTCCCAATCTTGCCGACGTAAGATAAGAGCAGTGTATACTTTTAAATTGCACAAACTGATCCCTGACTGAGATTCACTGTTGGAAAAGATACCCCTAGACATCCTTTCCAGTCATCACTGTCCAGGTTTGTGATGTTCTGTGATGAGTTCCCCCCACAATTAGTCATAGCTGTGGGTCATGGGGCTTTGCAAAGCCTTAAAGATATTGGTGTGAGCTTGTGGCAAGACTGAGCTTGTGAAAGAGATTCCTATCCTGTGATGGTCAATCTAACCATTGTTGGGTCAGTTGAGAAAAAAATGCATGGTGTAGTTGGAGAAATGAAGATATATACCAGTTGGGGAGAAAATATTCAGCTTTCAGTTCAGTAAAGGAGGCAAATTTATCGTTGACAGAGAGGTTCCCCAATACTATTGTGCCTGCATCACCATTTGTTATCTATGTTTTTATACACCCCAGACTTGTATATGCTTTTGCAGCAGCCACTGGGTATTGAGAGCTGCTGACTTAGCTCAGTGATAACCAGGGGCGGACTGACAACTCATGGGGCCCCAGGGCAATAGGGGATCATGGAGCCCCTGTGTCCTCGCCCACACCCAAAATAGCCTATGAAAAAGCCAATGAAAGGTACTAGGAGCATCTCATGGGGCCCCCTACTGACCCCGGGCCCTCGGGCAGTGCCCGAGTACTTGAATGGTCAGTCCGCCCTTGGTGATAACTAATATTTCTAAGTCCTCTTCCTCCGGTTCTGTTTTCACCGGCAATTTTTGGATTGGAAACATGAAATATAATCTTGCTAATATGACAAAGCAAACATAAAAATGTGAAAATCTTGTCAAAACTGTAAAATTAGCTCAGACAAAAATGGCCATTTAAAACTGTGAGTGGAAATTGTGCTGAGGTGCAGGCTTTCATTTACAAAGGATCTTTTGTTGCTTTTCCAGATCCTCCTAAAGAGCCATCGCTGATGTGCCGGTCGAACAATTACCCCGCCTCTTTCTACTGCAGTTGGCACCTCCCGAGTCCCACCAACATCCCCAACAACTTCAACATCACGGTCATGTAAGTCAAAGCAATGTGGGGCAATGGTGTAAAATAGAGAGGTCATTATATAGGGGGTTTCAGAAACAGGACCGAACCAAGGGGTAAGCAGAGTAGACGGCTGCCTTGGGTACTACAGTAAGAGGTGGCCAAAAAAGAAGGCAGTGCCTCCAAACTGTGCTGCTGAGGTATTTCCCAACTCATGATGGTGAGGCACACTTTGGTCTTTTTGGCTTGGGTGTTAAAGACCCAGCGCTGCCCAGAAGTGACAGTTCATGACAATAGGTCTGTCACTCCCACTTGCTAAAATTTTCCTGTGTTGTATCTCCAGGCATGACACAAAGCAGCTCTTCTGTGAGAAAGATCCATACCCCAAAAACCGGTGTCACATAAAGTACAGCCACCTCTTCTCCACGTTGAAGTACCGGGTGACGGTCATAGTGACGAACCCTCTGGGAAGAAACTCCACCACTATCAGCTTCGATGAATTTTCTATAGGTAATTTACTTATTTATTTGTTTATTTTTGGGTGGGGATTTATTTTGGTTCATATTTTTCTTTTATAAAAAAAACGTTTATGCCAAACATATTTGGAATATTAATATGTTCACCATCCTTAAGGGATAAGATCACCTTTTGACCAAAAATAATAAATGCACATTTTTTTTTTGCAGGTTAAAAAAATGTGCATTTATTATTTTTGGTTACAGGAGACTGTAAAGCATTGCATCAGCGATCAGCAGATCGCTGGTGCCATGCAGGTGTCCTGCAGACCTGTCAGTATATCTGCTTGCCTGTACGGGATGTATGGGATGTATGGGATGTATGAGATGTTTGGGATGTATGGGGTGAAGGGGATGTATGGGGTGTACGGGATGTATAGGATGTACGGGATGTACAGGATGTATGGGATGTACGGGGTGTGCGGGATGTACGGGATGTACAGAATGTATGGGATGTACAGGGGTGTACGGGATGTTCAGGATGTACGGGGATGTACAGGGTGTACGGGATGTACGGGGCGTATGGGGATGTACGGGATGTATGGGGTGTATGGGGATGTACGGGATATACAGGATGTATGTGGTGTATGGGATGTACGGGATGTATTGGGTGTACAGGATGTACGGGGATGTACGGGATGTATGAGGTGTGCGGGATGTATGGGATGTATGGGATGTACGGGATATATGGGATGTACGGGATGTATGGGATGTACGGGGTGTGCAGGATGTATGGGATGTACGGGATGTACGGGATGTATGGGGTGTAGGGGATGTATGGGGTGTAGGGGATGTATGGGGTGTATGGGATGTATGGGGTGTATGGGATGTATGGGATGTACAGGCTGTACGGGGTGTGCAGGATGTACGGGATGTACAGGATGTACAGGATGTACGGGATGTACAGGATGTATGGTGTGTACGGGATGTACGGGGTGTACGGGATGTATGGGGTGTACGGGACGTATGGGGTGTATGGGACGTATGGGGTGTATGGGACGTATGGGGTGTATGGGATGTATGGGGTGTACAGGATGTATGGAGTGCACGGGATGTATGGGGTGCACGGGATGTATGGGGTGTACAGGATGTATGGGGTATACGGGATGTATGGGGTGTACGGGATGTATGGGGTGTACGGGATGTATAGGGTGTACGGGATGTACAGGGAAGCAGATAAACTGACAGGAAGAGTCAATGAACTACAACAGCACTCCACAGCCGCTACACCTGTTGGGACTTGTAGTTCATTTATTCACAGAACGCTTTGAATGAATGAAACAGCCGTGTGGTACAGGGAAGGATTGGGCATCATGCTGCAGCATTGGGAACATGTCACATGTTCCACTCTAAAAATAGGTGGAACATGTAACAGTTTCCCAAAGGTGAACTTATCCTTTAACTGCTTTGCTGAAAAAATAGTTGATAGAGCTTAAAAGCTCAAGCTTACATTGAAACTCCCAGTTCCCTCACCCACCATGGCTGCTATGTTTAGATGGGGACCTAGAGACTTTCAATTAGAGAAAGACAGTCTGAAAGCAAACAGTTTCTCCTGTGCCCTCCTTTTCAAAAAGCTTATATTAGCTTGTGTTAAAAATCGACACTGACCAACAAAAAGATCCTGTTTCCCCACATCTAGCTAGTCTGGATTTAAAAAAAAAAAGTTTCTAAACCCCATAGTTAGTAACCTGAATATATGACGATCTGAGCTTCCATACAACCTCTTCTGGTGGTGGAGATCAGTGATTTCTAGCTGGTATTTAATGGTCTCCTGACCAGTCTTGTTACTGCCGTCTCACAATGTCTTGACAATGGTCCTTTAAGTCTAAAGTAGCTTCTGTAGACCAGGTGATAGACACAGTCAGCAGCCAATAGGCAGTGCCCATGGCACCAGAAAGAGATATAGACATTGCAAGAAGGACCCTTCCATATGGCAGAATCCAGCCCCTTATGTGACCACTGTTTCAGATAAGTATTTAGGGTCTTTTTCTTTCTTTTTTTTTTTATTGTGAATAGCTAGACCCAGGTGGAAGTGTTGGGGAGATGTGCTGTAATTCTTTCTTTACAAAATAAATGGTACCATTGTATTTGTATAACAGTAAAAAAAAAATAAATTATTGTATAAATTATTCATAAATCCCCAATAGCCCATACACTCAATGATGAACACCACATGAAAATAATAATCAAGAACATCAAAGAAGTAAATAACGAAAACTGCTACCAGAAACGGCCTTCAGAGCCAAGCATATTCATTATTGGAGACACCTGAGCAGCACTACACACTTAAAACCATTTAAACAGGGCTACTGGGGATTTATAGATTTTGATATGTGTACTGGCGACTTTGAACCACTGTGAGCAATTAAGAAAACCTGGAGTTGCTGTTGACATTAAATGCATAATTTAAAGAAAAAAAATGATCCCAAGCCAATATAACTCCCTTTAAACCAACTCTGCACAGAGCCACTGCAGACCAGATTGTATTTTCATTATGGTAACCGCTTCTCCTGCCATTTTTATTCATGGGGCTACTGGTATCCTGATTATCCAATTAGCCCTAGGTTATGTTGGTTACCCACAGATTTAGGATAACAGCCCTTTTTTTTAACTCCATGGTGCACTGCTTTGTCAAACCCCTGTGAACAAAACCCTGAACCTCCCAGGGTGCAAAGCTCTGGATAGGCAAGGCAAGGTACGCTATGGTCTACCTAGTCTAAAGCCAGGTGGACCACACTCCTTAGAGACCAGCGAAAGCTGGTCCACCAAGCCCTCTAGATGGGGAGAGACAAAAGACCTTAAAGTCACAGAACCTCCCTCTAACATCAGGGTGCCCCCTCCCCAACAACCTATATCCTCTGTCTCTGTGCAAAAAAACAAGACGTGTAGTGATGGTTCCCATGAATAAATGACAACAAAAAGAAGTGCCATGTGCAATACACAGTCGAACCCCTGTGAACAAAACCCTGAACCTCCCAGGGTGCAAAGCTCCTGACAGGAAAGGCAAGGTACGCTATGGTTTACCTAGGCTGAAGCCAGGTGGACCGCACTCCTTAGGGACCAATGGAAGCTAGTCCACCAAGCCCTCTAGATGGGGAGAGACAAAAGACCTTAAAGTCACAGAACCTCCCCCTAACATCAGGGTGCCCCCTCCCCAACAACCAACATCCTCTGTCTCTCTGTAAAAACAAAACCCTGAACCTCCCAGGGTGCAAGGCTCCTGACAGGCAAGGCAAGGTACACTATGGTCTACCTAGGCTAAAGCCAGGTGGACCACACTCCTTAGGGACCAGCAGAAGCTGGTCCACCAAGCCCTCTAGATGGGGAGAGACAAAAGACCTTAAAGTCACAGAACCTCCCCCTAACATCAGGGTGCCCCCTCCCCAACAACCTACATCCTCTTTCTCTGTACAAAAACAAAAAAACAAGACATCTGCAGTGATGGTGCCCATGAATAAATAAGTGACAGAAAACAAAAAAGAAGTGCCATCTGCAATACACAGTCGAACCCCTGTGAACAAAACCCTGAACCTCCCAGGGTGCAAAGCTCCTGACAGGCAAGGCAAGGTACGCTATGGTCTACCTAGTCTAAAGCCAGGTGGACCCCACTCCTTAGGGACCAATGGAAGCTGATCCACCAAGCCCTCTAGATGGGAAGAGACAAAAGACCTTAAAGTCACAGAACCTCCCCCTAACATCAGGGTGCCCCCTCCCCAACAACCTACATGCTCTGTCTCTGTGCAAAAACAAAAAAAAACAAGACGTGTGTAGTGATGGTGCCCATGAATAAAAGTGACAGAGAAAACAAAAAGAAGTGCCATGTGCAATACACAGTCGAACCCCTGTGAACAAAACCTGAACCTCCCAGGGTGCAAAGCTCTGGACAGGCAAGGCAAGGTACGCTATGGTCTACCTAGGCTGAAGCCAGGTGGACCACACTCCTTAGGACCAATGGAAGCTGGTCCACCAAGCCCTCTAGATGGGGAGAGAGGCAAAAGACCTTAAAGTCACAGAACCTCCCTCTAACATCAGGGTGCCCCCTCCCCAACAACCTATATCCTCTGTCTCTGTGCAAAAAAACAATCCGTGTAGTGATGGTTCCCATGAATAAATGACAACAAAAAAAGTGCCATGTGCAATACACAGTCGAACCCCTGTGAACAAAACCCTGAACCTCCCAGGGTGCAAAGCTCCTGACAGGCAAGGCAAGGTACGCTATGGTCTACCTAGGCTGAAGCCAGGTGGACCCCACTCTCTTAGGGACCAATGGAAGCTGGTCCACCAAGCCCTCTAGATGGGGAGAGGCAAAAGACCTTAAAGTCACAGAACCTCCCCTCTAACATCAGGTTGCCTGCTCCTCAACAACCTCAAAAAAAACAAGAACGTGACCTCCCAGTGATCCTCTCTCTGTGCAAAAAAACTAAAAAACAAGACATGTGTGACCCACTCCTTAGGGACCAATGATGGGGAGAGGCAAAAGACCTTAAAGTCCCATGAACCTCCCTCTAAATCAAATGCAAAAAAGTGAGTGATGGTTCCCAGGCAACAAAAAAAAGAAGTGCCATGTGCAATACACAGTCGAACCCCTGTGAACAAAACCCTGAACCTCCCAGGGTGCAAAGCTCCTGACAGGAAAGGCAAGGTACGCTATGGTCTACCTAGGCTAAAGCCAGGTGGACCCCACTCCTTAGGGACCAGCAGAAGCTGGTCCACCAAGCCCTCTAGATGGGGAGAGGCAAAAGACCTTAAAGTCACAGAACCTCCCCCTAACATCAGGGTGCCCCCTCCCCAACAACCTGCATCCTCTGTCTTTGTGCAAAAACAAAAAAAAAACAAGACATGTGCAGTGATGGTGCCCACGAATAAGTGACAGACAAAAAGAAGTGCCATGTGCAATACACAGTGTACAAGGCGTAGTGCAAGACAACCATACTGTACGGTGACATGACACCTAATGCCAGTGAAACACCATAGTGTGGTGCAACCCAAAAGTGTTTTTCCAGCAACTCTTGGATGCCACCACCAGGAGGCTCATCACCTGGAGGCTCATTGTGCCTCCTAGCTCCAGGCCAGACAAATGCAGCTCCATTCAAATCCGATAGGCATTAGAACTTAGCCTGAAGAATGGGATCAGGTAACACATTTTCTGTCTTGCGGTGGTTCCACTCTGTTATTGGAAAGCATTGTTAACCTGTGAAGAGGGTAGTGTTAGATGGACTAGCAGATTTAGATGGACTTGACTAGCAAATTAATGATGAAAATGTCTTAGGCAGTTAAACCAATCATTTTTTTTCCCTTTTTACAATTGTAAGCACCCTGGTCAGGCTTTTCTGTTACTAACCACCAATAAAAGAGGCATTACACTTTCCGTCAATATAAGAGGTCTGTTGTCCAATGACCCTCAATGTATGGGGGCATTTCTCGCATTGACCACCAGTGTAAGAGAACACCTATCCATTGGCCACCAGTGTAAGAAAATGCTTAACCATTGACCACCAGTGTAAGGAACATTCTCTCACTGACCAGGTATGTAAAGTAGCCCTTCACCTATTGACAACTAACATAAAGGAACCCTCATCCATTGACCACCAGCATAAAAACAATGTAATGGTCCCTCCTCCACTGACCACTAATGTAAAGATGTAAAAGGACCATCCTCCACTGACCACCAATGTAAGGGGAGCCTCCTTCATTGACCACCAATGTAAGGGGAGCCTCCTCCACTGACCACCAATGTAAGGGGAGCCTCCTCCACTGACCACCAATGTAAGGGGAGCCTCCTTCATTGATCACCAATGTAAGGGGAGCCTCCTCTACTGACCACCAATGTAAGGGGAGCCTCCTCCACTGACTACCAATGTAAGAGGAGCGTCCTTCATTGATCACCAAAGTAAGGGGAGCCTCCTTCAATGACCACCAATGTAAGGGGAGCCTCTTCCATTGACCACCAATGTAAAGGCAGCCTCCTCCACTGACCATCAATGTAAAGGGAGTCTCCTCCACTGACCGCCAATGTAAATGGAGCCTCCTCCACTGTCCGTCAATGTAAATGGAGCCTCCTCCACTGTCCACCAATGTAAATAGAGCCTCCTCCACTGTCTGCTAATGTAAATGGAGTCTCCTCCACTGTCCGCCAATGTAAATGGAGTCTCCTCCACTGTCCGCCAATGTAAAGGCAGCCTCCTCCACTGACCATCAATGTAAAGGGAGTCTCCTCCACTGACCGCCAATGTAAATGGAGCCTCCTCCACTGTCCACCAATGTACATGGAGCCTCCTCCACTGTCCGCCAATATAAAGGGATCCTCCTCCACTGACCATTAATGTAAAAGGACCCTCCTTCACTCACCACCAACGAAAGGGAGGCCTCCTCCACTGACCATTAATGTAAAGGTACCCTCCTTCACTGACCAATAATGTAAGAGACCTTTCTCCACTGACCACCATTGTAAGGGATATTTCATTACAGTCCGCTAATATAAAGGGACTTTTCTCCACTAACCTCCAATGTAAAGGGATCCTTCTTTCACAAATTATCAATGTAGGGGGGCATTTCCCCACTAAATACCAATGTAAAAGTACCCTCCTCCACTAACCACCAATGTAAAGGGATCTTTCTCCACTAACCACCTATGTAAAAGAATCCTACTCAATTGACCACCAATGTAAAGGGATCCTTTTCCATTGACCACAAGTATAAAGGGACCCTCCTCTACTGACCACCAATGTAAGCGGACCCTCCTCTACTGACCACCAATATAAGCGGACCCTCTTCTACTGACCACCAATGTAAAGGACCTGTCACGTACCTGATGGGAGACTGAAATGACGAGGTCGGCCTCACTTGTGTCACTAGCCCTGACCCCGCTGGAATTGGAACAGAGGGAGTCTAGGACCCAGGGGAACAAGAGTGCCAGTAGTTGTTGTTTGCAGCTCTTGCAGATGATGACTCTGGAAGACCGATGATCTTCTGATTCAGGCACAGTAGTAACAAGCAGAGCAGGTCTTGTAGATTGCCAAGTGTTCACCAGAGCAATGCAGGTAGTGAGGGTAAGAGACAGGAGCAGTGTCATAGGAATAGCCGGGGTCATCAACAGTCGGGCAGCATGGTACAGAATCAGAATGAAAGCCAAGGTCAGGAGCAGAGCCGAAGTCAGGAACCAGTATCAAGCAGGAGAGTAGTCAGAGCAGGGGCAGACTGACCATTTGGAAACTCGGGCACTGCCCGAGGGCCCGGCGTCAGTAAGGGGCCCCATGAGATGCTCCTGGTACCTTTTTCATAGGCTTTTTTGAGTTTGGGCAAGGACACAGGGGCCCCATGATCCCCTCTTGCCCGGGGGCCCCATGAGTTGTAAGTCCGCCCCTGAATCATAAGTCAGGTGAGGAACAAGCCGGGTCAGCAACAAAGGAATCACACAGGAACAAGCAAGACACGGGGGAGCTGAAGACCAGTCAGCACTCAACATGGGCAGAGACACTCTTTAAATAGGCCGTCTGGCGCCAATCTTCGCTGTGCGTGTGAGCGATTGCGCATTTCTGCGCGCATGTGCACAACCGCTACTTCTTCTCCGGGAATTCCTATGCACGTGCGCATTTCCGATCGCGATTCATCTTGCCGGAAATCCCTTACAGGACCCTCCTCCACTGACCACCAATGTAAAGGGATACTTCTTCATTGACCACCAGCATAATGAAACCCTCCTCCTCTCATCTCCAGTGCAAAAGGACATAATGATTTTCCATTACTTCATATTCTTTCTATTTTTTTTTTTTGCTAACGTTTACATTTCAAGAAACTTTTTTCGTGTAGAGTTCTATAAGTCAGAAATGCTACATTCCTTATTCTTATATATAATATCTACACCGTATCCAACATTTGTTAACTTACCATAAAGTATACATATATAAACAATTTAACAGGAGTCTCAGGAGACCTAAAAATGGTTTCAAGGGTTCCTCCAGGTTAAAAAAGTTGATTTAGGCAGAAAGTCATTTCAGTTAAATAGGAGCAATCAAGTCCTTCACTTAAATTCATCCAAATTCATCCAAATTGATCTTTGTTGTGTTAAATGTTTCTTTTCATAGAACGATAAAAAAAAAAAAAGCAATTAAAGCTAGATGGATCGACCCTTCATCACTACTAGTATGGAGTGTTTAGGGTGTTGTGGATATCTCCCCTTCTGTGAGCCCACTGGGCCCTCTCCCTCATACACCGGTCCAAAAGAACAGATTTTTAGAATCTGACTTATCTCCAGATATAATCCACCAAACCAGAACACTTACAGGAAGGCAGCTGCAGCCAGGGATCGATAGATCAAGTACACACTGGTGACAAACCGAGAGCCGGATCAAAGCGGGAGAGGAGGAGAACCAACCCAAGTCCAAGTCCATCATGATGTCAGACACCTTCTCCTAAGAACGACTTTGCAGTTGTAATTGCATTGGCTTCTGGTCCTGCTGGCAGCGCTTATAATAGTGGGGTGCCAAAAAAAAATTAATGAAATTGGAAGATGCGGAAGCAGAACATTTGGAGATGGCTGTAAGGATGAGGCTCGCTGATGTTCTGGAGTTCATCCTACCTCTTCACTGTCCAATCTGCTGCCTGGATGTCCAGGAAGCCGAGACGACCTTAACCTGTTAATGTCTACAGGAGAAGGAACAGTTGGCGGGGATACGCAGAACCAGTTGTATCAATCTCAGCACCAGAAGAGCTTACACTCTAATGTCCTCATCACGGTCACACACTATTATTATACATTTATATAGCTCTGACATATACCACAGCGCTGTACAGAGAACACTGAGCCAGTCACATCAATCTCTACACCAAAGGAGCTTACACTCTAATGTCCCCTCCCCCACAGTCACACACTATTATTATACATTTATATAGCTCTGACATATACCGCAGTGCTGTACAGAGAACACTGAGCCAGTCCCATCAGTCTCTGTACAGAGGAGCTTACACTCTAATGTCCCCTCCCCCACAGTCACATCAGTCTCTGTACCAGAGGAGCTTACACTCTAATGTCCCCTCCCCCACAGTCCCATGAGTCTCTGTACAGAGGAGCTTACACTCTAATGCCACCCCCCCCCCCACCCACAGTCACATCAGTCTATGCACCAGAGGAGCTTACACTCTAATGCCACCCCCCCCCCCCCACCCACAGTCACATCAGTCCCTGTACAGAGGAGCTTGCACTCTAATGTCCCCTCCCCCACAGTCACATCAGTCTATGCACCAGAGGAGCTTACACTCTAATGTTCCCCCCCCCCCCCCCCACAGTCACACACTATTATTATTATTATACATTTATATAGCTCTGACATATACTGCAGTGCTGTACAGAGATCACTGAGCCAGTCACATCAGTCTCTGTACAGAGGAGCTTACACTCTAATGTCCCTTTCCCCACAGTCACATCAGTCTATGCACCAGAGGAGCTTACACTCTAATGCCACCCCCCCCCCCCCCACCCACCCACAGTCACATCAGTTCTTGTACAGAGGAGCTTACAGTCTAATGTCCCCTCCCCCACAGTCACATCAGTCTCTGTACCAGAGGAGCTTACACTCTAATGTCCCCTCCCCCCAGTCACATCAGTCTCCGTACAGAGGAGCTTACACTCTAATGTCCCCTCCCCCACAGTCACACCAGTCTATGCGCCAGAGGAGCTTACACTCTAATGTCCCCCCCCCCCCCCCACAGTCACACACTATTATTATTATACATTTATATAGCTCTGACATATACCGCAGCGCTGTACAGAGATCACTGAGCCAGTCACATCAGTCCCTGTACAGAGGAGCTTACACTCTAATGTCCCCTCCCCCACAGTCACATCAGTCTCTGTACCAGAGGAGCTTACACTCTAATGTCCCCTTCCCCACAGTCACATCAGTCTCCGTACAGAGGAGCTTACACTCTAATGTACCCTCCACAGTCACATCAGCCTCTGTACCAGAGGAGCTTACACTCTAATGCTGCTGCCCTGGCTGTTGAAATGTGAATAGTAAAGTTGTATGTGTGTGTGGAGGGGGGGGGGGGGATTGTGTTTGAAATCCGGTTCTGCATACGAGGCAAAGAATGTGAAAATGTTCTGCTGACAATCCACCTCCTCCTCTTTGAAGTAAAGAGCTGAATTCGGAGCTGATATTTATCATGGAACAACAAAGTTGACAAACAAGCAGATGTGGCGATTTCTCAACATGGGCAGACAAGTGCGGATGATGGAGTGTGCACCTCCCTGCTAATAGGAAACACATGAGAGCCCAGCTAGTGAGGAACCAACTGTCTTCTACCTCGGGCCTGTGTGGATGGGGACTGTGAGCGTGCAGTCCCTGCCAGTTCTAGAAGGAGCATACCCCTGTTTGTCCATCTTCCAACCATAGGATGCTGACATCACTGCATTTTTCCACTGTTTGCTTCTTTTTGTCCCATGACAGAAGATCCATACCTCCCAATAGACCTTGAGCTAAGAACCTTGAGCTAAGGGTGCCATTAGAAATCACGGGGTACTCATACTGCTTGCCTGACAGCCCCCTTGCCCCTTTCTTGGGTAGGGATGAGCCAATGGTTTGTTCCAAAACTAGGTTCAGATTGAATTTTAGCTGTTCACTATTGTTCGCTATTACACCCATAACAGAAGATCTGTACCTCCGAGCGGCCTTGGGCTGGGGGAGCTATTAGAAATCATGGGGTCCCATATTGACTGCCTGACAGCCCTCCACCCTTTCAGCCACCCACCCTTTTTTCCTTGCCCCTTTCTTGGGTAGCGATGAGCCAATGGTTTGTTCCAAAACTAGGTTCAGATTGAACTTTGGCTGTTCACTATTGTTCGCTATTAGCAGACCTGTGGCTAGGGGTAGTGCCACCTTTAGAAACCATGGGGCCCCATACCTCCTGCCTGACATGCCCCCCCCCCCCCCCCCACACACACACACACACACACACACACACACACTTTGGGTAGGGACGAGCCAACAGTTCAGTCTGAAACTAGGTTCAGACCGAACTTTGGCCTGATCCCCAAAATGAATAAATAGTCCCCTCTGTTCCTGGCACCTGCTGTTGACCTGATGGGGTCCAGGGAACTTTTATTTAATTGGTGGGAGCCATGGCCTCTGGAATTACTGTGCATGCCCCCAAAGATACACTAGATTGCCAAAAGTATTGGGACACTCCTCCAAATCATTGGATTCAGGTGTATACAATCAAGCCCCTAGGCATGCAGACTGCTTCTACAAACATTGGTGAAAGAATGGGTCGCTCTCAGGAGCTCAGTGACTCCAAGCGTGGTCCCGTGATAGGTGGCCACCTGTGCAATAAGTCCATCCGTGACATTTCCTGGCTACTAAATATTCCACGCTCAACTGTTAGTGGGATTATAACAAAGTGGAAGCAACTGGGAACAACAGCCACTCAGCCACCAAGTGGTAGGCCACGTCACATGACAGGGCGGGGTCAGTGCATGCTGAACCGCACAGTGCGCAGAAGTCGCCAACTGTCTGCAGAGTCAATAGCTAAAGACCTCCAAACTTGGTGTGGCCTTCAGATGAGCCCAACAACAGTGCGTAGAGAGCTTCATGGAATGGGTTTCCATGGCCGAGCAGCTGCATCCAAGCCTTACATCACCAAGTGCAATGCAAAGCGCTGGATGCCGTGGTGTAAAGCATGCCGCCACTGGACTCTAGAGCAGTGGAGACGTGTTCTCTGGAGTGACCAATCACGCTTCTCTGTGTGGCAATCCAATGGACACGTCTGGGTTTGTTGGCTGCCAGGAGAACGGTAGTTGCCTTACTGCATTGTGCCAAGTGTAATGTTTGGTGGAGAGGGGATTATGGTGTGGGGTTGCTTTTCAGGGGTTGGGCTTGGCCCCCTAGTTCCAGTGAAGGAAACTCTTAAGGTGTCAGCATACCAAGACATTTTGGACAATTTCATGCTCCCAACTTTGTGGGAGGTATTTGGGGATGGTCCCTTCCCGTTCCAACATGACTGCGCACCATTACACAAAGCAAGCTCCATAAAGACATGGAGGAGCCAGTTTGGGGTGGAGGAACTTGACTGTCCTGCACAGAGTCCTGACCTCAACCCCATAGAACACCTTTGGGATGAATTAGAGTGGAGACTGCGAGCCAGGCCTCCTCCCCCGACATCAGTGGCTGACCTCACAAATGTGCTTCTGGAAGAATGGTCCAACCTTCCCATAGACACCCTCCTAAACCTTGTGGACGGCCTTCCCAGAAGAGTTGAAGCTGTTATAGCTGCAAAGGGCGGGGCCGACTCAATATTGAACCCTACGGACCAAGACTGGGAGGCCATTAAAGTTCATGTGCGTGGAAAGGGCGGGGCCAACTCAATATTGAACCCTATGGACCAAGACTGGGAGGCCATTAAAGTTCATGTGCGTGGAAAGGGCGGGGCCAACTCAATATTGAACCCTACGGACCAAGACTGGGAGGCCATTAAAGTTCATGTGCGTGGAAAGGGCGGGGACAACTCAATATTGAACCCTACGGACTAAGACTGGGAGGCCATTAAAGTTCATGTGCGTGGAAAGGGCGGAGACAACTCAATATTGAACCCTATGGACCAAGACTGGGAGGCCATTAAAGTTCATGTGCGTGGAAAGGGCGGGGACAACTCAATATTGAACCCTACGGACCAAGACTGGGAGGCCATTAAAGTTCATGTGCGTGGAAAGGGCGGGGCCAACTCAATATTGAACCCTACGGACTAAGACTGGGAGGCCATTAAAGTTCATGTGCATGGAGAGGCCGGCGGCCCAATACTTGGGGCAATATAGTGTATTTAAAGAGTCCCCTCTCTGCTCCTGGCTGAACTGATAGTGCCTGGGCCCTTACAGGAAGGCCATCTCAACCCCTCTATCAGTGACCCTGGCGAGCTAGGGGTGCACAATGCAGGAGCCTGTTTATTGTTTCTGCAACACACTTATCATTGTTGCGATGTTCTGCAGACTTTAGTGCAAAAAAATAATAAATGCATAGTTGGTGAGCAAAATCCCTGCTAACCCTCCATTAGAGATTCCAGGATTCCTGCATAGTACAGAGAAGGGTTCAGTGGGGCTGTCAATCAAAGTCTGAATGCCAAAGTCTCATCTGCCCTTCCTGCCATGTGTCACTTCTCTCTTCATAGGTCAGGGACCAGACGGAGAGATTAGAGATGGAGGGCTTAGTTGGTGACTTTTAACAGAAAGTCAAAATTTACATATCAGTAACAGTCCTGTTTATGCTGCAGGATTTGGAAACGGACAGGTTATGTTTGAACCAGCTGACAGAGCGGATTTTAGGAATGCAGTTATGTTCACTTCAAAGCAAAACTCCTGGTTAAACCCCTCCCCCATCCACCTCCCTTGGGGCCCCCACTGCACTTTTGTTGAAAAAAAAAAAATAGTGCATACCATTTTTTCTTCTGGCCAGTTTAATGATATCTTTCCAGTTCTCTGACCTTACTACTGCACTGAGCAGGACATGTACAATGACATCTGGACCCTGTAGAGGGCAGTAGTACTCTGATTTCTGACTGTCTTGAAGATGTTGCCCTAGGGGGAGGGTCCTTGACAGCCTGGAGTCAGGAGAGGTGATGTCAGGAGGCTAATTATGGTGATTTGGACCCTCTAGCTGCACTGTAAGGGATATACTACAAAGGAAGATCATGTAGCCGATAACCAGGAACTAGCCAGAAGTCAGTGCCTAAGAATCAATGGAGGACACAGGTACAGGCTGGATAGTAGGAAGGCATTCAGGGTTCAAGGTTCAAAGGTTCAGCAGCTAGCATGGAAAAGCTCCACTGAGTTTAAATAAAACAGTCTGAGGAACGAAACCACTCTGACTGGATGTGATGTTGACAATTTCCAAGAGAGGGCAGGGCTCTTATTTTGGATAATGTTGGGGCAGCCTAGTCAGCAAGTGGAAGCAGGCAGTCAGCAGTAAGAACTGTAAAAAGACAAGTGACAGAAGGGACACAGAAGGAACCAACGCCAAGTGGACGCCGTCTGGGATCCAAAAACAACTTACGAGTTTCAAGGGTAACACCTCTTCATCAGAGCCAAAAATGTGTATTTTTTTGGTTCTGATGAAGAGGGGTTAACCTTGAAAGCCGTTTTTTCGATCCCAAATGGCGTACACTTGGCGTTGGTTCCTTCTGTGTCTCTTCTGTCACTTGTCTTTTTACAGTTCTTACTGCTGACTGAATTCTTCCACTTGCTGACTATGCTGCCCCAGCATTATCCAATATCAGAGCCCTGTCCTCTCTTTGGATGGCTTCTAATTGCCGTCGGACCCTGGCGTTGACTTCCCCAGTTGTTAGAGGGCAGCAAGGCCTCCTTAGATGTCCTTATTAAGAGGCACGTACGATCAGACCCTGGTCCACCACACTTTTGCACAGGAGGTGTTTCTACTTTTTGAGTTTAGTCAGCAGTAAGACTTGGAAGTGTGCGTGGTTCCATGCAATAGAAGTAGAGTAAGACTGACTAGTGGGTTACTTGTCGCTGGCTGATAGTCAAGTCTGGCAGTGTCTTGGGTAGAGAGAAATTACTGCTAGAGACAACTCTGGATTGAATGTGAGTATTGCTGCAAAATCTATACCTGGGCTATCAATTTTTAGATTGTTACCGGGAGTTCTGTTTCAAAGCATTCAAAGCAGGGACACAGATGAGCCAACGCCAAGTGGACGCCATCTGGGATCCAAAATTGTTGTATGCGTTTCGACATTAACACCTCTTCATCGGAGCCAAAAAAATAATTATTTTTTGGTTCTGATGAAGAGGGGTTACCCTTGAAAGCCATTTTTGGATCTTGGATGGCATCTAATTGCCGTCGGACCCTGGCGTTGACTTCCCCAGTTGTTAAAGGGCAGCAAGGCCTCCTTAGATGTCCTTATTAAGAAGCACGTACGATCAGACCCTGGTCCACCACACTTTTACACAGGAGGTGTTTCTACTTTTTGAGTTTAGTCAGCAGTAAGACTTGGAAGTGTGCGTGGTTCCATGCAATAGAAGTAGAGTAGGACTGACTAGTGGGTTACTTGTCACTGGCTGATAGTCAAGTCTGGCAGTGTCTTGGGTAGAGAGAAATTACTGCGAGAGACAACTCTGGATTGAATGTGAGAATTGCTGCAAAATCTATACCTGGTCTATCAATTTTTAGATTTTTAACGGGAGTTCTGTTTCAAAGAATTCAAAGCAGGGACACAGAAGGAGCCAACACCAAGTGGACACCATCTGGGATCCAAAAACAACTTACGCATTTCAAGGGTAACACCTCTTCATCAGAGCCTCTGATGAAGAGGGGTTACCCTTGAAAGCTGTTTTTGGATCTTGGATGGTGTCTAATTGCCGTCGGACCCTGGCGTTGACTTTCCCAGTAGAGGGCAGCAAGGCCTCCTTAGATGTCCTTATTAAAAGGCACGTGCGATCAGACCATGGTCCAACACACTTTTGCGCAGGAGGTGTTTCTACTTTTTGTATTTAGTCAGCAGAAAGACTTGGAAGTGTGCGTGGTTCCATGCAATAGCAGTAGAGTAGGACTAGATTTTTAACGGGAGTTCTGTTTCAAAGCATTCAAAGCAGGGACACAGAAGGAGCCATTGCCAAGTGGACACTGTCAGGGATCCAAAAACAACCTACGCGTTTCAAGGGTAACACCTCTTCATCAGAGCCAAAAAAAATGTATTTGGGAGTTCTGTTTCAAAGCACCGAGGCAAAGAAAGACATACATTAGCCTTTTCAGGAGGAAGTCACAATGGAAGCCCATGCATCTCCTCCAGTACAGTACTGGTACAGGTACAGATGTTGGTCCTACAGGTGGATGTACATTTTTTTTTAAATTAAAAACTACATCTGCCTTTATTTACGCTTTGCATTTTTTTTGTGTGCCCCTGGTTCATAAACATGGGGGGGGAGTATCTACAGTAAGTATTGATCCAGATTCCAATAAGCCCCCAGACCCCTACAACCACTGGGCCAGGGTTGTGGGGAGGAGGGCCCTTGTCCTCAGCTACCCTCCCACATTGAAGGCATGTGGCCTGCTATGGTTCAGGGGTTGGGTTTTACTCTTGCCTACCCCCCCCCCCCCCCCCCCCCCCCCCACCATTTTCCTGGCATGCTCAGATAAGGGTTTTGGTTGGATTTTTAGGTGGAACCTCATTTTTATTTATTTTATTTTTGCATAGGGTTCCCCCACAATGTATGTGAAGACCCCAGCACCTCTATAGCCGTAATAGCTGACAATGGATAGGCCAACTATTGGTGCAGCTCACACAACCGTTGTCAGCACTGTAGCAGAGTGACAGGTGCTCTTTAAAGCAAGCTACAGAAAACAGTCGCAGTTTGGACAAGTTCAGGAGAGATAAGTTCGGTAGCTAATGCGCAAGTCTCTTTAAAAGTTTTTCTGGCTGCCTTTAGGATTTCCAGCTCCAGGAGTAATCACTGTCCAGCGAGATTCCATTTTTCTCTCACAACAAAAATTAGTTTTTTTGGCACCTGACGCACAAGAAACAAATTCCACTTCTGGGGAATAGAAGCGGTTTGTTGTGATTGGCTGACAGCGTAGCAGAGTGCAGCGGGAGATCAGCGTGGCCGGCTAATTGGAATCTTTGGGAGTATTGCCTGTCTGGCATCCAGGCCCTGAACTGGGGGAAAGTGAGATCCTGCCGGACATTTCACATACTTCTCTACTTCTCGTCTATCCAGTTGTTTGGAGACTCTGCGAGTTCTCTTCTCTTTGTGAAAGGCACTTTGTTTCTTCTGATTCAAAGAGGACCTGTCACAAGGGTTCAGTCAGTTTGATGAAAATTGTTGTTTTCTGATTTCATTTACTGAGCTTAGAGCTCATGATAATGATCACATCTGTCTAGTACCGGGAAGGATCCTTCGTCTTTATCTGTTGGTGCTGGAAGATGTTGAATATAGAAAGCAAAAGACTTCCCCAAACCCCTCACACCAACCCTCCTTGTACCCATGATACTAACCTTTTCTGTATTACCAATCCTGCCTGTAACCCCAACACTAATCCCCCCTGTGACTCTATATGGCCTTTCCTATAACCCCAACACTAATCCCCCCTGTGACTCTATATGGCCTTTCCTATAACCCCAACACTAATCCCCCCTGTGACTCTATCTGGCCTTTCCTATAACCCCAACACTAATCACCCCTGTAACTCTATCTGGCCTTTCCTATAACCCCAACACTAATCCACCCTGTAACTCTATATGGCCTTTCCTGTAACCCCAACACTAATCCCCCCTGTAACTCTATATGGCCTTTCCTATAACCCCAACACTAATCCACCCTGTAACTCTATGTGGCCTTTCCTATAACCCCAACACTAATCACCCCTGTAACTCTATCTGGCCTTTCCTATAGCCCCAACACTAATCCCCCCTGTAACTCTATGTGGCCTTTCCTATAACCCCAAAAAGAATCCCCCCTGTAACTCTGTCTGGCCTTTCCTGTAACCCCAACACTAATCCTTCCTGGGACCCTAACATTAACCCTCCTTGTACCCATGAGACTAACCTTTTATGTATTACCAATCCTGCCTGTAACCCCAACACTAATCCCCCCTGTAACTCTGTCTGGCCTTTCCTGTAACCCCAACACTAATCCACCCTGTAACTCTGTCTGGCCTTTCCTGTAACCCCAACACTAATCCCCCCTGTAACTCTGTCTGGCCTTTCCTGTAACCCCAACACTAATCCCCCCTGTAACTCTATCTGGCCTTTCCTGTAACCCCAACACTAATCCCCCCTGTAACTCTATCTGGCCTTTCCTGTAACCCCAACACTAATCCCCCCTGTAACTCTATCTGGCCTTTCCTGTAACCAACACTAATCCTTCCTGTAACCCTAACATTAACCCTCCTTGTACCCATGATACTAACCTTTTCTGTATTACCAATCCTGCCTGTAACCCCAACACTAATCCCCCCTGTAACTCTGTCTGGTCTTTCCTGTAATCCTAACCCTTCCTGTGACCCTAATATTAACCCTTCTTTGTACTCATGATACTAACCTTTTACGTAACCCCAGTCCTTCTGTAACCCTAAAATGAACCCTCCTTGTAACTGAAACAGGAATTGCCACTGTAATTGTATTTGACGTTTTCTGTAATCCTAACACTAACTGTCCCTGTAACCCTAACACTAACCTTTCCCATAATTCCAATCTTCCCAGTAAACCTAACATCGACCCTCCTTGTAACCCCAACACTAATCCCCGTTGTGACCTTTCGTGTAACCCTAACAGTAACTCTTCCTTTAACACTAACACTAACCTTTCCTATAACCCCAACACTAACCCTACCTGTAACCCTAACACTAATGTTTCCCATAACTCCAATTCTGTCTGTAACCCCAACATTGATCCCCCTTGTAACTGTCTCTGACCTTTTCTGTAATCCTAACACTAACCCTTCATTTAACCCTAACATTAATCCTCACAGTAATACTTAAACTATCCTTGTAACACTAACTTCTGGAAACCTCCTTAAACACCACAATACTAACCCCATCTGTAACCCAACCATTAACCATCCCTGTAACTTTAAATGACCCCCCTCCCCACAGCATTAATCCTCCATGTAACCCTCACACTATTATTCCCTGTAGCACCAACACTAACCCTCCCTGTAACCCTAACACCAACACTACCTATAACACTAATCATTTCTGTATTGCTAACATTACCTCTCTGTAATCTCAACACTAACGCTTCCTGGAACCCTAACACTAACCTTGACAGTAATCCTAACACTAACTTCCTATAATACCAAACTCCCTGTAATCTCAACACTAACCCTCCCTGGAACCCTAACACTAACCCTCACTGTTACCCTAACACTAATATGCCTGGTAACACTAACCCTCTGTATAAACTAACCCTTGCTGTAATCCTAACACTCTCCCATCCTGTTACCCTAACACTAACCTTCCCTGTAACCCTAACACTAACCCTCCCAGTGACACTAATCCTCCTTGTAACTAACCCTTTGCTGTAACCCTACCACTCTTCCATCCTGTAACCCATGACACTTCCCTTCCCTGTAACACTAATACTAACCCTCATTATAACCCAACACTAACCCCCATTGTAATACTAACCCTCATTATAACCCAACACTAACCCCCATTGTAATACTAACCCTCATTATAACCCAACACTAACCCTCATTGTAACACCAACCTTCAGTGTACCCCAAGACTAACCTTCCCTATAAACTAACCCTTCTTGTATCCTCCAATACTAGAGGTAATCTCGATGTAACGCTAACCCTCCCTCAAAAGCCTATTCATACCAGTAAAGCTTTAGTAACATGTGATCTACAATAATGGGAGATCTTTATGTTCAATGGGAAAGGCATCCCAATAGACCTGTGTTGCAGTGCAGTAATGCCCTACCATTCATTGTGGTGTGCTCTGGCCAGTCCTTCACACTGTGAACATCCTATTCCACCAAGGTGCTAAATTGATGTCAGGGGACTGGGCAGGCCACTTCAGTCATTGTCATGTTCCTAAAACCTGCTTGAGACGGCGCTATATAAGTACCTGTAAATAAATAAATAAAATAAAGGAGAACTTCACTTTTTGAGGGTATAGACCATCCCTTATGGAACAAAGGGGGCCAAGGAGCACCTTCTTGCAAAGGATGGGCAGCGCCAGGTAGGTCCACACAGTGAAGAATTCAGAAATGGAGATAAAGGGAAGTATTTTGGTGTGCAGGCTACACTGAAGAGGGTGGGGAGGTATTTAATGAACATTCATCTAGAAAGCATTCCCTGCAACAATGCACTTCCATCCAAACCAATGGACATAAGAATGGAAGGTACCATGGGTTCCTGCAGGAGACCCATTCTGACCCTAAACATAGGATGGATAGGACCCATGCGTTCCTGCAACGTAGACCAATTTCTGACCCTCATCTGCATGTCTTAACGGAAAATTCATAAGTCCAGGCAAAGTTTTTCCAGGGATCAGTTGGAAAGGGAAAGTTCTGAGCTATGATGGGTGGAGGAGATTAGAGTGCAGATAGATGTAGAGCAGAAGTATGTAAGGTATGTCCATTTGTATGCCCTCCAACCTCACTTTTAGAAGGTACGACCATCCATAGGAGCAAAACGGGCCAAGGAGCACCTTCTTGCAAAGGATGGGTAGCACCAAGTAGGCCCACACAGTGAAGAACTCAGAAATGGAGATAAAGGGAAGTATTTTGGTGTGCAGGCTACACTGAAGAGGGTGGGGGAGGTATTTAATGAACATTCATCTGGAAAGCATTCGCTGCAACAATGCGCTTCCATCCAAACCAATGGACATAAGAATGGAAGGTACCATGGGTTCCTGCAGGAGACCCATTGTGACCCTAAACATAAGATGGATAGGACCCATGCGTTCCTGCAACGTAGACCAATTTCTGACCCTCATCTGCATGTAATAATGGAAAATTCATAAGTCCAGGCAAAGTTTTTCCAGGGATCAGTTGGAAAGGGAAAGTTCTGAGCTATGATGGGTGGAGGAGATTAGAGTGCAGATAGATGTAGAGCAGAAGTATCTAAGATATGTCCATTTGTATGCCATCCAACCTCACTTTTAGAAGGTACGACCATCCATAGGAGCAAAACGGGCCAAGGAGCACCTTCTTGCAAAGGATGGGTAGCATCAAGTAGGCTCACAATTTCTGACCCTCGTCTGCATGTCCTAATGGAAAATTCATAAGGGCAGGCAAAGTTTTTCCAGTGATTGGAAAGGAAGCATTCTGAGCTATGATGGGTGGAGGAGATTAGAGTGCAGATAGATGTAGAGCAGCAGTATGTAAGTTATGTCAGTTTGTATGCCCTCCAACCTCACTTTTAGAAGGTACGAACATCCATAGGAGCGAAGCGGGCCAAGGAGCACCTTCTTGCAAAGGATGGGTAGCACCAGGTAGGCCCACACAGTGAAGAACTCAGAAATGGAGATAATGGGAAGTATTTTGGTGTGCAAGCTACAATGAGAGGGTGGGGGGGATATTTAACAAACATTCATCAAGAAAACATTCCCTGACACATTACACCTTCACCAGATCCCATTGACATAGAATGGATAGGGCCCATGCGTTCCTGCAGCGTAGACCAATTTCTGACCCTCGTCTGCATGTCTTAACGGAAAATTCAATAGGCCAGGCAAAGTTTTTCCAGGGATCAGTTGGAAAGGAAAAGTTCTGAGCTATGATGGGTGGAGGAGATTAGAGTGCAGATAGATGTAGAGCAGAAGTATGTAAGGTATGTCCGTTTGTATGCCCTCCAACCTCACTTTTAGAAGGTACGACCATTCATAGGAGCAAAGCGGGCCAAGGAGCCCCTTCTTGCAAAGGATGGGTAGCACCAGGTAGGCCCACACAGTGAAGAACTCAGAAATGGAGATAAAGGGAAGTATTTTGGTGTGCAGGCTACACTGAAGAGGGTGGGGGAGGTATTTAATGAACATTCATCTGGAAAGCATTCGCTGCAACACTGCATTCCATCCAAGCAATTGACATAAGAATGGAAGGTACCATGGGTTCCTGCAGGACACCCATTCTGACCCTAAACATAAGATGGATAGGACCCATGCGTTCCTGCAACGTAGACCAATTTCTGACCCTCATCTGCATGTCATAGCGGAAAATTCATAAGGCCAGGCAAAGTTTTTCCAGTGATCAGTTGGAAAGGAAGCATTCTGAGCTATGATGGGTGGAGGAGATTCGAGTGCAGATAGATGTTTTTAGAAGGTACGACCATCCATAGAAGCAAAACGGGCCAAGGAGCACCTTCTTGCAAAGGATGGGTAGCACCAACTAGGCCCACAATTTCTGACCCTCGTCTGCATGTCATAACAGAAAATTCATAAGGCCAGGCAAAGTTCTTCCAGGGATTCAGTTGGAAAGGAAAAGTTCTGAGCTATGACGGGTGGAGAACGTTGCAGGAAAGAAAGAAGGAGGTATGTCCATATGTACATTCTACAATCAACAATGGACTCTCAGCAGGTAGCCATCGGTCAGACCACCTACCCGGGGACAAGGAGTGGTCCTGAAATGAGCTGTACTTGCAAAAGAAACATAAGCAAAACTGATAACTTGTGTCAACCCGAGTGTATGGATGAGATCATTCAGAAAGTGTCAGGCCCTCCTTAACAACTGTTAACCTTGGCCAGGGCTGGTTGTCCTCCGCCCCTCACCCCGACATGAGCTCTGCCCAATGATCTGCACCGTGACTGGAGATATTGTCAGTAAATCTAAATGTAGTTCTCACTGCTGGTCCTGTTAGATAAAATGAAACGATTTCCCTGTGGCGGTCCCCTCCACTTTCCAAGGTGGGAAATTTATCAGGATTTTAACTTCTCCTGGAGGTTCCCAATTGCATTCCTATCACCCCAAAAAAAATCTGTCCAGGCCAATTTTCAGCTTTCAGCGCTATCACACTTTGCGGTCATGCAACACTGTATCCAAATGAATTTTTTAGCATTTTTTTGAGACAGATAAAGATTTATTTTGGTGATATTTATTCACCGCTGGGATTTTTATTTTTTTGCTATGTAAATGAAAAAGTCCACAAATTTTGAAAAAAAGTGTTTTTCTTATACAATTTTGCAAATCAATAATATTTAATCATAAATCTTGGCCAAAATTTATTCCGTTAACTTTTTAGTAAAAATAAATAACCCAAATTAGTTTATAACCACAAATTATCATTTTTAAATTTTTTTTTTTACTTTTTTTTTTTTTTTTATATTATTATTTATGTTTTTTTTTAACATACCATCACCCTAGCAATACAGTGTCACCATGGTGACACTGTACTACTTGGGGGGGTGATGATTTTTTTTTTTTTTTTTTACACTGATTGCTTTTACACCCATAAAGGTTGTAAAAGCAACCATTTCTCCTTCTCTCTGGCTGCATTCTTGCAGCCATTGAGAACTACTGAGTGAGCTGTGATTGGTCACAGCTTGTCACATGGTACAAGGCTGTTGTGAATAGCCCTGTACCATGTGATCTCTGTGATCATTCACAGATTTCACACGTAGTAAGCAATGATGTCACAAGTGACATCTTGCTTACTACTCTGCATGTGATCACTAATTGGCCGATCAGTGATCACATGATCGGGACCTCGCACAGAGGTCCCGTCCGACGACCGGTGTTCCTCTGTGCTCGGAGGAAACAGCGGGCACCGGATCGAGGTGCTGCGTGCTCCCAGGGAGTGCGCACAGCTAGAAAATGTGGGTGCCGTTTATGAACGGCAACCCGCCCCTGGACTGCCACCGTCCCGCCGTTTATAAACAGCGGCTGGACGGGAAGTTGTTAATACAGGGGTAGGCAACCTGCGGCTCTCTAGCTGTTGTGGAACTACATTTCCCATGAGGCATTGCAAAGATTACAAAACTGACAGTTACAGCTATGACTTGCAGAGGCATAATGGAACTTGTAGTCCTGCGGTTCTCAGGTTGCCTACCCCTGGTTTAATACATTGAGAGAAATGAAAGAACTCGGCAAATAAATCCGACTCCAGGTGAAGGCATCTATCTACATCGAATTTCTGTGTGCCAAGACCACGCCTTCATATAGCCGGGGCAGGTATACATCTCCAGAATAACAGGCATCTACACAGAGACAAAGATATGGGGAGATAGAGAGATACAAAGTAACATTGTTTATAAACATCGATCAGACGGGAGATGGAGAGATACAAAGTAACATTGTTTAAAACGTCGATCAGACGGGAGATGGAGAGATACAAAGTAACATTGTTTATAAACGTCGATCAGACGGGAGATAGAGAGATACAAAGTAACATTGTTTATAAACGTCGATCAGAGGGGAGATAGAGAGATACAAAGTAACATTGTTTATAAACGTCGATCAGACGGGAGATAGAGAGTTACAAAGTAACATTGTTTATAAACGTCGATCAGACGGGAGATAGAGAGATACAAAGTAACATTGTTTATAAACATCGATCAGACGGGAGATAGAGAGATACAAAGTAACATTGTTTATAAACATCGATCAGACGGGAGATAGAGAGATACAAAGTAACATTGTTTATAAACATCGATCAGACGGGAGATAGAGAGATACAAAGTAACATTGTTTATAAACATCGATCAGACGGGAGATAGAGAGATACAAAGTAACATTGTTTATAAACATCGATCAGACGGGAGATAGAGAGATACAAAGTAACATTGTTTATAAACAACGATCAGACGGGAGATAGAGAGATACAAAGTAACATTGTTTATAAACATCGATCAGACGGGAGATGGAGAGATACAAAGTAACATTGTTTATAAACATCGATCAGACGGGAGATAGAGAGATACAAAGTAACATTGTTTATAAACATCGATCAGACGGGAGATAGAGAGATACAAAGTAACATTGTTTATAAACATCGATCAGACGGGAGATAGAGAGATACAAAGTAACATTGTTTAAAAACAACGATCAGAGGGGAGATAGAGGGATACAAAGTAATATTGTTTATAAACATCGATCAGATGGGAGATAGAGAGATACAAAGTAACATTGTTTATAAACGTCGATCAGACGGGAGATAGAGAGATACAAAGTAACATTGTTTATAAACATCGATCAGACGGGAGATAGAGAGATACAAAGTAACATTGTTTATAAACGTCGATCAGACGGGAGATAGAGAGATACAAAGTAACATTGTTTATAAACGTCGATCAGAGGAGAGATAGAGAGATACAAAGTAACATTGTTTATAAACGTCGATCAGACGGGAGATAGAGAGATACAAAGTAACATTGTTTATAAACATCGATCAGACGGGAGATAGAGAGATACAAAGTAACATTGTTTATAAACGTCGATCAGACGGGAGATAGAGAGATACAAAGTAACATTGTTTATAAACGTCGATCAGACGGGAGATAGAGAGATACAAAGTAACATTGTTTATAAACGTCGATCAGAGGAGAGATAGAGAGATACAAAGACATTGTTTATAAACGTCGATCAGACGGGAGATAGAGAGATACAAAGTAACATTGTTTATAAACATCGATCAGACGGGAGATGGAGAGATACAAAGTAACATTGTTTATAAACAACGATCAGAGGAGATGGGAGAGATACAAAGTAACATTGTTTTATAAACGTCGATCAGAGGAGAGATAGAGAGATACAAAGTAACATTGTTTATAAACATCGATCAGACGGGGAGATAGAAATATACAAAGTAACATTGTTTATAAACATCGATCAGACGGGAGATAGAGAGATACAAAGTAACATTGTTTATAAACATCGATCAGACGGGAGATAGAGAGAGACAAAGTAACATTGTTTATAAACATCGATCAGACGGGAGATAGAAATATACAAAGTAACATTGTTTATAAACATCGATCAGACGGGAGATAGAGAGATACAAAGTAACATTGTTTATAAACATCGATCAGACGGGAGATAGAGAGATACAAAGTAACATTGTTTATAAACATCGATCAGACGGGAGATAGAGAGATACAAAGTAACATTGTTTATAAACATCGATCAGACGGGAGATGGAGAGATACAAAGTAACATTGTTTATAAACATCGATCAGACGGGAGATAGAAACCTCTTAAAAGGGCCGGGAGGCTCCAGGGTTAAAGGGTTAATATTTGGATTTTTTTTTGTTCATTTTTATCTTTTTTATTTTATTTTTTTTGTTAGTTACATTTGCGTAGTGTCACATGCGCTTGATTGAAAAAAAAACAAACTTTATTTTGTTTGTAAATAATTTTGCAAAGCTTTATACCAGAATCATAAGTTGACTGTCAAAACAAGATAAATTGTAGTAACAATATATACTTTTAATCTAGAGTACACTGTTTTTCTATTTAAACAAAAATTGAAGTAGGAAAGGGTGTTTTTTTTAAATTATTATTATTATGCTTTTATAGATTGCATAAAAAATAAAATCATTTAAAAAAAAAAAATCACCAAAATAAAGCCTTGTTTGTCCTAAAAAATGTTCATTTAATTATTATTATTATTATTATGCTTTTATGGATTGCGTAAAAAAATAAAATAATTTTTGCAAAAAAAATAAAAATCACCAAAAAAACCCTTGTTTGTCGCAAAAATGTACTTGGTATATTGCAGGATCATTGCACAGGTGAACAGTGTTTTTTTTTTTTTTTTTTTTAAGACACCAGAAGCTGCTTGCTTTCAGTTGGTTTCTCTCTAATTGAAATCCCATGGGGCTCCATCTGAACAGATCAGGCAGGGAGAAGGAATAGAGATGGGAGGAACAATCACACAATTATCTTTCACAACCCTTTTCAGGAGAGCAGTTAGGAATAGCTTGGTGAACATATCAATAAAAGTCCCACCTGCTGACTTCTTTCCATGCAAATATAAAAAATAAAAATAATAAAATAAAAATATATAAAATCCCTGTACATGCCTTTTAAAAAAAAAAATGGCTTTTTTTTCTTGTATTCGCAGTGAAGCCGGATCCGCCAGAGAACGTCGTAGCAAAACCCGTTTACAAAAACCCTCGGCGGTTGGAAGTCACATGGCAGACGCCGTCCACTTGGCCCGACCCAGAGTCGTTCCCGCTCAAATTCTTCCTGCGGTACCGACCGCTCATCCTGGACCAATGGCAGCACGTAAGTACGGGAAAATGGCGCCATGCTTTGGTTGGAGCTTCTTTCTGCGTGAGTGACACCGCACTGCTTGTATGGAAGACGGGTTATAGGAAGGGAAGATACTGTAAAGACAGGGTCACGATTTTATATTAGCTGCAATGTAACGTTTCATGATTTCTATTTATGTGCTTCAAATTCCATCAACTACCAACCACCATCCACCACCCAATCCACCACCCAATCCACCACCCAAATCCACCACCAAATCCACCACCAAATCCACCACCCAATCCACCACCCAATCCACCACCCAATCCACCACCCAATCCACCACCAAATCCACCACCCAACCCAAGCATCCACCACCAAATCCACCACCAAATCCACCACCAAATCCACCACCCAATCCACCACCAAATCCACCACCAAATCCACCACCCAATCCACCACCCAATCCACCACCAAATCCACCACCCAATCCACCACCAAATCCACCACCAAATCCACCACCAAATCCACCACCAAATCCACCACCCAATCCACCACCAAATCCACCACCACGGGAACAATCTGCTCTACTATGTAGAGAGTTATAATAAACAATTACATTTATATCTTTGGATTTCCATGAGTCTGAATACTTGTTTATACTTGTTTGGCAATTGGATGTTTTTCAGGTTAAGGGTCTTGAGAATGTCTACCTTTTCTCCTCTGTGTTTTTGGATTCTGGGCATGGTTTCTTACACTCGATTGATGCCATGTGCTGTATAAAAGAAAAAATCACCATTTTATACACACTGGCCTTGAAGGTTTAAATGATTTAGATGCAGGATATTATTATTATTATTATTATTATTATTATTTCCTCTTTATTATCATTACTATTATTATTATCCATATTATTAATAGTATTACTATTATTATCATTATTATTAGAATAATATTTATTATTATTAGTAGTAGTAGTAGCATATTTAGTAGTAGTATTTTTTTTATTATTATCATCATTATTATTATTATCTATATTAATATAATTTATTATTATTATAAATAATGTTTATTATTATTATTTTAGTAGTACTGTTATTATTATTATAATTATTATTTTCCTTATCATTATCCATATTATTAATATTATTACTTTTTATTATATTTTATCATTTTTATTAGAGTAATATTTATTATTATTATTATTTTAGTAGTAGTATTAGTAGTAGTAGTAGTAGTATGTTTATTATTATTATTATCATTATTATTATTATTATATTAAATAACTATTATTATTTAAAATATTATTAAAAATTATTATTATTATTATTATTATTTGTAGTATTAGTAGTTTAATTTATTTATTATTAGAATTATTATTTATTATTTTCCTTATTATAATATATCCATTATTTTTATTATTTTTTTATTATATTATTATTATTATCATTTTTATTTATAATTTTATTATTATTTATTTTATTATTTTTAAATTAAATCATCATTATTTATTATTTATTTTTTATATTATATATACTATTTATTATTATTTTAATTTTATTATTATTATTTTTTAGTATAGTTTTTTATTATTTTTATTATTTATTTATTTTTTTTTATTTATCTTTATAAAATATTTTTTATTATTTATATTTTTTATTATTTTTTTTTTTTTAGTAATATTTATTATTATTATTAGTAGTTTTATTTTTATTATTATATTATTATTATTATTATTATATTATAATATTATTATTAAAATAATATTTTTTATTTATTATTATTTATTATTTTATTACAATTTTTTATTTTTATTATTATTAAATTATTTTTATTATTTTTTATTATAATTAAATAAAATTTATTTATTATTATTATTTATTATTATCATTTTTATTTTAAATTAATTTTTATATTTATTATTATTAGTAATTTTTTTTTTATAATTTTTTTATATAATATTATCATTTTATTTTTTAAAATATTATATTTTAAATTATTATTAAATTTTTATTTATTATTTTATTATTATTATTTTATTAGTTTATTATTATTTATTAAAATATATTATTTATTATTTTCCTTATTTTCATTAATATTATTAATATTATTTTATTACTATTATTATCATTTTTATTAGATTAATTTTATTATTATTATTATTATTTTAATTAATAATTTTTTTATTATTATATCATTATTATTATTATTTATATTATTTATTATTATTAAATTTTAATTTAATAAAATTTTTTTATTTTTATTCGTTAGTAGTGTTATTATTTAATTATAATTATTTTTTATTATTAAATTATTTAATTATAAATTTTTAATATTATTAATATTATTTATTATAAATTTATTATTTTTAAATTTAAAATAAAATTTATTATTATTATTATTATATTAGTATAGTATTTTTTATTATTACATCATTTTATTATTTATTATTTATATTATAATATATTATTATTAAATATAATATTTTTTATTATTATTATTATTATTTTATTTTTTAGTTTTTTAATTATTTAATAATTTATTATTTATTATTTTTTTATTATCATTATTTATATTATTAATTTATATATTATTACTATTATTATCATTTTTATTATATTTAATTTTTTATTATTATTATTATTAATTTTTTTATATTTTTATTTAAATTATTTTTTTATTATTATTATTATTTATATTATAATTACTATTATTATTAGAATAATTTTTATTATTATTATTTTTATAGTATAGTAGTGTAAATTATTATTATAATTATTATTTATTATAAATTATTTATTATCCATATTATTAATATTTATTTTTATTTTATTATATTTTTTTTTTATTAGATTTAATATTTATTATTTTTTAGTATATTTTAGCATTTAGTAATATGTTTATTTTTATTATTTTTATCATTATTATTATTATCTATATTATAAACTATTATTATTAAATATAATATTTTTTTTATATTATTATTATTATTATTTTTTTTTAGTATGTTATTATTATTTATTAATTTTTTTTTTTTTTATATATATTATCCATATTATTATATATTATATTTATTAAAAATTATTATATTTTTATTAATAATGTTTATTATTATTATTAGTTTTAGTTTTAGTATTTTTATTATATCATTTTTATATATCCATATTATAACTATTATTATTAGAATAATATTTATTATTATTATTATTATTATTATTATTATTTTTAGTAGTAGTTTGTGTTATTATTATTATAATTATTATTTTATTATTTTATTTTTATTATCATTATCCATATTATTAATATTTTTACTATTATTAGGTATAATTTTATCACAGCCAATTGTAGATTTTATTAGGCTCCAGCATACCTCTGTACAGATTACATTTGCAAGAACAGCAGCTGTACTGAGAAAGCAAAAAAATGTTATCCATTAACAGATTATATCAGTTTGACTGCATTGGTCTTTTCTCCTCGGGGGAGTGGTTTAAGAAGATGGCTCCTCTGAGGAGTGTTTTTTGTATTCCTTCTGTATTGAACTGTATTGTTGCTGTATTGTCTCCCGTTATATTGTAAAGTGCTGAGCAAACTGTTGGCGCCATAAATCCTGTATAATAATAATAATAATATAAATCCTGTATAATAATAATATATAAATCCTGTATAATAATAATATATAAATCCTGTATATAATAATAATAATAATATAAATCCTGTATAATAATAATATATAAATCCTGTATAATAATAAAAATAATATAATAATAATAAAAATAATAATAGTAATAACTCTAGCAATACAAATAAGGATAATAATAATAATAATTAGTATCAGTAGTAATAATATTATTATCATAGTTTTTTTTTCATATTATTCATACTTATTATTATTATCCTTATTTGTATTGCTAGAGTTATTACTATTATTATTTTCAAGGTATAATTTTGTCACAGCCGATGGTAGATTTTATGAGGCTCAGACATACCTCTGTATTCTGCGGAGATTACGTTTGCAAGAACAACAGATGTACTGGGAAAGAAAAAACAATGTTTATCCATTCGCAGATTTTATCAGTTTGATTGCATTGGCCTTTTCTCCTCGGGGGAGTGGTTTAAGACGTTGGCTCCTCTGAGGAGTGTTTTTATGCTGAATCTAGAATGACATTTCAGTATTGATAGAATTATTTTAAGGTTTGACGGTTAAATTTCACGTTCAATTTTGCATGAATGAATCCTGACTTGTCACAATACAGTATCATTTTCGCCGGCAGAAGGATGCATTTCCTCCTCTAGCGATCAGATTGCAACATTGTTTTTTCGTAGCAAGGTGAGAGGTTGCAGCATGGGGCTGATCTGTGTCAGACATTTGTGAACACAGCCAAGAACTGCATTGGCTGTATTGGGCCGCCTGCCTTTCCACGCACGTGACCTTTAATGGCCTCCCAATCTTAGTCCGTAGGGTTCAATATTGAGTTGGCCCCGCCCTTTCCACGCACATGACCTTTAATGGCCCCCCAGTCGTAGTCCGTAGGGTTCAATATTGAGTTGGCCCCACCCTTTCCCCACACGTGACCTTTAATGGCCTCCCAATCTTAGTCCGTAGGGTTCAATATTGAGTTGGCCCCGCCCTTTCCACGCACATGACCTTTAATGGCCCCCCAGTCGTAGTCCGTAGGGTTCAATATTGAGTTGGCCCCGCCCTTTGCAGCTATAACATCTTCAACTCTTCTGGGAAGGCCGTCCACAAGGTTTAGGAGGGTGTCTATGGGAAGGTTGGACCATTCTTCCAGAAGCACATTTGTCAGGTCAGGCACTGATGTCGGGGGGAGGAGGCCTGGCTCGCAGTCTCCGCTCTAATTCATCCCAAAGGTGTTCTATGGGGTTGAGGTCAGGACTCTGTGCAGGACAGTCAAGTTCCTCCACCCCAAACTGGCTCCTCCATGTCTTTATGGACCTTGCTTTGTGCACTGGTGGGCAGTCATGTTGGAACAGGAAGGGGCCATCCCCAAACTCTTCCCACAAAGTTGGGAGCATGAAATTGTCCAGAATGTCGCCTTAAGAGTTCCCTTCACTGGAACTAGGGGGCCAAGCCCAACCCCTGAAAAACACCCCCACACCATAATCCCCCCTCCACCAAACTTTACACTTGGCACAATGCAGTCAGGCAAGTACCGTTCTCCTGGCAACCGCCAAACCCAGACACGTCCATCGGATAGCCAGACAGAGAAGCGTGATTGGTCACTCCAGAGAACACGCCTCCACTGCTTTAGAGTCCCAATGACGTCATCACGTCATGACGTGTTTATGCAATGCAGGCAGTTCATGGCAGGTGGGGGGGGGGCTAGCAGGGTTGCCGCACATACCTTTCTGAAAACATTGCAGCACTTTACCTCAGTACTCCTCCCAAGAGCCCGCAGCCCTGATGCAAGCAGTGGGTTGGCTCACGGGAGGAGTTATGCAAATATAAAAATGCCCTGATGGGTGAATGTCAATCTGAATTTGTCTCTGCTTCAGTTAGAGGTGAATATCATCCAAAAATAACAAGACAAAGAAAGAATGTAGCTCAATAAAAGATACCTTTTACCCCCACCATTTATTTTTCTGCTGCTATTCCAATCCACTTCCTCTGAGCCCGGGTCATCCCGGACGAGCCCCCAGCATGCGACTGGAAAGTGAAAGGAGAAGCAGCACGGTGATGAACTCATCTCTCTCCGTCAAACTGCTCTCTCCTTCTGTCAGCATGCTTCTTTTTAGCACATGAACTGACTGGCTCCGTGTGCTGCTTCTCCCTCTCCCAGTCTAAACTTTGCTGTACAGGGACTAAAAGAGGCTGATACCAGGTCATATTCAGGTATTTGCCACCCATGTAACACATATGTGCAGCATCAAAGAGGGTGGGCTTTAATGTCCACACGTCACACGGATGCGTCCATGGGCAGCACAGTGACCAAGCTGTCAAGGACAGATCTTGGTCTCTACTAATGTTTGTGATTTGGTGGCATCAGTGATCACAGTGGTCACATGACCGGCCAGTCCTTCCCACCCCATAAAGACCCTGTTAAAGGGATTGGTGGGAGGGGCTTAATAAATACAGAGCCGCGTTCATTTGTGTCTATTATATCTGCCTGGAGTTCAGCTTTAAGTATCACTTAAAGGTCCCGCACCTCGACCACACTGTGACCGGACAGTGATTGAGAAGCAGCAGACTGGTGGGCTCATCTCTCGGTCACTCTGCTCTCTCCTCCTATCAGAAGACTGATGAGCTCATCCCTCTGTCACTCTGCTCTCTCCTCCTATCAGTATGAAACTTGCACTTCAACACACCTGATTGGCTCCTTGTGCTCAGCCCCGGTCATCCCAGATGAGCCCCCAGCCTTTGACTGGAATGTGAAAGCAGATGCAGCACAGTGACAAGCTCATCTCTCTGTCACTCTGCTCTCTCCTCCTATCAACAGACTGATAAGCCAATCTCTCTGTTGTTCTGCTCTCTCCTCCTATCAGCAGACTGATGATCTCATCCTTCTGTCATTCTGCTCTCTCCTGCTATCAGCAGACTGATGAGCTCAGCTCTCTATCGCCCTGATCTCTCCTCCTATCAGCATTAAACTTGCACTTCAGCACACATTATTGGCTTCTTGTGGTGAGCCCAGGTCATCCCGGATGAGCCCCCAACCTGTGAATGGAATGTGAAAGGAAATGCAACACAGTGACAAGCTCATCTCTGTCACTCTGCTCTCTCCTCCTATCAGCAGACTGATAAGCCAACCTCTCTGTTGCTCTGCTCTCTCCTCCTATTAGCAGGCTGACAAGCAATCTCTCTATCACTCTGTTCTCTCCTCCTATCAGCAGACTGATGATCTCATTCCTCTGTCATTCTGCTCTCTCCTGCTATCAGCAGACTGATGAGCTCATCTCTCTATCGCCCTGATCTCTCCTCCTATCAGCATTAAACTTGCACTTCAGCACACCTGATTGGCTTCTTGTGCTGAGCCCAGGTCATCCCGAATGAGCCCCCAACATGTGACTGGAATGTAAAAGGAGATGCAACACAGTGACAAGCTCATCTCTCTGTCACTCTGCTCTCTCCTCCTATCAGCAGACTGATAAGCCAATCTCTCTGTTGCTCTGCTCTCTCCTCCTATCAGCAGACTGATGATCTCATCCCTCTGTCATTCTGCTCTCTCCTGCTATCAGCAGACCGATGCGCTCATCTCTCTATCCCTCTGCTCTCTCCCCCTATCAGCATTAAACTTGCACTTCAGCACACCTGATTGGCTCCTTGTGCTGAGCCCTGGTCATCCCGGATGAGCCCGCAGCCTTTGACTGGAATGTGAAAGTTGATGCAGCACAGTGACGAGCTCATCTCTCTGTCACTCTGCTCTCTCCTCCTATCAGCAGACTGATGAGTTCATCTCTCTGTCACTCTGTTCTCTCCTCCTGTCAGCAGACTGATAAGCTCATCTCTCTGTCACTCTGCTCTCCTCCTATTAGCAGGCTGACGAGCTCATCTCTGTGTCACTCTGTTCTCTCCTCCTATCAGAAGACTGATGATCTCATCCCTCTGTCATTCTGCTCTCTCCTGCTATCAGCAGACTGATGAGCTCATCTCTCTATCGCCCTGATCTCTCCTCCTATCAGCATTAAACTTGCACTTCAGCACACCTGATTGGCTCTTTGTGCTGAGCCCAGGTCATCCCGGATGAGCCCCCAACCTGTGACTGGAATGTGAATACAAATGCAACACAGTGACAAGGTCATCTCTCTGTCACTCTGCTCTCTCCTCCTATCAGAAGACTGATGAGCTCATCTCTCTGTCACTCTGCTCTCTCCTCCTATCAACAGACTGATGAATTCATCTCTCTGTCACTCTGCTCTCTCCTCCTATCAGAAGACTGATGAGTTCATCGCTCTGTCACTCTGCTCTCTCCTCCTATCAGCATGAAACCTGCACTTCAACACACCTGATTGGCTCCTTGTGCTCAGCCCCGGTCATCCCAAATGAGCCCCCCAGCCTTTGACTGGAATGTGAAAGGAGATGCAGCACACTGACAATCTCATCTCTCTGTCACTCTGCTCTCTCCTCCTATCAGCAGACTGATGAGCTCATCTCTCTATCGCCCTGATCTCTCCTCCTATCAGCATGAAACGTGCACTTCAGCACACCTGATTGGCTTCTTGTGCTGAGCCCAGGTCATCGCAGATGAGCCCCCAACCTGTGACTGGAATGTGAAAGGAGATGCAGAACAGTGACAAGCTCATCTCTCTGTCACTCTGCTCTCTCCTCCTATCAGCAGACTGATGAGCTTATCTCTCTGTCACTCTGCTCTCTCTATTCTCTCCTCCTATCAGCAGACTGATGAGCCAATCTCTCTGTTGCTTTGCTCTCTCTTCCTATCAGCATGCAACTTCAGCACACCTGATTGGCTCCTTGTGCTGCTTCTCCCTTCCCTGGTGCTGTACAGGGACTGCAAGTGGCTGATACCAACACCAATTCAGTTTGATGTGTTAATGACTACAGAGGTGTATTGAATTGAGTCAAGTATTGGCGTCTCCGATATTTCTCCCCTTTAGGACAAGTTCCTTTCCAGTATAGTATTTTTATATATTTTACATATTTTTAATACTCTTTGTGCTGCTCCATGTACATCTGAAGTCTGAACGCCTCCCCGCTCCCCTCCGAAGTTCTCTCTGCCCCCTAATCACGCAGTCCATACTGTATTAAAGTGGCGCGCGGCGTGACGAGTGAAATGGCAGATAAGTAGCCGGTCCCGAGAAGTATAATTTCATAATACGCCGGCAGTGGAGCGATTAAGAAAATCCATTAAGTTTAAGTTATATCATGAACCTTCTGTTCCAGCAGCGATGGAATGTTCCGCGGAATATTTCTGATTAATACCGCCTTTAATTCCATTCTGCTGAACAAGTTTAACGCGGTAATGGCCGCACATTGCGCTGTGGAGACGGAGGCGGCCGTGCTGGAAATACTGGAAGTGGCGATAGGGGGACCGGTGATTTATGACCGCTCTGCGTTTCCAGAAACACTCCTGTCAGCACTTTATTTAATGTAAATGGCTCTGAATTGACGGACTTGTTGGAAGTAGTATTGGTACGAGTCGCTCTACTCCACGGCCAGCAGTGCTCGTAGAGGAACTACAAGCACCAGCAAGGCCATGCTTCACCTCAATGTGTATGGAGGACCCCCAGGTCTGTTTTTTAGTAGATCTGGCATCATGCCTCACTGTATACAAATTTCTTTTGCAAACAGTTTTTGCGGTTTAAAAAAAAAATAAAATACCCCAAAAATGTCAATCATTTTAAATCCATCATCCTATCGTGATGCCTGTCGCCCACCGAGTTGCCAAACACAAACCGCCAGTGACCCAGCACACATGGCCGATCCCGATACTACCCATAGCCAAATGACAGCTCCATAAACTGTCATCATCTGTATAAAAGAAGGGGCAGGGGAAATGATGGAACCACTAATGACCCAGCAGCACATGGCCGATCCTGATGCTACCTGTAGCCAAATGACAGCTTCACAAGCTGTCATCATCTGTATAAAGGAAGAAGCAGGAAACATGATGGAACCGCCAGTGACCCAGCAGCATATGGCCGATCCAATGCTACCCATAGCCAAATGACAGCTCCACAAGCTGTCATCGTCTGTATAAAGGAAGGGGCGGGGAACATGATGGAACCGCCAGTGACCAGCAGCACCTGGCCGATCCCAATGCTACCCATAGCCAAATGACAGCTCCACAAGCTGTCATCGTCTGTATAAAGGAAGAAGCAGGAAACATGATGGAACCGCCAGTGACCCAGCAGCATATGGCCGATCCCAATGCTACCCATAGCCAAATGACAGCTCCACAAGCTGTCATCGTCTGTATAAAGGAAGGGGCGGGGAACATGATGGAACCGCCAGTGACCAGCAGCACCTGGCCGATCCCAATGCTACCCATAGCCAAATGACAGCTCCACAAGCTGTCATCGTCTGTATAAAGGAAGGGGCGGGGATCATGATAGAACCGCCAGTGACCCAGGAGCACATGGCCTATCCCGATGCTACCCATAGCCAAATGACAGCTCCACAAGCTGTCATCGTCTGTATAAAGGAAGGGGCGGGGAACATGATGGAACCGCCAGTGACCCAGAGCACATGGATGATCCCGATGCTACTCATAGCCAAATGACAGCTCCACAAGCTGTCATCATCTGTATAAAGGAAGGGGCGGGGAACATGATGGAACCACCAGTGACCCAGCAGCACATGACCTATCCTGATGCTACCCATAGCCAAATGACAGCTCCACAAGCTGTCATCATCTGTATAAAGGAGGAAGGGGCGGGGAACATGATGGAACCGCCAGTGACCCAGAGCACATGGATGATCCCGATGCTACTCATAGCCAAATGACAGCTCCACAAGCTGTCATCATCTGTATAAAGGAAGGGGCGGGGAACATGATGGAACCACCAGTGACCCAGCAGCACATGACCTATCCTGATGCTACCCATAGCCAAATGACAGCTCCACAAGCTGTCATCATCTGTATAAAGGAAGGGGCAAGGAACATGATGGAACTGCCAGTCACCCAGCAGCACATGGCCGATCCCGATGCTACCCGTAGCCAAATGACAGCTCCACAAGCTGTCATCATCTGTATAAAGAAAGGGGCAGGGAAACATGATGGAACCACCAGTGACCTAGCAGCACATGGCCGATCCCGATGCTACCCATAGTTAAATGACAGCTCCACAAGCTGTTATCATCTGTATAAAGGAGGAAGGGGCGGGGAACATGATGGAACCGCCAGTGACCCAGCACACATGGCCGATCCTGATGTTACCCATTGCCAAATGACAGCTCCACAAGCTGTCATCATCTGTATAAAGGAAGGGGCAGGAAACATGATGGAACTGCCAGTGACCCAGCAGCACATGGCTTATCCCGATGCTACCCATAGCCAAATGACAGCTCCACAAGCTGTTATCATCTGTATAAAGGAAGGGGCGGGGAACATGATGGAACCGCCAGTGACCCAGAGCACATGGATGATCCTGATGCTACTCATAGCCAAATGACAGCTCCACAAGCTGTCATCATAAAGGAAGGAGCGGGGAACATGATGGAACCACCAGTGACCCAGCAGCACATGACCTATCCTGATGCTACCCATAGCCAAATGACAGCTCCACAAGCTGTCATCATCTGTATAAAGGAAGGGGCAAGGAACATGATGGAACTGCCAGTCACCCAGCAGCACATGGCCGATCCCGATGCTACCCGTAGCCAAATGACAGCTCCACAAGCTGTCATCATCTGTATAAAGAAAGGGGCAGGGAAACATGATGGAACCACCAGTGACCTAGCAGCACATGGCCGATCCCGATGCTACCCATAGTTAAATGACAGCTCCACAAGCTGTTATCATCTGTATAAAGGAGGAAGGGGCGGGGAACATGATGGAACCGCCAGTGACCCAGCACACATGGCCGATCCTGATGTTACCCATTGCTAAATGACAGCTCCACAAGCTGTCATCATCTGTATAAAGGAAGGGGCAGGAAACATGATGGAACTGCCAGTGACCCAGCAGCACATGGCTTATCCCGATGCTACCCATAGCCAAATGACAGCTCCACAAGCTGTTATCATCTGTATAAAGGAAGGGGCGGGGAACATGATGGAACCGCCAGTGACCCAGAGCACATGGATGATCCTGATGCTACTCATAGCCAAATGACAGCTCCACAAGCTGTCATCATAAAGGAAGGAGCGGGGAACATGATGGAACCACCAGTGACCCAGCAGCACATGACCTATCCTGATGCTACCCATAGCCAAATGACAGCTCCACAAGCTGTCATCATCTGTATAAAGGAAGGGGCAGGGAACATGATGGAACTGCCAGTCACCCAGCAGCACATGGCCGATCCTGATGCTACTCATAGCCAAATGACAGCTCCACAAGCTGTCATCATCTGTATAAAGGAGGAAGGGGCGGGGAACATGATGGAACCGCCAGTGACCCAGCAGTGCATGACTGATCCTGATGTTACCCATAGCCAAATGACAGCTCCACAAGCTGTCATCGTCTGTATAAAGGAAGGGGCGGGAAACATGATGGAATCATTGCCCATATATGGTCATGGCCATATGTAGGTAGTGCTGTAGGTCCTCCTTGGCCATGTAAGTGAATGAGTTGGGTGACGTCATTGGTTGGAAAGGATGTGGCGGGCGATAACTGGAAGGCCAGACGTTCGTCCACACAGAACCAGGGGTGGACTGACAACTCATGGGGCCCCCGGGCAACAGAGGATAATGGGGCCCCTGTGTTCTTGCCCAAACTCAAAAAAGCCTATGAAAAAGGTACCAGGGGCATCTCATAGGCCCCCTTCTGACCCCGGGCCCTCGGGCAGTGCCCAAGTTTCCAAATGGTCAGTCCGCCCCTGCACAGAATGCTCTAAACGCTAAGCTCCTCCCTAGTAATTAGTATGATTGGCGCTGGATGATCGTTAAGCGTGCATGCATGCGTGTGCTCTTGCGTGTCGCATGTAGGGCAACCCTTTAATTTCAATGATTTTTTGGTAAAATTGCGCCGCATTGAACCACTTGGTCACGTGTAAAAACACGTGTGGTTACCAACGCACAGGGGTGCCACTAAGAATGAATGGCACCCCATTAAAGAGCAGCACATGTCGCGTGCATTACCGCATGTTCCTGACACGCGAACATGTGAACCAAGCCTTAGTCCTGCAGCTCCAAAAAATGTCCCCCCGAGGCGCAAATCGTTCGGGTTTTTTCCGGCAAACCTTGGCACCTGACAGCGACGGCTTGTAACGGCGTTTTCCGGGACACGCCAGACATGTAATCTCCCGATCCGTGTCCCTGGCGCGCTGCCCCGGCGCTCTCTAATTACCAGGCCGTTCCCTGGAAGATGACAGCCGTCTCCGTGCCCCTTAATTCCAGCAATGTCAACCAGGACAGGCCTGGAGGAGGAAGCCGGAGGATGAGGGCAGCGCTTATGGAAATTAATATGCACTATTCATGGGCCGCGATCGATCGGGAGATGCATCACCCCCAGCGGCAGGCTGCCGCGTCTCACCTCCGACCACTGATTCAGCACCAGCTGCAGACAAGGTGCGCGTGAGCCGCGCGGGAAGGTCAGAGCAATGTCTGCCGGGGACACGGGAACCGTCCGCACACAAGAGGAATGGCTTCCTGCTTTATGGCCACTGCGCCGAAAAACACCGCGCCGCGGAGTCCGCTCTGCATCCGCTCTGCGTCTGCTCTGCTTCAAGGGGAATGCAGGCTGGATGTCATTATTATGTTTTCTTGATTTTTAATTCTAAAAAGAAACATTTGTGAATATTTGTTTTCTTTTTTTTTTTAAATTTAGAATTCAGTAAATATGAAATGTTACATAATAATATCATGTATCAAATGGAATCCTTTATACAGATTACTGATCCAGCACTGCTTCCTCCTCCGCCATCTGACAAGACTCACACGGTCACCTTATATACAGATTACTGATCCATCACTGATTCCTCCTCCACTAACTGACAAGACACACACCGTCACCTTATATACAGATTACTGATCCAGCACTGCTTCCTCCTCCTCTGCTATCTGACAAGACGCACCGTCACCTTATATACAGATTACTGATCCATCACTGCTTCCTCCTCCTCTATCTGACAAGACACACACCGTCACCTTATATACAGATTACTGATCCAGCACTGCTTCCTCCTCCACCATCTGACAAGACTCACACCGTCACCTTATATACAGATTACTGATCCAGCACTGCTTCCTCCTCCACTATCTGACAAGACTCACACGGTCACCTTATATACAGATTACTGATCCAGCACTGCTTCCTCCTCCTCTATCTGACAAGACACACACCGTCACCTTATATGCAGATTACTGATCCAGCACTGCTTCCTCCTCCACTTTCTGACAAGACACACACACCGTCACCTTATATACAGATTACTGATCCAGCACTGCTTCTTCCTCCTCCACTATCTGACAAGACACCCACCGTCACCTTATATACAGATTACTGATCCATCACTGCTTCCTCCTCCACCATCTGACAAGACACACACCGTCACCTTATATACAGATTACTGATCCATCACTGCTTCCTCCTCCACTATCTGACAAGACACACACCGTCACCTTATATACAGATTACTGATCCAGCACTGCTTCCTCCTCCACCATCTGACAAGACACACACCGTCACCTTATATACAGATTACTGGGGAGGAGATGGCACCAGGATGCAGTATGGGATGAAGACAAGACGGCGGCGGCGGTGTGATGCGTTGGCCTTCTTGTTCTTCTGGGAAACCTTGGATCCTGCCATTCATGTGGATGTTACTTGACACGTCCCACCTACCTAAACATTGCTGGTGACCAAGTCCACCCCTTCATGGAAATGGTATTCCCTGATGGCAGTGGCCCCTTTCAGCAGGATAGAGCACCCCGCCACACTGCAAAAATGGTTCAGTAGTTGACTTGGCCTCCACACACTCTATATCTCAATCCAATCGAGCATCTGCGGGATGTGCTGGAAAAACAACTCTGGTCCATGGAGGTTCCCCATCTCACAACTTACAGGACTTAAAGGATCTGCTAGTGACGGCTTGGTGCCAGATAGCACAGCATTCCTACAGAGGTCTAGTGGAGTCCATGCCTCCATGGGTCAGGGCTGGTGGCTGGTCAGGTTGGTGGCAAAACGGGGGACCTACCCTGTAGAAGGTGGTCACAAAGGTATGTCTGATCTGTTTGTATATAAAATATATGTGAAGCCTTAGAACCCAACTGTTCCTTTTTTGGAACCAAACCCCTGTGCTCCTCTTTCATCCTCAATCGTCGTTCTCTTTTGTCTGCTATAGAAGATTGTACTGTGTATGGTCAACAGATATTTCTGATGCTGTCAGTTTCCTGTGCAGCCTCCAGATACGACGGTATGAGGGAAGATGGTTTGGATTTTTTTTTTAGTCTTTTTGCCAACTTTGATTTTGTAGATAAATATACCAATGTGACCTTTACTCATTGATTGGCTATGACTGGAGATGAGGCAGGGGTGCCTGTCTGGCATAAATATAATGGCGTCCCTCCTTCCCATGTAAATGGGAGCTGTGATCAGATCCTTGCATTGGTGTGTACATATTTTAACCACTTCATTTCTGGACATTTTCACCCCTTTCCAGTCCGGACACTTTCACCCACTTCCAGTCCGGACACTTTCCCCCCCTTCCAGTCCGGACACTTTCCCCCCCTTCCAGTCCGGACACTCTCACCCCCTTCCAGTCCGGACACTCTCACCCCCTTCCAGTCCGGACACTTTCACCCACTTCCAGTCCGGACACTTTCACCCCCTTTTAGTCCGGACACTTTCACCCCTTCCAGTCCGGACACTTTCACCCCCTTCCAGTCCGGACACTTTCATCCACTTCCAGTCCGGACACTTTCACCCCCTTTTAGTCCGGACACTTTCACCCCTTCCAGGCCGGACACTTTCCCCCCCTTCCAGGCCGGACGCTTTCACCCCCTTCCAGTTTGGACACTTTCACCCCTTCCAGTCCGGACACTTTCACCCCCTTCCAGTCCGGACACTTTCCCCCCCTTCCAGTCCGGACACTTTCCCCCCCTTCCAGTCCGGACACTTTCCCCCCCTTTCTATCCGGACACTTTCCCCCCTTCCAGTCCGGACACTTTCACCCCCTTCCAGTCCGGACACTTTCCCCCCCTTCCAGTCCGGACACTTTTCCCCCCTTCCAGTCCGGACACTCTCACCCCCTTCCAGTCCGGACACTTTCACCCCCTTCCAATCCGGACACTCTCCCCCCCTTCCAGTCCAGACACTCTCCACCCCTTCCAGTCCGGACGCTTCCCCCTCTTCCAGTCCGGACGCTTCCCCCCCTTCCAGTCCGGACGCTTCCCCCCCTTCCAGTCCGGACACTTTCCCCCCCTTCCAGTTCGGACACTTTCCCCCCCTTTCAGTTCGGACACTTTCCCCCCTTCCAGTCCGGACACTTTCACCCCCTTCCAGTCCGGACACTTTCACCCCCTTCCAGTCCAGACACTTTCACCCCCTTCCAGTCCAGACACTTTCCCCCCCTTTCAGTTCGGACACTTTCACCCCCTTCCAGTCCGGACACTTTCACCCCCTTCCAGTCCAGACACTTTCACCCCCCTTCCAGTCCAGACACTTTCACCCCCTTCCAGTCCGGACACTTTCCCCCCCTTCCAGTCCGGACACTTTCCCCCCTTCCAGTCCGGACACTTTCACCCCCTTCCAGTCCGGACACTTTTCCCCCCCTTCCAGTCCGGACCCTTCCCCCCCCTTCCAGTCCGGACCCTTCCCCCCCCCTTCCAGTCCGGACACTTTCACCCCCTTCCAGTCCGGACACTTTCCCCCCTTCCAGTCCGGACACTTTCCCCCCTTCCAGTCCGGACACTTTCCCCCCCCTTCCAGTCCGGACACTTTCACCCCCTTCCTGTCCAGGCAAATTTTCAGCTTTCAGCGCTATCACACTTTGAATGACAATTGCGCGGTCATGCAACACTGTACCCATATGAATATTTTAGCATTTTTTTGAGACAAATAAAGCTTTATTTTGGTGGTATCTATTCACCACTGGGATTTGTATTTTTTTTTTCTATGTAAATGAAATGTCCAAAAATTTTGAAAAAAAGTGTTTTTCTTATACAATTTTGCAAATAAATAATATTTCATCATAAATCTCGGCCAAAATTTATTCCATTATCTTTTTAGTAAAAAAAAAAAAAATAAGCCAAATTAGTTTATAACCAAAAATTATAATATTTAAACATTTTTTTTACATTTTTATTTTATTTTTTTTTATATTATTATTTGTTTGTTTGTTTTTTTTTTACATACTGTCACCCTAGCAGTACAATGTCACCATAGTGACACTGTACTACTTGTGGGGGGTGATGAAGATTTTTTTTTTTACACTGATTGCTTTTACACCCATAAAGGCTGTAAAAGAAATGAGTTCTCCTTCTCTCTGGCTGCATTCTTGCAGCCATTGAGAACTACTGTGTGAGCTGTGATTGGTCACAGCTTGTCACATGGTACAAGGCTGTTGTGAATAGCCCTGTACCATGTGATCTCACAGATTTCACACGTAGTAAGCAACGATGTCAGAAGTGACATCTTGCTTACTACTCTGCATATGATCTCTGATTGGCCAATCAGTGATCACATGATTGGGACCTCAAACAGAGGTCCCGTCTGACGATCGGTATTCCATGGTGTCTGGAGGACAGACACAGCGGGCATCAGTCCGCGGTGCTGCAGGCAGGGTGCGGGGAGGCCGTTTATAAACTGCCACCCGACCCTGCACTGCCACCGTCCGGCCGTTTATATACAATGGCCGGACAGGAGGTGGTAAATTGTGGGGTCATATATGTCTGGTAAGCGGCAGTATTTTTTGAGGTGCTGGTGATGGTGGATCCACAAGAAAGTTTTATATTTTTTTTATTTATTTTTTTATTTATATACTTTTCTTGACATATATGTTGCATGTATGTATTTTTTTTTGAAATCACAATTTTTATCTGGAATTATTTGAACTTTTATTTTGCACTAAAGACTTTTTGTTTTTTATAGATATATTTTTTGCACATTATTGGACATTCTAATTTTTCATGTATTTTATGGTTATTAGTACTTTTGAATGTATAGCGCTGCACTTTTTTGTTCATTATCAGGGGCGGACTGACAACTCATGGGGCCCCCCGGGCAATAGGGGATCATGGGGCCCCTGTGTCCTTGCCCACACTCAAAGCACACCCAAAAAAGCCTATAAAATAGGTACCAGGGGCATTTCATGGGGCCCCCGGGCAATAGGGGATCATGGGGCCCCTGTGTCCTTGCCCACACTCAAAGCACCCCCAAAAAAGCCTATAAAAGAGGTACCAGGGGCATTTCATGGGGCCCCCTACTGACCCTGGGCCCTCGGGCAGTGCCCGAGTGCTTGAATGGTCAGTCCACCCCTGGTTATTACATATTTTAAAGTTGAAGTTTATTCTGCTTCTATTTTTCCTTCCCTGGTCCAGGGGAAGCAGCTCATATATACGGTCTACATACGGTCTACGTACGGTCTATATACGGTCTATATACGGTCTACATACGGTCTACATACGATCTACATACGGTCTACGTACGGTCTATATACGGTCTACATACGGTCTACATACGGTCTACATACAGTCTATATACAGTCTACATACGGTCTATATACAGTCTACATACGGTCTACATACGGTCTACATACGGTCTATATACAGTCTACATACGGTCTATATACGGTCTACATACGGTCTACATACGGTCTATATACGGTCTATATACGGTCTACATACGGTCTACATACGGTCTACATACGGTCTATATACGGTCTATATACGGTCTATATACGGTCTACATACGGTCTATATACGGTCTATATACGGTCTATATACGGTCTACATACGGTCTATATACGGTCTATATACGGTCTATATACGGTCTACATACGGTCTATATACGGTCTATATACGGTCTATATACGGTCTACATACGGTCTATATACGGTCTATATACGGTCTATATACGGTCTACATACGGTCTATATACGGTCTACATACGGTCTATATACGGTCTACATACGGTCCACATACGGTCTATATACGGTCTATATACGGTCTACATACGGTCTACATACGGTCTACATACGATCTACATACGGTATATACTGTATATCTGATCTTTTGTGTTCAGTTGTTTGTACGGAGTTCAGCTCTGTCTCTGTTTTGTGAGATCCTTGTATTAAGTGGTGCCGGTGACTCGGGGAACTCTCATATAAATTCCCTCTTCACGCTCCATATTAATCCTTCTTTCTCCATCCAAGTAAATATTTTCCTTCCAAATATAGTAATTTACCTAATACGTTCTGATACGGTTAATTGAGCGGCAAACGCGGCAGCGTATCTCGCGCCCTCACAACCGAAAATTGTCACTAATATCGCATCTCTAATGAGTCATCAGATACAATAATAGCGGCGAGTCGCTAATGGGTTTTAAAGTGAAGCTGTCCTTGGAACTCTCCGCATTCTGAGCACGAGGGGGCCTGTTTTAGATTCAACCCCAATATTGGCCAGCCAATCACATGCCCTGTTTATACAACATCCTTCCAAGCACCTTCATCATTTCACAGCTCAATGCCCTCTCGTTTTATTCTCGTTTCCATGTTCCTGTTTCATAAATACCTTGAAATGTTGAACGTACGCATTATTTAGCACGTGTGTACAGGACAATGTAAAAATATATATATCTGATGATGATCAATAGATTTTAAAGGGGTGTATTGCTGTTCTTCCTGTGAAACTGCATATACGTTCGTTCTGTGCAAAATCGAATTGTATAAGGCTCTTTTCTTATTTTGGCCACTAGATGGAGATGTCCCCATGGTACCATACTAGGCCTTTTCCCCATTATGGTCATTAGGTGGCGCTGCCCCCCTTGTCAAGGTTCTAGGCTATTTCCGATTATGGCCACTAGGTGGAGCGGTTCTCTTGGCACAGTAGGTACTTGGCTATCCCCCCCTCCCCTTGGCAGGTTACTAGGCTATTTTCCCAATATGCCCATTCGGTGGTGTTGGCTCTCTTGGCAAGATACTGGGCTATTTCCTTTATGGCCACTAGGTGGAGCTGTCCTCTTGACAAGGTACTTGGCTATTCCCCCCCCCCCCCCCCCCTCCAGCAGGTTACTAGGCTATTTTCCCATTATGACCATTAGGTGGTGCTTCCCCCCCCCTTGGCAAGGTACTAGGCTATTTCCATTATGGCCACTAGGTGGAGCTGTCCTCTTGGCAAGGTACTTGGCTATTCCCCCCCCCCCCTCCGGCAGGTTACTAGGCTTTTTCCCCATTATGGTTATTAGGTGGCGCTGCCCCCCTCGGCAAGGTACTAGGCTATTTCCCATTATGGCCACTAGCTGGAGATGTCCCCTTGGCATGGTACTTGGCTATCTCCCCCCCCTCCTCCCCTTGGCAGGTTACTAGGCTATTTTCCCAATATGGCCATTAGGTGGAGCTGCCTCTCTTGGGAAGATACTAGGCTATTTTCCCCATTATGGCTGTTAGGTGGAGCTGTCCCCCTGGCATGGTACTTGGCTATTTTCCCATTACATCCATTAGGTGGTGCTGTACACCCCCCCTTCCCCCTTTGGCAGGTTACTAGGCTAGTTTTACACTATGGCCATTAGGTGAAGCTGCCTCTCTTGGCAAGATACTTGGCTATTTTTCCATTATGACCATTAGGTGGTGCTGCCCCCCCTTGGCAAGGTACTAGGCTATTTCCCATTATGGCCACTAGCTGGAGCTGTCACCTTGGCACTGTACTTGGCTATCTCCCCCCCTCCCCTTGGCAGGTTACTAGGCTATTTTCCCAATATGACCATTAGGTGGAGCTGCCTCTCTTGGGAAGATACTAGGCTATTTTCCCCATTATGGCTATTAGGTGGCGCTGTCCCTTTGGCAGGGTACTTGACTATTTTCCCATTATGGCCAGTAGGTGGGGCTGTCCCCTTGGCATGATACTTGGCTATTTTCCCATTACAGCCATTAGGTGGTGCTGCACACCCCCCCCTTCCCCCTTCCCCCTTTGGCAGGTTACTAGGCTATTTTTACATTATGGCCATTAGGTGAAGCTGCCTCTCTTGGCAAGCTACCTGACTATTTTCCCATTTTGACCATTAGTTGTCCCCTTGGCACCTTTCTAGGCTTTTTTCCCCATTATGGCCATTAGGTGGTGCTGCCCCCCTTGGCGAGGTACTAGGCTATTTTCCCATTATGGCCATTAGGTGGTGCTGGCTCTCTTGGCAAGATGCTTGGCTATTTTCCCATTATGGCTTTGAGGTGGAGCTGCCCCCTTGGCAAGGTATAGGCTAGTTCCCATTATGGCCACTAGATAGAGCTGCCTCTATGACAAGGTACTAGGCTATTTTCCCAGTAATGCCATTAGGTGGTGCTGCCCCCCCTCCCCCTCCCATTTGGCAGGTTACTAGGCTATTTTAACAATATGGCCATTTCGTGGAGTTGCCTCTCTTGGCAAGATACTTGGCTACTTTCCAATTTTGAACATTAGGTGGAGATGTCCCCTTGGCACCATCTAGGATTTTTCCCCATTATGGCCATTAGGTGGTGCTGCCCCCTTGGCGAGGTACTAAGCCATTTTCCCATTATGGCGGTTAGGTGGTGCTGGCTCTCTTGGCAAGATGCTTGGCTATTTTCCCATTATGGCCTTGAGGTGGAGCTGCCCCCTTGGCAAGGCATAGGCTATTTCCCATTATGCCCATTAGATGAAGCTGCCTCTCTTGGCAAGATTCTTGACTATTTTTCCATTTTGACCATTAGCTGTCCCCATGGCACCTTTCTAGGCTTTTCCCCCATTATGGCCCTGAGGTGGAGCTGCCCCCTTGGCAAGGTATAGGCTATTTCCCATTATGGCCACTAGGTGGAGCTGCCCCTATGACAAGGCACCAGGCTATTTTCCCATTATGGCCATAGGTGGAGCTGCCCCCTTGGCAAGTTACTAGGCTATATTCCCATTAAGACCATTAAGTGGCGCTGCCTCACTTGGCAGGTTACTAGGCTGTTTTCCAAATATGGCCATTAGGTGGCGCTGCTTCCTTTGACAAGGTACTAGGATATTTTCCCATTATGGCCAGTAGGTGGACAGCCCCCTTGGCAAAGTACCCCCTTCATGGTAAGGGCATGTGACCTGGTATCTTTCAGGAGGGAAGGGGGTCGCATGCTTAGATAATGTCTGGTATCAATTTTTTTTTTTGGGGGGGAGGGGGTCCCCTTGTTCTGGTATGAAAGTTGGGGGGGACTTCAAGCAATTATTTATTGTATTTTTTTTAAATTTGTATAGGGTTCCCCTTAAAATTCATACTAGACTTCAGTGTCAATTATGGGGGAGCTCCTATTGACTTTTTTTGTGGGGTCCCCCCTTCACCTTTTTCCGCCTATGTCACAATGTATCACTTATGTGTGCCGGTAAAGTGGGTTGGCTTCAAGGCGTATGTATCAATGGATGGGCGAGATTTCTGTGCTGAGAGCACCCTCACTGCGAGCTAACGGGAGGCGGGGTCACCCCCATTGTCCTATGGCGGCTCTGAGGACACTCACTCTGTTGACAGTCCCGTTATATTCCTCTCTGTGAAACCATCTCCTTCCTGCAGGATACTCGGCTCTGCCAGAGGTGGGATAATGCACCGGCCCGGGATTAGGAGGGAAATCAGCGATACACGGCATAATCAACTCCTCGCCGCTGCACAGCGCCGACCCAACAAACTACAAAATAAATATCAAAATATAAACACGCAGAAAAACAACCTCATCCATATTTACCAACCCCTGGGAGAGAGGAATCCAATAATAGGTCATATCTGTGTGTGGGAAGAGCGCCCCCTACTGACCGAAAATTGGAAATCCTATTCCGAGAGGGAGGACAGGGATTGTATATAGTAGAAGAGAATAAAGAGAAACAATAAATGAAAGAGAAACAACTGTCACTGAATGTTCTAAAGTCTGTATATCCATCCATCCTTCCATCTATCTATCTATTATCTATCTATTATCTATCTATCTATTATCTATCTATCTATCTATCTATCTATCTATCTATCTATCTATTATCTATCTATCTATTATCTATCTATCTATCTATCTATTATCTATTATCTATCTATCTATTATCTATCTATTATCTATCTATTATCTATCTATCTATCTATTATCTATCTATCATCTATCTATCTATCTATCTATCTATCTATCTATCTATCTATCTATCTATTATCTATCTATCATCTATCTATCTATTATCTATCTATCTATCTATTATCTATCTATCTATCTATCTATCTATCTATCTATCTATCTATTATCTATCTATCTATCTATCTATCTATCTATCTATCTATCTATCTATCTATCTATCTATCTATCTATCTATCTATCTATCTATCTATCTATCTATCTATCTATCTATCTATCTATCTATCTATCTATCTATCTATCTATCTATCTATCTATCTATCTATCTATCTATCTATCTATCTATCTATCTATCTATCTATCTATCTATCTATCTATCTATCTATCTATCTATCTATCTATCTATCTATCTATCTATCTATTATCTATCTATCTATATATCTATCTATCTATTATCTATCTATCTATCTATCTATCTATCTATCTATCTATCTATCTATTATCTATCTATCTATATATCTATCTATCTATTATCTATCTATCTATCTATCTATCTATCTATCTATCTATCTATCTATCCATCATCTATTTCCACGCACATGAACTTTAATGGCCTCCCAGCCCCCTTAGAACCTTCTCCAGCCATGATAGCAAGGATAAGCATCAAATAAATATTGTACATATAACAGTGCTGACCACACTTTTACATTCAAGGGGGCTGTACATACACTATATTGCCCAAAGTATTAGGCAGCCGGCCTTTCCACGCACATGACCTTTAATGGCCCCCAGTCTTAGTCCGTAGGGTTCAATATTGAGTTGGCCCCGCCCTTTCCACGCACATGACCTTTAATGGCCCCCCAGTCTTATTCCCTAGGGTTCAATATTGAGTTGGCCCCACCCTTTCCACGCACATGACCTTTAATGGCCCCCCAGTCTTAGTCCGTAGGGTTCAATATTGAGTTGGCCCCGCCCTTTTCAGCTATACCAACTTCAACTCTTCTGGGAAGGCCATCCACAAGGTTTAGGCGGGTGTCTATGGGAAGGTTGGACCATCAAGTTCCTCCACCCCAAACTGGCTCCTCCATGTCTTTATGGACCTTGCTTTGTGCACTGGTGGGCAGTCATGTTGAAACAGGAAGGGGCCCTCCCCAAACGCTTCCCACAAAGTTGGGAGCATGAAGTTGTCCAAAATGTCTCCTTAAGAGTTCCCTTTACTGGAACTAGGGGGCCAAGCCCAACCCCTGAAAAACAACCCAACACCATAATCCCTCCTCCACCAAGCTTTACACTTGGCACAATGCAGTCAGGCAAGTACCGTTCTCCTGGCAACCACCAAACCCAAGTGCTCTGATGAAGAAGAGATGCCCTTCGAAACGTGTCAGCTGTACTCTGAGTGTCTACCCCTATGATGGGACTCGCGCAGGCTTCCTAACTTTCAAGTTCCTTTGAGGACTTACATGCTTGAATTTCTTCGCTGTTTGTGAGTATCATTTTGTATTTAATAAAATTTGGATACTGAGGTAATGCGCAAGGTTGATGCGCTTCTCGTTTTTGTTTCGCTTTGCAGTACTGGTCGGGCTTCTCCAGCCTTGTTTGGAGCTGCACAACCCTATATGCACTGGTGGTCGTATCTTCCAATTCTGGTTCCATCTATTCGCCACCCACCAGGGTCTCAGAGCGCAGGAGAGTTCGTTTCTGGTTCACTGCCAAACCCAGACATGTCCATCGGATTGCCAAACAGAGAAGCGTGATTGGTCACTCCAGAGAACGTGTCTCCACTGCTCTGGAGTCCAGTGGCGGCGTGCTTTACACTGGGATCGAGCCACGGCTCTATGTGTCTTATGTGTCTATATCTTTCCATTGATCAATAATGTGTCTGTCCGTCCGTCCGTCCGTCCGTCTATCTGTTAATTGATCTATCCATCTACCTCTATATCTTTCCATTGATCAATTATCTATCAATCTATTAGAAAATGATCACCACTGACAACACTCAGAAATCTTTATGTGAATCCTTCAGATACTCAAACTACTGAAGCAGAAGGGGGTCAGCCAGGCAATCCGCATTTTCAGAAGCAGAGGTCAGCAGTGTAAGGTCTCCTGGTGCACCACCCCCTGTTGCTTGGGATAAAGTCCTTCAGGTAGACATTGAAGTGTTGCTGGTGCCCAGAACACCTGTGTCAGGGAAATGTAAATGGCGCCCTTTTATTAGCGTCCCCCCGGAGATGGATGCCGAAGTCCTGGCTGTCATTATTTTCTCCGGCTCGCCTCATTCCTCGGATTTGCTTTGTACGTTTGCCAAGAGTCACTCTTGTTAGCTGGGAGCGGGGCTCTTGTTAATGAGGAATCAATGGCTGGAGCCATTAGCATCAGGGAGAGACAAAGCAGCCGGAGGCGGGGGGGGGGGGGGGAGCGGGCCACAGGAAGGGAGGGAGAGAGGGCGGCTCAGCTACTCCAACTGTAAGTGAGCTCATGCAAACCGACTGCTCCGTCCATCCTCCATGAGGCTGGGGGGTGGCGGCATCAGCCCATCAGCCTATCCAGGGGCCAGTCAACCTATCCAGGGACCAATGAACCTATCTGGGGCCGATAAGCCTATCTTGGGGCCAATCAGCCTAGCCTCGGACCAATCAACTTATCTTGGGACCAATCAGCCTAGCCTGGGGCCAATCAACCTATCCTGGGGCCAATCAGCCTGTCCTGGTGCCAGTCACCCTATTCTTGGGCCAACCAGCTTATCTTTGGACCAATCAAACTATCCTAGGGCCAATCAACTTATCATGGGACCAAGCAGCCTATCCTGGGGCCAATCAACTTATCATGGGACCAAGCAACCTATCCTGGGGCCAATCAACTTATCATGGGACCAAGCAGCCTATCCTGGGGCCAATCAGCCTATCCAGGGGCCAATCAACTTATCTTGGAACCAATAAGCCTATCCTGGGGCCAATCAGCTTAACCAAGGGCCAATCAGAGTCTGATCAACCTGTCCTGGGTCTAAACAGCCTATCCTGGGGCCAGTTAACCTAATCTGGGGCCAATCAGCTTAGCCAGGGGCCAATCAACCTGTCCTGGGTCTAAACAGCCTATACTGGGGCCAATCACCCTATCCTGGGGCCAATCAGATTATCTTTGGACCAATCAAACTATCCTAGGGCCAATCAACTTATCATGGGCCAAGCAGCCTATCCTGGGGCCAATCAGCCTATCCTGGGGCCAATCAATTTATCTTGGGACCAAGCAGCCTATCCTGGGGCCAGTCAGCCTATCCTGGGGCCAATCAACTTATCTTGGGACCAATCAGCCTATCCTGGGATCAATCAACCTATCCTGGAGCCAATCAGCCTATCCTGGGGCCAATCAGCTTAAACCAGGGCCAATCAGGGGCCAATCAACCTATCCTGGGTCCAAACAGCCTATTCTGGGACCAACCAGCTTAACCAGGGGCCAATCAGGGGCTAATCAACCTATCCTGGAGCCAATCATCTTATCCGGGGGCCAGTCCACTTATCTAAGGGCCGATCAGTCTATTTGAGGGTCGATTAGCCTATCCAGGAGCCCTAGTCTATCTGAGGGCCAATCAGCCTATTGCAGGTCCTGGGACCACTTTAGGGCCACCATCGTCTTGGAAAACACATGTTCCTTAAAGAATATAATACGTTTGTAGAGCGGGTTTTTAATGGCTGGCGTTAAAATGTAACACAACGCATGTTTCACGCGCGTTTTCTATGCGTTTTCTTCCTGTTCATATCCAGAGCTGTGTGTAGCAACAGATGCATGCTGCGGGATAAATAGGCCAATGTACAGTCTGAACCCTGGGGGAGGGGAGACTAAGGAAATGCTCCCTCCTGCGTGCAGCAAACTGATGACATCATCTCAGCCTAGGCAAAGTCACTGAATGGAACTCAAGGAGGACTTTTTTTTTTTTGGAGTCTTTTTATTATTATTATGGGTGTAGAGGATGGGAATTAGGTGGACTGGATTTTTATAGGATATTTTGTTTATTTCATTTTTTTTATTTTTTTCCTTTTAGAATGACCAAGACATTTCTTGAATTTCTGAATTTTCTGAGAAATTATGATGCTTCTGTATTTTCGTAGGATATTTTATTTGTTGTAGCGTGTATATGTATTTGTTTTATATATGTGTTTTTGTATGAGTAGCCGTGAAAGGGACTCACAACTTTATTTCATTTTTTGGATTTTTTTTTTTTCCTTTTAGAATGACCAATACATTTTTTGAATTTCCGAATGTTCTGAGAAATTATAATGCTGCTGTACATTGTAACCTGTCAGGAATTTATGGATTGATTGATTAGTTTTCATTATATTATTTTTTTTTTATTTTTTTTTTTGCTTGTATTTATTTAATTTATTTAGTTTAATTATTACTTTCTTATTTATTAAATGATTTATTTACTTACATATTTTATTTATTTTAATGAATAAGCGCTTATTTATTTATGCTACGTTTAATTCATTGATGGATTCCTCAACTTGTTTTAGGTTTTATTTAATTTAAAAATGAGTTATTTATATTTAATGAGTTATACAGTATGTGAAACAATTAATTAAAAATTAAAATTGTTTTGTTTATTTCCTTTTTTTTAATTATTATTATTTCATTACTTTTATTAAAATATTTAGGTATTACTTAATACATAAATAATGTAAAAAAAATATTAAACAAGTAATTCAAATAATGTAATTAATACATAAATAATTTACTAAAAGTAACCCAATAATAAGAAAGAAAGAAAGAAAGAAAGATTGAATAAATTAACTTTATTTATTGTTAGTTCTGGGTAGAGTAGGGAAGAGTTATTTTCTGCCTGTGACACCATTGAGGAGATCATCCCTCTTTTCCTGTCTGAATGACACCATGACAACCAGGGGCGGATTGACAAGTCATGGGGCGGACTGACAAGTCATGGGGCCCCCGGGCAATAGGGGATCATGGGGCCTTGTGTCCTTGCCCAAACTCAAAAAAACCTATGAAAAAGGTACCAGGGGCATCTCATGGGGCCCCCTACTGACCCCGGGCCCTCGGGCAGTGCCCGAGTTTCCAAATGGTCAGTCCGCCCCTGATGACAACTAATAGGGGGGGGGGGGGGACGTCACTGAGACCAGAAGGTACTGACAACTATAAAAACATACTTTGTATATTCTAACCCCCCCTCCCTCTCTCTCTAAGGGGGTCTCTTTTTAAAAAAACAGTCACTGTGGAAACGTGTCAAGCATTTGCACGATTGTCATGAATAATCCCTAGAAATCGCCTAATATGACTATTCTCTGTGATCAGCGCCATCTGTTGGCCATAATGTGGTATTTTCCTAAAATACCTCAATCAGGAAAATACTGGATTGTGGACGCCAAATGGCGCTAATCACAGGAACTTTTTTCAGTGGCTCGCTGGGCATGCACATGCATGTAGAGCAGCCCATTCTTTTCAGTGGCTCACTGGGCATGCGCATGCATGTAGGGCAGCCCATTCTTTTCAGTGGCTCGCTGGGCATGCACATGCATGTAGAGCAGCCCATTCTTTTCAGTGGCTCGCTGGGCATGCACATGCATATAGAGCAGCCCATTCTTTTCAGTGGCTCTTTTCAGTGGCTCGCTAGGCATGTGCATGCGTGTAGGGCAGCCCATTCTTTTCAGTGGCCTGCTGGGCACGTGCATGCATGTAGGGCAGCTGGTTCATTTTAGTGGTCTTCTGGCTGCGTGCATGCGTGTAGGTAAGCCCATTCTTTTTAGTGGTCTTCTGGCTGCGTGCATGCGTGTAGGTAAGCCCATTCTTTTTAGTGGCCTGCTGGGCATGCGCATGTGTGTAGGGCAGTCCATTCTTTTCATTGGCCTGCTGGGCACGCGCATGTGTGTAGGGCAGCCCATTCTTTTCAGTGGCCTGCTGGACACGTTCATGTGTGTAGGGAAGCCCGTTCTTTTCAGTGGCCTGCTGGGCACGTGCATGCGTGTAGGGCAGCCCATTCTTTTCATTGACCTGCTGGGCATGTTCATGTGTGTAGGGAAGCCCGTTCTTTTCAGTGGCCTGCTGGGCACGTTCATGCGTGTAGGGCAGCCCATTCTTTTCAGTGGCCTGCTGGGCACATTCATGTGTGTAGGGCAGCCCATTCTTTTCAGTGGCCTGCTGGGCACATTCATGTGTGTAGGGCAGCCTGTTCTTTTCAGTGGCCTGCTGGGCACGTTCATGTGTGTAGGGCAGCCCATTCTTTTCAGTGGCCTGCTGGGCACGTGCATTCGAGTAGGGCAGCCTGTTCTTTTCAGTGGCCTGCTGGGCACGTTCATGTGTGTAGGGCAGCCCATTCTTTTCAGTGGCCTGCTGGGCACGTGCATTCGAGTACGGCAGCCTGTACTTTTCAGTGGCCTGCTGGGCACGTTCATGTGTGTAGGGCAGCCCATTCTTTTCAGTGGCCTGCTGGGGGAGCGCGCATGCGTGCCAGGTTGGCCATTCTTTTCAATGGTCTGCCCTACCCGCGAGAACCGTTTTGTAAAATTGCGCTGCACTGAACCGCATACTGTGTGTGCTGATGTGTGTGGGGGTGACATAAAGAATTAATGGCACCCCCCCTCCCCACACATCTACTAAAGAGCAGCGTGTTCCTGTCTGTTTTTGGAAAGCGTGCATTCTTTTGGGCATAGATGTGAACCGAGCCTGACAAAACCACTGATTCAGCACAGGTCAGGACTTCACTGGCTGCATGCTTGTCACCGATCAGCGGTGCATTAATGGCGTTCTTTATTTCTCTCTCCCCGACTTGCTTTTATCGCGGTGCTGGCGGTAATCTCCTCCGATATCTCTTTCATTACGGAGGCTAATAAAGCACATTTCCCATTCTTGCGCCTCCGCCGTGCGATTAGCGGGCGGTGAAAAGGTATCATTCAGCCTACAAAAGAATCAATTTTCTTCCCAGACGAAATGCGCCGTGAAATATTCTTCTCCTTATCGGGCCACTTATCTGCGTATTACATCGCGCACCCCGGGACGCGGCCGCGCATAATCTCCCTCCGTCTATTATTAGCGCACGCCTGCCTTTTATATCCCGCGTAACCAGCTAGTTAGGTTGGGGGGGGAGGGGGGGACGCAGATGGATTCAGAGGGATGATTTGAGGGTATTATAACAGATGGAAGAACATCTGTCGGGGAGAAGATCGTCTGATTAACCCCAACCGTGCCGGGCGGGACGAGAGCTACGACTGCTTTCAATGGAGCGCTCTCTGTTCTGATTGGCTGTCATTAGAACGTTACAATTCGTTACTGATATGAAACATTGTTACATCTGACCTCCAGCCTCCGGTTGTACTGGCTCCTCCCCTTCAGTCTTGCACAGGTGTACTGGCCCCTCCCCTTCAGTCTTGCACAGGTGTACTGGCCCCTCCCCTTCAGTCTTGCACAGGTGTACTGGCTCCTCCCCTTCAGTCTTCCACAGGTGTATCGGCTCCTCCCCTTCAGTCTAGCACAGGTGTAGTGGCTCCTCCCCTTCAGTTTTGCACAGGTGTACTGGCTCCTCCCCTTCAGTCTTGCACAGGTGTATCGGCTCCTCCCCTTCAGTCTAGCACAGGTGTAGTGGCTCCTCCCCTTCAGTTTTGCACAGGTGTACCGGCCTTCAGTCTTGCACAGGTGTACCAGCTCCTCCCCTTCAGTCTTGCACGGTTGTACCGGCTCCTCCCCTTCAGTGTTGCACAGGTGTACCGACTCCTCCCCTTCAGTCTTGCACAGGTGTACCGGTTCCTCTCCTGGACTGAAACGGCTTCCTCTGATTTCACTGCACACTGTGAGCTTCTCATAATATGCATTAGAAACTTCAGCTAGTCAGACAGAGCTCCACCTCATTTCCAGGCAGGAGGATGCCCAGCATCATCTAGCCCTCTGCTCCCCAGTCTGACTGTTCCTGGCCCCACCCCTTTCATTCATTGGATTTCAGTTCAATCACGGAGGCTCAGCATCACATGTGGGTGTTACCTAGCAAATGCAGCCTGCCTAGGAAGTCCACTCCTCCACCCGTCAAGGCATCATGATATTTGCATAACTCCTCCCAAGAACCAGCCCACTGCTCAGGGCTGAGGGCTCTTAAAAACAGCTACATATGGCAATCTGCTGACCCCTCCCACCAGCCATAATCTGCCTGCATTGCATAGAGAAGCAAGACTGATGACATCATCTCAGCCAAGGCAGAGTCACCGACCGAAGCTCAGGGATGGATTTTAGAGGATTAAAAAGAAAATAATAAAGATCAACTATAAATAAAATACAGTATATAAAAATGTAATATATATATTTATTAAATTATTTTTTGAGGATTGCATATATATATATATATATATATATATATATATAATTATTATTTATTTATGTAATCCTAAAAAAAATTATATAAAAATATAGATAGATATATATAATGTATTCATTTTTTAAGGCTTACATAAATATATATATATTATAATTATTAGTTATTTATGTCATCCTAAAAAACAATATCGAAGCTCAGGGATGGATTTTAGAGGATTAAAAAGAAAATAATAAAGAATAACAATAAATAAAATACAGTATTTAAAAATGTAATATAATAACATATTTTATATATATATATATATATATATATATATATATATTTTATTAATATATATATATATATATATATATATATATATATATATTAATATATATATATATATATATATATATATATATATTTATATATATATATATATATATATATATATATATATTTATTAATAAATATATATATATATATATTTATTAATAAATATATATATATATATAAATATATATTTATTAATAAATATATATATATATAAACTATTATTTATGTAATGCTTAAAAATATTATCTATCTATACATACATATACAGTAGATATATATTTAGTTTTTTAGGATTACATATATATATATATATATATTTATATATAAATAATAATTATTATTATATATCGCCATATATAATATAATAGAATGTTTTTTTTAAGGATTCAGCAAAAATAATAATAGGATCATATTTCGAAATAATAATATAAATTATTATTTAAAGTAAATAAATAAAAAATAATTACATAAAAAAAATAAGAAAATGTTCTAATTTGGCTGAAGGGTTTGCAGAACCCAGCCCAGTGCCGCTCGCCCCTCCTCCAGCAGCATCCTACAGACAGGAAGAATGATCTGTGATGGATTAAGTCGTAAAACACTGAAAATGAAATGAAATTATGTTTCATCTAATCTGGTGTAATTCAGCAAACGGCTCATCACAGACACATTAGTCACAATTTGGTATTGTAATTCCCGATTCCAGGCTCGTTATACACACAGATGGATCTGCATTGAGACTCCGGCTGGAGATAAAAGATTCTAATTCACTCTGGCATCCCAGATGGAGAACACATTGCTGAGATCTATTCATGGACACTGGCATTGCTGCGCTGGGGTTCTGGGTTCACTTCCTACCAGGACTCTGTCCTCATTCTTGTATAGATTCCTGTCATAATCCTACAAACATATCAGTACAATGTGTGTGGAATGAGAGAAGTAGAGTGTAAGCTCCTCTGTACAGAGACTGATGTGACTGTGGGGGAGGGGACATTAGAGTGTAAGCTCCTCTGTACAGAGACTGATGTGACTGTGGGGGAGGGGACATTAGAGTGTAAGCTCCTCTGTACAGAGACTGATGGGATGGGGACTGTGGGGGAGGGGACATTAGAGTGTAAGTTCCTCTGTACAGAGACTGATGTGACTGTGGGGGAGGGGACATTAGAGTGTAAGCTCCTCTAGTACAGAGACTGATGTGACTGTGGGGGAGGAGACATTAGAGTGTAAGCTCCTCTGTACAGAGACTGATGTGACTGTGGGGGAGGGGACATTAGAGTGTAAGCTCCTCTGTACAGAGACCGATGGGACTGTGGGGGAGGGGACATTAGAGTGTAAGCTCCTCTGGTACAGAGACCGATGTGACTGTGGGGGAGGGGACATTAGAGTGTAAGCTCCTCTGGTACAGAGACCGATGTGACTGTGGGGGAGGGGACATTAGAGTGTAAGCTCCTCTGGTACAGAGACCGATGTGACTGTGGGGGAGGGGACATTAGAGTGTAAGCTCATCTGGTACAGAGACCGATGTGACTGTGGGGGAGGGGACATTAGAGCGTAAGCTCCTCTGTACAGAGACCGATGTGACTGTGGGGGAGGGGACATTAGAGCGTAAGCTCATCTGGTACAGAGACCGATGTGACTGTGGGGGAGGGGACATTAGAGTGTAAGCTCCTCTGGTACAGAGACCGATGTGACTGTGGGGGAGGGGACATTAGAGTGTAAGCTCATCTGGTACAGAGACCGATGTGACTGTGGGGGAGGGGACATTAGAGTGTAAGCTCCTCTGGTACAGAGACCGATGTGACTGTGGGGGAGGGGACATTAGAGTGTAAGCTCCTCTGGTACAGAGACCGATGTGACTGTGGGGGAGGGGACATTAGAGTGTAAGCTCCTCTGGTACAGAGACCGATGTGACTGTGGGGGAGGGGACATTAGAGTGTGAGCTCCTCTGGTGCAGTGCTGACAATAGTAGTGTGTGTCTGTGCGGAGACATTAGAGTGTGAGCTCCTCTGGTGCAGTGCTGACAATAGTAGTGTGTGTCTGTGCGGAGACATTAGAGTGTGAGCTCCTTGTACACCCACATTGGTGACATTCTCTCCGTTCCCATATGGGGGCTCTTCACCTTTTACACCCGTCTTCATCCGCGGCACAGCCTGGGGCAATGTCAGCAATTAAGAAAACATTTTACAAGAAAGCATTGGAGGGGCTTTGTTACATATTTGTAAAATTAATGAGATTCTCTCCAGTGAGAGCTGTGAAGGAGAGAGGACCCCTTGAGTCGTACTTCGCCTGAAAACAAAAAAGAAAATGCCTCTGGCTGGATGCATCGTATCCAGGCATAAATAACCGTTTTTCTTGTATCCCCAATGATATGGCTGAGGCATTGTATTACATAATTAAATAAGATACCCAGGGGCGGACTGACAACTCATGGGGCCCCCGGGCAATAGGGGATCATGGGGCCCCTGTGTCCTTGCCCACACTCAAAGCACACCCAAAAAAGCCTATAAAAGGTACCAGGGGCATTTCATGCTGACCCCGGGCCCTCGGGCAGTGCCCGAGTGCTCGAATGGCCAGTCCGCCCCTGAAGATACCCATACTAAGGTGCAGATCAGACATCTGTCCTCCCGAAAGTGATATACTAGTTATTGGTGGATCCTGGTCACTATTGGATGGTGGGAACCCCTCATAATGAGTACAGCAGGTGTACAGGTCCAGAAACTCAGCCCAGGGATAGTGGGAACCCCTCATAATGGGCACAGCGGGTGTACAGACACAGAAAGTCAGAACAGGGTTGGCAGGAACCCCTCATAATGGGCACAGCAGGTGTATAGACCTGGAAACTTGGCCCAGGGATGGTGGGAACCCTTCATAATGGGCACAGCAGGTGTATAGACCCGGAAACTTGGCCCAGGGATGGTGGGAACCCTTCATAATGGGCACAGCAGGTGTATATAGACCTGGAAACTTGGCCCAGGGTTGGTGGGAACCCTTCATAATAGGCACAGCAGGTGTATAGACCCGGGGACTCAGCACAGGGATGGTGGGAACTCCTCATAATGGGCACAGCGGGTGTACAGAGCTGGAAACGCAGCCCAGGGATGGTGGGAACCCCTCATAATGGGCACAGCAGGTGTACAGACCTGGAAACTCAGCCCAGGGATGGTGGGAACCCCTCATAATGGGCACAGCAGGTGTATACCCCCGGGAACTCAGCACAGGGATGGTGGGAACCCCTCATAATGGCAGCGGGTGTACAAACCTGGGAACTCAGCACATGGATGGAGGGAACCCCTCATAATGGACACAGTGGGGGTGTACAGACCCGGGAACTCAGAACAAGGATGGCAGGAACCCCTCATAATGCGCACAGCAGGTGTACAGAACTGGAAAACTCAGCCCAGAGATGGAGAGAACCCCTCATAATGGGCACAGCGGGTGTACAGACCTGGGAACTCAGTGTAGGGATGGTGGGAACCCCTCATAATGGGCACAGCAGGTGTACAGACTTGGGAACTCAGCACAGGGATGGTGGGAACCCCTCATAATGGGCACAGCAGGTGTACAGACCTGGGAACTCAGTGTAGGGATGGTGGGAACCCCTCATAATGAGCACAGCGGGTGTAAAGACCTGGGAACCCAGCCCAGGGATGGAGGGAACCCCTCATAATGGGCACAGCAGGTGTACAGATCTGGAAACTTAGCACAGGGATGGTGGGAACCCCTCATAATGGGCACAGCAGGTGTACAGACCTGGGAACTCAGTGTAGGGATGGTGGGAACCCCTCATAATGAGCACAGCGGGTGTAAAGACCTGGGAACTCAGCCCAGGGATGGAGGGAACCCCTCATAATGGGCACAGTGGGTGTACAGACCTGGGAACTCAGCACAGGGATGGTGGGAACAGTGCTTGGACTTGGTGATTGGTCACTTGGGTACCCAATGTTGCATAATTAGAGGAAGGGGGGAATACATGCTTCCCATGCCTTGACGTTCTGGGTATTGTCTTGCCCCCAGGGGAAGGGAAGGTATGATCAATGGTTGGGACTTTTAAGGACACTGCTGATACCGGAAGCTGAGAGAGCGGACGTGGCATGGTACAGGTTGAGGAAGTTCTCGCCTCGTGACCATGTGAGGTGCTACCTAGGGAGGAGTGAAGGTGAATAGTATATAGAATGTCCCTTGAGTGAAAGCTCAGAGTCTTCTGGGGTTGCTGACATCACATCCAAGATGGCGGTTGGAAATGGCAGACAGTTGTGTTGAGGGACTCTTTTCCTGCACTCTACCTCCATGAAATGTACAGATAACACCTTTCCTCGGATAAACCCATCCTCATTATCAGTCCCCATCCGTATCAAAGATTTGCTGGCCTTCAGATCACATCTGCCGCCACGTCCGCTAATGACGCTTCTGTTGGTTTTTCCTCTCAGCTTGTCTTCGCCGTGATTTATGTTTTTCCAAACCAAACACTACATTTTCCTGTTTGGGACTAAACGCGATGTAATAACGCTTTTACTCCTCGCCGTGTCAATATGTCGATATAAAGATGTGAGAGACGCTCCGATGTTTGTGATGTAAACTGACTTTTATGTAAAATTCATGATTCAGCCAGCTTCCCGCGTCTGGAATAATATTCAGAGACCTGCCGAGTCCTGTAAACAGTTCCCACTAAGATGGTTTTCATGAGCGGGTGGCTCGGTGTGCACGACTCGCTCTCGGGTGCCGCTGGCGCTGGGTGAATGTAATGACCCCCATTTAGGTGGACGCGTGATTGCTGGAAGCAAGAGATTTGGAGTCTTATCTCGAGGACGGGCTGATTTCCCCCAGACTGGGGACACCGCTGAATATGTAAATGTGGAGGTCTGTTTAGAATTCATTAGAAACCAGGGTGAGAAGAGGAGCGGGAACAGAGCAGGAGGAGAATAAAAAAAACAGCAGAGACAGAGAGAGAAAGAGAAGGAGAGGAAGGGAGAAAGGCAGAGATAGAGGGGGAGAGAGAGAGAAGGGGAGAGAGAGAGAAGGGAGGGAGAGAGAGGGGGGGGAGAGAGGAGAGAGAGAGAGAAGGGGGAGAGAGGGGAATGAGAGGGGGGGAGAGAGAGGAGAGGAGGGAGAGGGGAGAGAGAGAAGGGGGAGAGAGGGGGAGAGAGAGAGGAGAGGGAGAGAGAGAAGGGGGGGAGAGAGAGGGAGGGAGAGGGAGAGAGAGAGAGGAGAGGGGGGAGAGAGGGGGGAGAGAGGAGGAGAAGGGGAGAGAGAGAGCAAAGGAGAGAGAGAAGAAGGAGAGAGGGGGGGGGGGGGGAGAAGGAGAGAGGAGGAGAGAGAGAGAGGGGGGAGGAGGAGAGGGGGGGAGAGAGAGAGAGAGAGGAGATAGAGGAGGGCGAGAGAGAGAATGAAAGAGAGAGAGAGCGAAGGGGAGAGAGAGAGGAGGAGAGAGGGGGGAGAAGGAGAGGGAGAGAGAGAAGGAGAGATAGAAGGGGGGGGGGGGGGGGAGAGAAGGAGAGAGATAGAAGGGGGAGGGGGAGGGGGAAAGAGAGAGGGAGAGAGAGAAGGGGGAGAGAGAAGGAGGGGGGGGGAGAGAGAGCAAAGAGAGAGTGAAGGAGAGAGGGGGGGCGAGAGAGAGAGGAGAGAGAGAGGGGGGCGAGAGAGGGGGGGGGGGAGAGGGGCGAAGGAGAGAGAAGCAAGAGGAGGGAGGGAGGGAGAGTGAGAAGGAGATAGAGAGGGAAAGAGAGAGAGAAGGAAAGAGAGAGAAGGAGAGAGAGAGAAGGGGGGAGAGAGGGGAGAGAGAGAGAGAGGATGAGAGAGAGAAGAAGGGAGAGTGAGGGGAGAGAGAGAGAAGAAGAGGGAGAGGGGCGAGCTAGAGAGGCAGAGAGAGAGAGGGGGGGGGGGGAGAGGGGCGAGAAGCAGAGAGAGGGGGAGGTGAGAGTGAGAAGGAAAGGGGGGGGGGGGGAAGGAAAGAGAGAGAAGCAGAGAGAGGGGGAGAAGGAGAGAGAGTGAGAAGAAGAGAGAGAGAGAGAAGAAGGGGAGAGGGAGAGGGGCTAGACAGAGAGAAGCAGAGAGAGAGAATGAGAGAGAGGGAGAAGGAGAGAGGCGAGAGGGAGGTGAGAGAGCGGGCGAGACATAGGGGGGACAGAACAGAGAGGGGGGGGAGAGAGGAGGGAAAGAGAACGAGAGAGAGAGGGGGGGAGAAGGGGGGAGAGGAGCGAGAGAGAAGCAGAGAGAGGGAGAAGAGAAGGAGAGAGGGAGAAGGAGAGAGGCGAGAGAGAGAGGGGGGGGAGAAACAGAGAGGGGGGGAGAGAGGAGAGAGAGAACAAGAGAGAGAGTGGGGGGGAGGAGGAAGGAGAGAGAGAGAAGCAGAGAGAGGGAGAAGGAGGAAGAGGTGAGAAGGAGAAGGAGAGAGAAAGAGAGGGATAAGGAGAGAGAGGGAGAATTAGGGAGAAGGAGGGGGGGAAAGAGAGAGGGAGAAGAAGAGGAAGGGAAAAAAAGAAGAGAGAGAGGGCAAAGGGTGGAGAGAGAAATAGCAAGAGAGAAAGAGTGTGTGTGTGGGGGGGGGGGGGGAGGAGAGAAAGGGAGAGGGAGAATAAGAGAGAGGTGAAGGAGGGAGAGAGAGAGGTAGAGAGATGGAGCTGGAAAAAGAAAGAGGGAAAGAGAAGAGAGCGAGGAAGAGAGAGTGGACAAAGGGGACAAGTGAGAGGGAGAGAGAGAACGATGGAGAGATAGAGAGGAGAGATAGAGGGGGAAGGGGCGAGGAAGGTGAGAGAGGAGTTTGGGAGGAGAGTGAGAGACTGAAGGATGATTTCTTCCCAAACAGGCAAATTAGTGATTTTTCTCTAAGCTAACATCATATTCCCATCTAATTAGGGTTTATATTTTGGCAAAAAAACTGGTCCACGATAGTTGAGCCGGTTCAGTCCTCACCCCTGTACAGCCACTATGGACCAGAGCAATTCTTACATTTCTGCTCTGGGCCTGCTTACACGGCTCAGACTGGGAGAGGGAGAGCTGTGTGACGGTAGGATGAGCTCATCAATTTGCTTCTTCTCCTTTCCCTGTCCAATCACAGGCTGGGGGAGGGACAAGTGTTACTGAATTGCAGCAGAGAAAATTCAGGTCTCCTGCCCTGCCGGGCAGTCCTGTGCTGTGTGGCAGAGCTGTGCAAATCTCAGAACTGGACAGAAATACACATACGTGTACATTATATGTACTTTATCTGTGTATTCAGTTGTTTGCTTGAAACTCAGCTTTACAAATAAAAAGATAAGAGCTTCCAGATTTGTGTGTGAATCTTGCTGGCCGGGTTCTGGTGCTGAATGTGATAAAAGCCTCATATCCTGCCAGGGGACTCGCTGCACACATGGCTATCACATGCGTGTAGAGGAGAAAGAAGGAGACTTCATGGCGATGACAGTCCCCAGCCGTGTCAGCCGACATAAGCCCCTCTCTCCCGCAGTGATGTCACCTTCTTGGCCTGCGGTGTCACTTCCTGCTCCAGACATCTGAGATGGTGTCACAGAGCGAGGTCAGCTCCCAGAGCCTGTGGCTGATGAGTGATGCAAACTTGGTGACAGAAGGAAACATGACATCTCAATGAAGGAGCTGTAGGATGTCAGTTCATGGAGAAGACTTCAGTGAAGTCACGAACAATCAGAACATTTACATTGACTAACCAATAGACTTCCATTACTGCAAGAGAAGAGTGTATATTAATATATCCGATGAAAGAGAGAATGTGGAAGTGAGGACTGTGGTCAAACCATATTCCAACATCCAACAAAAACAAATACCAGAAGCTGGTCGCTACATTCCAGAGATTCCTCCACCCTTAAAGTGTTCCTAAACCCCGGACCTCGCATTCACTATATCCGGTCTCCCCGGACCCCGCATTCACTATATCCGGTCTCCCCGGACCCTGCATTCACTATATCCGCTCTCCCCGGACCCCGCATTCACTATATCCTCTCTCCCCGGACCCTGCATTCACTATATCCGCTCTCCCCGGACCCCGCATTCACTATATCCTCTCTCCCCGGACCCTGCATTCACTATATCTGGTCTCCCCGGACCCTGCATTCACTATATCCGCTCTCCCCAGACTCTGCATTCACTATATCCGGTCTCCCCGGACCCTGCATTCACTATATCCGCTCTCCCCAGACTCTGCATTCACTATATCCGGTCTCCCCGGACCCTGCATTCACTATATCCGCTCTCCCGGACCCCGCATTCACTATATCTGATCTCCCCGGACCCTGCAATCACTATATCTGATCTCCCCAGACCCCGCATTCACTATATCTGGTCTCCCCGGACCCCGCATTCACTATATCTGGTCTCCCGGACCCCGCATTCACTATATCCGCTCTCCCCGGACCTTGCATTCACTATATCTGGTCTCCCCGGACCCTGCATTCACTATATGGTCTCCCCGGACCCTGCATTCACTATATCCGTTCTCCCGGACCCTGCATTCACTATATCCGGTCTCCCCAGACCCTGCATTCACTATATCCGCTCTCCCCGGACCCTGCATTCACTATATCTGATCTCCCCGGACCCTGCATTCACTATATCCGCTCTCCCCGGACCCCGCATTCACTATATATGGTCTCCCCGGACCCCGCATTCACTATATCTGGTCTCCCCGGACCCTGCATTCACTTTATCCGCTCTCCCCGGACCCTGCATTCACTATATCCGGTCTCCCCGGACCCTGCATTCACTATATCCGGTCTCCCCGGACCCTGCATTCACTATATCCGCTCTCCCCGGACCCTGCATTCACTATATCTGATCTCCCCGGACCCTGCATTCACTATATCTGATCTCCCCGGACCCCGCATTCACTATATCTGGTCTCCCCGGACCCCGCATTCACTATATCTGGTCTCCCCGGACCCTGCATTCACTATATCCGTTCAATTTACATGGGTAGTCTTATTAATGGTAGCTGTGCATGGATAGAATCAATGTTCCAGTATATATACAATGTATGCTCTTGGAATGATTTCTGGTAGTGGATACAAAGTTTAGATCAGGCTTTTCTCAATCAGGGTTCCTCCAGAGGTTACTAGGGGTTCCTGGGTCAATAAACAATGGCAGATGGATCTTCCAGTTACAATGGCCACCAAGAGGGTGGTTCCCCACTGACCTCCATTGTAAGGGATCACTTCTGCACTGACCTCCATTGTAAGGGAGTATTTTTTCCACTGACAACCAATGTAAGGGACATTCTTCCCACTAGCCAGCAATGTAAGGGGCATCCTTCCCACTGGACAGCAATATGAGGGCATTTCCCCACTAACCACCAATATAAGAGGGCATTTCCCACTAACCACCAATATAGGAGGGCATTTCCCCACTAACCACCAACATAAGAGCGCATTTTCCCAGTAACCACCAATCTTAGAGGACATTTCCCCAGTAACCACCAATATAAGAGGGCATTTCCCCACTAACCACCAATATAAGAGGGCATTTCCCCCAGTAACCACCAATGTAAGAGGGCATTTCCCCACTAACCACCAATGTAAGAGGGCATTTCCCCAGTAATCACCAATATAAGAGGGCATTTCCCCACTAACCACCAATATAAGAGGGCATTTCCCCACTAACCACCAATATAAGAGGGCACTTCCCCAGTAATCACCAATATAATAGAGCATTTCCCCAGTAACCACCAATATAAGAGGGCATTTCCCCAGTAACCACCAATGTAAGAGGGCATTTCCCCACTAACCACCAATGTAAGAGGGCATTTCCCCTGTAATCACCAATATAAGAGGGCATTTCCCAGTAACCACCAATATAAGAGGGCATTTCCCCACTAACCACCAATATAAGAGGGCATTTCCCCACTAACCACCAATATAAGAGGGCATTTCCCCCAGTAACCACCAATATAGGAGGGGTATTTTCCCACTAACCACCAATATAAGAGGGCATTTCCCCACTAACCACCAACATAAAAGGGCATTTTCCCAGTAACTACCAATCTTAGAGGACATTTCCCCACTAACCACCAATATAGGAGGGCATTTCCCCACTAACCACCAATGTAAGAGGGCATTTCCCCACTAACCACCAATGTAAGAGGGCATTTCCCCAGTAACCACCAATATAAGAGAGTATTTCCCCAGTAACCACCAATAAAAGAGGGCATTTCCCCACTAACCACCAATATAGGAGGGCATTTCCCCACTAACCACCAATATAAGAGGGCATTTCCCCACTAACCACCAATATAGGAGGGCATTTCCCCACTAACCACCTATATAGGAGGGCATTTCCCCACTAACCACCAATATAAGAGGGCATTTCCCCACTAACCACCAATATAGGAGGGCATTTCCCCAGTAACCACCAACATAAGAGGGCATTTCCCCAGTAACCACCAACATAAGAGGGTATTTCCCCACTAACCACCAATATAAGAGGGCATTTCTTCACTATCCACCAATATAAGAGGGAATTTCCCCACTAACCACCAATATAAGACGGCAATTCCCCAGTAACCACCAATATAAGAGGGCATTTCCCCATTAACCACCAATATAGGAGGGAATTTCCCCACTAACCACCAATATAGGAGGGCATTTCCCCACTAACCACCAATATAAGAGGGCATTTCCCCAGTAACCACCAACACAAGAGGGTATTTCCCCACTAACCACCAATATAAGAGGGCATTTCCCCAGTAACCACCAATATAGGAGGGCATTTCCCCACTAACCACCAACACAAGAGGGTATTTCCCCACTAACCACCAATATAAGAGGGCATTCCCCACTAACCACCAATATAGGAGGGCATTTCCCCACTAATCACCAATATAAGAGGGCATTTCTTCACTATCCACCAATATAAGAGGGAATTTCCCCACTAACCACCAATATAAGAGGGCAATTCCCCACTAACCACCAATATAAGAGGGCATTTCCCCACTAACCACCAATATAGGAGGGCATTTCCCCACTAACCACCAATATAAGAGGGCATTTCCCCAGTAACCACCAACACAAGAGGGTATTTCCCCACTAACCACCAATATAAGAGGGCATTTCCCCAGTAACCACCAATATAAGAGGGCATTTCCCCAGTATCAATGTAAGGGGGCATTTCCCAGTAACCACCAATTTAAGGGGGCTTGTCGTCACTGACTATGAATGTAAAGGGGCTTTTTTCCATTGACTACCAATATTAGAGGGCTTTTCTCCACTGACCACCAAAGCAATGGGGCTTTTTTCTCCTGGCAGCCAATGTAAGGAGGTACTTTTACACTGACTACTAATGTAAGAGGGGGTTTCTCCCCTGTTCACTAAGCTAAGGGGGTTTTTCTCCCCTGATCAGCAATGTAGGGGGGCTTTTCTATTCTGTACACCAATATAAGGGGGTTTTTCCCCCTGACCACCAACCTAATGGGCTTTTCTCCCATTACCTCCATTGTAACAGGGCATTTCTCCACTGAACAACCAATGTAATGGAGCTTTTTTCCCATGATCACTTATGTGAGGGGATTTTTCTACCCTGATAAACTGATGTGAGGGGACTTTTTTTCCCCTGACCACCAAAATAAGGGGGGCTTATCTCGCCAGACCACCAATGTAAGGGGGCATTTCTCTCCTCATCACTGATGCTGGGGGACTTTTCTCCCCTAACCACCAATGTAATGGGGCTTTTCTCTTCTGCTCACCAATATGAGACTTTTCCCCCTGACCACCATTTTAAGGGGGCTTTTCTCCCCTGACCGCCAATGTAAGGGGGAATTTCTCCCCTGATCACTGATGTTAGGGGACTTTTCTTTGCTAACCACCAATGTAAGGGAGCTTTTTTCTTCTGCTCAGCAATGTAAGAGATTTTTTCCCCCTGACCACCATTGTATGGGGGCTTTTCTCCCCTGATCACCAAAGTAAGGGGACTTTTCTCCCCTAACCACCAATGAAGCGGGGCTTTTCTACTCTGTACACCAACGTAAGGGGGATTTCACTCCTTACCAGCAATCTAAGGGAACTTTTTCCCATGGCGTTTTTTTTATTTTTTTTTTATTTTTTTTTTTTTTTTTTTTTTTTTTTTTTTCTTTTTTTTTTTTCACCATTGTATGAGGTTGTGTCTCCACTGACCACCAATGTAACGAGGGCTTTTCTTCCCTGACCACCAATGTGGGGGGCTTTTCTCCCCTTATAATTGATGTAAGAGGGCATTTTTCCTCTGATCACCAAAGTAAGGCGTAGTTCTCCACTGACCACCAATGTAGGGGGCTTTACTTCACTGACCACCAATGTAAGGGTCTTTTCTCTGCTGACCACCAATGTAAGGTGGCATTTTGTACCCTGACCACCAATGTAAAGCTAATTTCTTTACAGACCACCAATGTTAGGGTTTTTTTTTTTTTTTTTTTCGACTGACAGACAATAATTTAATATGACTAGTATGTGATAATAATTCATATTGAACGATAATTAATTTTTTAATAATGGTAATCTATATTTAATAATGATAATTTATATTTGAATATGATTAATGTTTAATAATGGTCATTAATATTGAATAAATATCCATTCTGTATTAGCCGAGTATTGTTATGAATAAACCTCACAGATTATATTAAGTATAATATTAGCATAGATTTTGATTTTAATCCTTAGTAAAGCTTTTCCCCCCCAAGTTGCTCCAATCCTCCACCATACCATAGAGGAATTTGTTTTATGAAGGATAATTACATTTCTAAGCACCCATGGATTTTGCTTTTAGACTTCTCATAATCACAGAGAATGCAGAGAGAATTACAATTACAATGGTGAAAAGGCAGAAGTAAAAAACACACAATAACGGGGACATTGGCATGCATTCATCACCTTGTCCATTCATAAATACAATTACGAATACGATTTGCCACAAACTGTGAATTCATATCGAAATGAGCATACCAACCCTTGATGAATGTGCCCCTTGGGCTGCATACAGTGATATCAGCGGCAGAGGCCTTGAATAGGGACAGCATTGCTGTTCTGGAGACAGATAATGACAACTTCCATCTGAGGCTTCTCAGACTGGTAAGCTGCTTCTTGACCTTTGATGAGACTCTGCTTGGAGCTTAGAGGTTTAATATGAATTCCCACTGGGAGGTTTTTACTGGAGGCACCAGAAGAATACTCCATGGCATACCCAGAACCAATTTAGAGTGATTGTATCTCCTAGCCAGTCGGTAACTTAAAGTTGAACTCCAGGTTTGGATTTCTTTGGAATAGTTACATTGGTCCAATTTGGTTCAATGTAAGTACATATATGCCATACCTGGCTGATCCCCTTGGAAGCATGATCCCCATGGAAGTCGTTCCTACTACAGTGATCCTCACTGTCTTGAGTCTCTTGCTGGTGAGCACAGGGGGAGAGGGGGGGGGGGTTGCTCGCTCTCCTAATTTCATGGTCATGTGATGTGCGGAATCATGCTTCTGCACTACAGTGTGAGAGGGTCCTTCTTCAGGTGTCCACATCACATCCATGCTTTGTGATGTAGACATCTCCCATTGGGTTCGCTGGCTGGGTCTTTACAGGGTCCTGAAGAATCCAGATTCCAGGTGACATGAAAATGGGGGACACTGAAACCGACTGGATGAGGTGGAGATCTTGATGTCAGTGTCCCACCTCTCCATCTCTTGGCACCTGTGTCAACTGGGTGGCTCCAGTCGTATCCATGCAGCAGGACTGTAGCTCAGACATGGAAGACAGTGAGGATCATTGTAGTACTGGAAGCTATTTCAGTGATTCTCCTCTTCGACAGGGATCAGGCAGTTATGGAATATGTATACTTGTGCATGCTGGACTAATGTAACTATTGGAAAAAAGGGAGTATTTTAAGAAAGCTGAGGACACTTTATTTCTTGAAATACTCTTAAAAAAAGTAAAGCCTACCTCTGAGAAGAATAGGACCCCACTGCCTTTCCTTTCCATTCCCTTCCATTCTACTGCTCTCACTCATCAAACAAAACCTTCCTAAGCATCTTTTAACTTGCCTAAATCCACTGTCATGAGACCACCATGTGACCCTTTGTGGTGCCTTTTCTTGGATTGGCCAGAGATCTTCCAATGCAGTCCAGGCCCGCCAACAGCTAGTCTTGTCAGTACCCCTCATCATGACGTCACCATGCTGTCCCTGGATAGTGATGAGCCAGGGCATGTTCGGATCCTTGTCTGAACCCACCTGATTGAGCCTGCCAGGAAGCTGTCAATGTACTGTACATGTAGCTGCAGGGTGGGGAATGCTTCAGCCACCTATGATTGGCCCAGTAAAATGAAAGCTTCCTGGCGGGCTCACTCAGGTGGGTTTGGACTAGGATTTGAACATGTCTGAGCGTATTCCTACTCATGGGGTCTTCAGGACCCTGTGAAGACCTCGCTGATCAACCCAATGGAGGATGGTGTACGTCACCAACCAATGTTGTGGACATCTGAAAAAGGGTGCTCCCACACTGCCGTGAAGAAGCAAGAAGACCTAGGATTCCACACATTGCATGATCATAGAATTAGGTACGTATTTGAGGCATTAAGATGAGCTAAATAAGCGATTAGGTTCTCTGACCAGGAATCAGCTTTATTATCCTTTATTAACATATCTAGCCACCTTTCACTTGTGTAGGGGCGGACTGACAACTCATGGGGCCCCCGGGCAATAGGGGATCATGGGGCCCCTGTGTCCTTGCCCAAACTCAAAAAAGCCTATGAAAAAGGTACCAGGGGCATCTCATGGGGCCCCCTACTGACCCCGGGCAGTGCCGAGTTTCCAAATGGTCAGTCCGCCCCTGCATTTGTGTCAAGAATTGGGATTAGCAGGTGTTTGTCCATCTCGTCTCAAGGTTCGGGGCTGGATCAGTAATGGGCACAGAGTTCCACTTCGACTCAGATGCCAGCAAGGTGGACGTGGGGTTCTGGTACGGGCTGGTATAATACCAGCCCCTACCAGATCCCCACCTCCACCTTGATGGCATCTGAGTCGAAGTGGAACTCTGTGCTCGTTACTGATCCAGCCACAGCCCATCCATCTGGTCCATCAAGAGTCATCTCATCAGTCCATAAAACCTTTGAAAAATCTGTCTTCAGATATTTCTTGGCCCAGTCTTGCCGTTTCAACTTGTGTGCCTTGTTCAGTGGTGGTCGGGTTTCAGCCTTCCTTACCTTGGCCATGTCTCTGAGCACTGAACACCTTGTACTCCTCGGCTCTACATATAGGTTCCAGTTTTGGAATATGACATCAATGGAACATAATGGGTTCCTGGTGGCTTCAGGTTTGATTCTTCTCAAAATGTTGGCAGTTAATTTGCATTTTTTTCTCGACACGTTTCTTGTGACTCTGTTGACTATTTGCAACAAAACGTTTGATGGGTCTGTGATCATGCCCCAATATCTTAGCAATTTCAAGAGCGCTGCATCCCTCTGAAAGAGTTTTTACAATTTTTGATTTTTCAGTCAGTTAAATCTCTTTTTTGTCCCATTTTGCCTGACGTAAAGAAGCTGCCTAATAATTATGCACACCTTGATATAGGGTGTTGATCTCCTTAGGCCACACCCTCTCTCATTACACAAATACACATCACGTGATACATTTAAATCCAATAAGCATTCAAGTTTATAGAACTTGGAGTTGGACAATATACATAAAAATGAGGATTTGGTAAACAAAACTCACTTGCCCAATTATTATTATTATTATACAGTATTTATAAAGCGCCAATAGTTCGCTCAGCGCTGTACGTTACAAAGGGGGACAGAACATGTGACAGAACAATACCAATACAATGCAAAACATGAGGGGATCGAGGGCCCTGCTCTTTGGAGCTTACAATCTAGAAGGGACGGGATAGTGGGACAGGAGGAGATAGCTGTGGGGGATGGAGTGGTAGGAAGAGTGGAGGAGGTCGGCAAGTTAGCAGGGGGTGGGGTAGGCTTCCCTGAAGAGATGGGTTTTCAGGGTGCGCCTAAAGGAGAGGAGAGTAGGTGATAATCTGATGGGTTGGGGAAGGGAGTTCCAGAGGATGGGTGACACCCTGGAGAAGTCCTGGAGGCGGGAATGGGAGGAGGAGACCAGGGAACTAGAGAGAAGGAGGTCTTGTGAGGAGCGGAGTGTGCGTGTTGGGTGGTACTTGGATATTAGGTCGGTGATGTAGTTCGGGGCAGTATGGTGGACAGCTTTGTACGTCAGTGTTAGGATTTTAAATTTGATCCGTTGCGCAATTGGAAGCCAGTGGAGGGATTGGCAGAGGGGGGTAGAGCCAGTGGAGGGATTGGCAGAGGGGGGTGGCGGAAACGGAGCTGTTGGAAAGGTGAATGAGTCTGGCAGCCGTATTCGGGATGGACTGAAGCGGGGATATCCAGCGGCGAGGCAGGCCAGTGAGGAGGGAGTTGCAGTAGTCGAGTCGTGATATGATGAGGGAGTGGATGAGCTGTTTAGTGGTTTCTGGGGTTAGGAACGTGCAGATTTTGGCGATGTTGCGGAGGTGGAGTCTGCACGAGCTTGTTAAAGATTGGACTTGGGGCTGGAAGGATAGGTTGGAGTCCAGAATGACACCAAGTACTCTGGCCTGCGGGGCGGGTTTGATGGTGGTGTTGTTGGACATGGAGAAGTCAATGGGGGTTGGGGTTCGAGCTGGGGGGAAGACAAGAAACTCGGTTTTGGAGAGATTCAGTTTAAGGAAGTGGAGCGACATCCAATCTGATATGTCGCTCAGTAGGTGTGTGATTCTGGCAGAGACCGAGGGGGTGAGGTGGGGGGTTGATAGATTTGTGTGTCGTCGGCATAGAGGTGGTAGTTGAAGCCGTGAGAGTGTATGATCATTAATTATTAATAATTGTGCACACAGTGTACATTAGATTTTAGTGCCAGCATTCCATAATGCCATCAATGACCAAACAAATTTCATATGAAAGTCCTGAAAGTTTTCATTTTCCGTGACAATTTTGCAAAATGTAATATTCAATTTTGGAATGGACGGACATGAATGTGATTCCAAAAGGGAATTACAGCCATGGTCAGAATTTTGTTCATTCAGATAAAAAGTGAGAAGCATGTTTTATCCTTCTTGTCACTGCGGTCCAAAATAATTATCGATTTGACCACAGCAACCATTAGAAAATCAAATGAACAACCATTTTCAAAGGAAATTCTGGTTGTGCATGGCCAGCTGTAGATGTCTCCTGAGAGGCTTTAGTGAAAACCATTAAAGCTTTGCAAGGTTCATCCAACTGATAAGCGTCCCAGGGTGGGGTGGGGGTGGGGATCTATGTAGGGATTATACTTCCCAGCTGGCCAGAGGACACCCTAGAATCCCATGGAAGACACGGCTGGCCAAAGGATAATGCCACGTGAAAATAAGACCTGGTGACACTTTCTCACAAACGGTTCATTAAGAACCAAAAACATTCGAGTTCAACCTTCCCTAATTGCAGGCAGCACAAATCAGGTTTAAAATTCTTAAGAACAAAAGTCGACTTCATGCTCTGCCTCCTAATCAAGGTCTTACTGTGAGCCGAGCACAAGTCCGTGGATAATTACAATATATGTTTTTTGTCTGAACGATAATTAAAGTGGTTCTCAAAGGTCTTGTTCTCCACCTCGGCTCAAACATATTCCACTTATAGATGAGAAGCTGCAAGAAACTCACAAGATTGAGCTATTTTACAGATTGTTTTTTTAAGGTCATTAAACTTTTTTTTTTCTTTTAGAAAGAAGGAAATTTTCCTTAGGCGACTTTGTTTTGGGTAGCTCTTTATCAAGTTGTTCAGATTGTTATATGTGTTCATTATTCGGCAAACTGATACACTCCCACTGCTTCAACTATCACCTCTACGCCGATGATGACACGCATATTTACCTCTCCAGCCCTCACCTCACCCCCTCACTCTCTGCCCGTATCACTCACCTACTGAACAACATATCGGACTGGATGTCACTCCATTTCTTCAAACTGAACCTTTCCAAAACCGAGCTCTTGGTCTTCCCCCCACCCCCGTGCCCCCCCCCCCCACCCTCTCCATCACGACCAACAACACCACCATCAGTCCCACCCCGCAATCCAAAGTCCTGGGTGTCACTCAAACTTGTCCTTCCAACCCCATGTCCAATCGCTGGCAAACTCATGCAGGCTCCACTTCCGCAACATCGCCAAAATACATACGTCCCTAACCCCAGATACTACTAAACAACTCGTTCACTCCCTTATTATCTCACGTCTGGACTACTGCAACTCCCTCCTCACCGGCCTACCCCAACACAGACTATCCCCGCTTCAGCGGCCAGACTCGTCCACCTTACCAACCGCTCCGTATCCGTCACCCCCCTCTGCCAATCCCTTCACTGGCCTCCACTCAGTGTCCTCCACCCCCCTCAACCAATCCCTCCACTGGCCTCCACTCCGTGTCCTCCACCCCCTCTGCCAATCCCTCCACTGGCCTCCACTCCGTGTCCTCCACCCCCCTCTGCCAATCCCTCCACTGGCCTCCACTCAGTGTCCTCCACCCCCCTCAACCAATCCCTCCACTGGCCTCCACTCCGTGTCCTCCACCCCCCTCTGCCAATCCCTCCACTGACCTCCACTCAGTGTCCTCCACCCCTCTCTGCCAATCCTTCCACTTGCCTCCATTCAGTGTCCTCCACCCCTCCCTGCCAATCCCTCCACTGGCTTCCACTCAGTGTCCTCCACCCCTCTCTGCCAATCCCTCCACTGGCCTCTACTCAGTGTCCTCCATCCCTCTCTGCCAATCCCTCCACTGGCCTCCACTCAGTGTCCAACACCCCCCTCTGCCAATCCCTCCACTGGTCTCCACCCACATTCTGTCATTCCCTCTACTGGCTTCCGATTGCCCAACGCATTAAATTCAAACTGCTTACATTGACATACAAAGCCATTCACAACACTGCCCCAAACTACCTCACCGATACCCAAATACCACCCAACCCGTACTCTTCGCTCCTCACAAGACCTCCTACTTTCTAGCTCCCTGCTCTCCTTCTCCCACGCCCGACTGCAGGACTTCTCCAGGACTTCCCCCATCCTCTGGAACTCACTACCCCAATCCATCAGACTGTCACCTACTCTCCTCACCTTTAGGCGCACCCTGAAAACCCATCTCTTCAGGGAAGCCTACCCCACTCTCATCTAACAGCCGATCTCCTCTACTCCTCCTACCACTCCATCCCCCCACAGCCACTTCCTCCTGTACCACTATCCCCTCCCTCCTAGATTGTAAGTTCGAAAGAGCAGGGCCCTTGAACCCCTTGTGTATTGTTCTGTTACTGTATTGTCTCATGTACTGTCCCCCATTATAATGTACAGCTCTGAGCAAACCTTTTGGCGCCATATAAATACTATATAATAATAATAATACATAGCCTGTCGTGATTGGGTTTGTGAATAAATATGAATATATAGTCCTAATGCAAAGCTGGACTCAAAAAAGAATGTTATAGGGAACACGTATCAAATGGTAATTGTACCTAAGAAATATTTTGAGAATGTTAGCTTTTGTCCTGAGTTCCTTCTGAAAATTAGCAGTGCACTTTTTAGTATGGGAAGGTGCCTAGACAATCTTGTGCCTTGAGCCTCACAACTGTATATCCGTAGTGTGAGATCTAAGGCTCCGATACTCATTGTTTTCCTTTCTGGAGGGTCAGACATGAGGAAGCAAAGCCCAGCCTCTACTGAGATGGCCATCTCCACACAGATACTGCAGAACAAGGCATGATAAGTCGGTAACGGGGCAAAAATCAACTGTAGAGAGATCACAGGCAATAATGGTGGCTAGTCCATGCTCTCAGTCCCTTTTTGAAGACCTAACCAATATCCTGAAAGTGTTACATTATGTCCCAGGTTCCTCCTGAAAAAAAGCAGTGCATTTACTGGCATTTGAATGTGCCTAGGCACTCCTGTGCCATGAGACTCATAGCTGTATATTTGCAGTGTGAGATTTGATAGACTGCTACCTCTGACTGCTAGTCTCGAGAGATTTGGTGAAGTCACCACTGTGCTGTTCGTTGTTTTCCTGGCTGGAGGTTCCAACACGAGGAAGCAAATTCTTACCTCTGCTGAGATGACCACCTCCACAGAGACACTGCGGCAGGGGAGGACTGACAACTCATGGGCCCCCGGGCAATAGGGGATCATGGGGCCCCTGTGTCCTCACACTCAAACCACACCCAAAAAAGCCTATGAAAGGTACCAGGGGCATCTCATGGGGCCCCCTACTGACCCTGGGCCCTCGGGCAGTGCCCAAGTTCCCAAATGGTCAGTCCGCCCCTGCACTGCGGAACAAGGCATGATAAGTCAGTAATGGGGCAAAAAATCAATTGTAGAGAGGTCACAGGCAATACTGGTGACTCGTCCACGTCCTTAGGTTCTTTTTGAAGACCCAAGCAATATTCTGAAAATGTTAACTTTTATCCTGATCTTCTCCTGAAAAAGAGCTTTGCACTTCCTGGTATGTGAATGTGCCTAGGCACTCCTGTGCCTTCAGCCTGTATATCTGCACTGTGGAATCTAAGACATTGCTGCCTCTGACTGCTATTCTCAGATTTGAAGTGAGATTTCGTGAGATCACTACTGTGTGTGTCTTGTTTTTTCACTTTTTCAGTTTCACTTCACTTGAAGTCGCATGATTTCAAGGTCACATGTTAACGCAACATGGAAGATATCCGTGCGGCTTCATGCACAGATGTCTATGCAAGTCGCACCTGAAATCACAAAAAATTAGTGTAGGAACTGTAATGGAACCGGACCTGGACTGCACTTGGGTACTTCCGTTAGGATACCGCCTCCATGCTTGAACACCGACCACAGACAACACAGCCGACCATACAAGACTAGACATCACCAGTCTTGGAAGGAAACCAGGAAATAGACTACTTTATTTTAACACAGATACAAGATATATACATTCAAGGGAACAATTCCCCCTCCCTACACAGGGCGAGGCAATCCACACCCAGTAACAAGAGACACCAGCAGACAGTCCCATCAGGGGGGAGGGCTGCCGGAAACACCCCCCACCAAGCCAATACACACAAACACATACATCCCATAATAATTTGCTCCCAAGCAAGACAAAAAATAGAACAATGGGATGCAACCACATGGCATTAAACAATCCACAACCCCCTACCCCACCTATACATGTCTACACAATATTAGAACAGATCACCCTGCACCGCTAACAGGCACAGGGTGACTTACACATAAGAGGGATATGGGGAGCTGAGACAGGGGTCTCCCCACCTCTCCAAAGTGAGCTGTGTTCCATGGGCCCCCCACCCAAAGTGACTCCCGTCACAGGAACCACTTTCAAAATCAGTGCAACTCCGACGGAAGCTGTCAAATCGCATGACAAGTTTCACCGGTTGTGAACCAGGGCTGAGTCAAGCTAACTAGATGGCTCAAGATGGTTCTCTGGAATCATGAGGTTAAAGCCTCGTTCAAACTGAGCCTCATACAAACCAACAATACATACAGTTTAAAGACTCTCACAGAAAACAACTGCCCACGAATTAATTAAAATTCATTACTTGCAGATAGCATTGAAGTAATCTCCACAGGAAATGTGTATTGTGTTTTCTGTTAGGAAAGTAAACACGCAGAACCCTTTGTTTAGCAAGCAATTATGTAGCATGACTACGTAGAGGTGATATTGAGTCCACTTTAAGTCTGGTAGTAGGACGACAATGTTGGCGTATCGTACTTGTTTACTCAATCACTTGTGTTCGTGGACCAGCCAGTGGTTTTCATTGTTGGTTCCTGAAAGGATAATGTTCCTCCCTCCAATCCTGTTACATGCCACCTGCTAATCCTGGGATGTGGTTGGCATGGAGCCCTAAAATAAGGCGTTCTCCTGTCAATGCTCGGGTGGCAGCTCACAGCCCCAATAATGGCCCATCGTTTGTGAAAGGAGAAGCAATTAATGTTTGGCTTTTTGCCTAATCTTGGAGTTAATTCTACAAGACAAGCACGGCTGGGCTCAGTGTATGGGTGGGCCCCCCCATCAAATGACACCCCTGTCCTTCCGCTATTGTCTGATAATTGGCATCCCACGACTGATTAGCGATGCTTGCATTCAGCGGCGGTTGATGACACTTCCTCTGCAAATGGCTCTTTCCAAAGTCAACAATTCCCAGGGTGAGATCATTATTTATATTACATTTTATTTCCTTTTGTTTATGCAGTTTGAAAACATCTGACAGATTTTAGAGGATCATTTATGTCAGATATTGCTGGCCAAAGGAGCTGACAATCAAACACCTGCACCCTGCCTTACATCCATACTCTAGTGCTGGTTCAGAATCCCGGAATGTTTTTTGACTGTGGGAGGAATCTGGAGAGCCGAGAATGCAAGGGGCAAAACATTCCAGCAATTTGTGTTTTCCAGTAATATTTGTTGACTTTTTGAGCATGCTGTTTTTCTAAGTTGTTTCTCAAGATATTCTAACATTCCTCATCAAAATGACTTTTAGTAGCAATGATCTTCTATGATGTTTCCATAACTGCGTGTGAATGTTTTCAGGTATCCAGCTATGTCTAGTAGAAGTTATTCACATTCACCCCGATCAAGGTATGGCTAATAGTAGTTGGTCACATTCAACGAGACTTGCTCTGGAATGAAGGTGTTTTGTAGCTTAGTCAAGATACTTCTTCAGTTCTACAGTGTCATGTTATATCCACACAGGTCACACGGATACCTTCATCCAATCACCATGGAAATTGTAGAACAGCCTTTCTCAACCTTTTACCCCAGAGGAACTCTTAAAAAGTTTTCATGGGGGGTATCCTTACAGATAGTTAAAAAGATCCTACTATGCAGGTACCATCAAATGGAAAACCAGTCAACCACAACTCGAAGAACCCATAGCAACCTATGGAGGAACCATTTATATCCACACAGACAGCACCAACACCTTCATCCAATCACCATGGAATGTGTCAAAGCAAATGTTGATTGTCCAAGAACAGGCTAGGAGGTGTGACAGTTGTGGAATTCCCCTGGTTCAGAAGGGCAGTCAATCAGCCACAGCTTGAGGTTCTCTTAGCAACCTATGGAGGAACCATTTATATCCACATAGATAGTGCCAACACCTTCATCTAATCATCATGAAATGTGTCAAAGCAAATGTTGATTTTCCAAGAATAGGAAGGGAGGTGAGGTGTGACAGTTGTGGAATCCTCCTTGTTCAGAAGGGTGGTCAATCATCCACAGCTTGAGGTACTCCTAGCAACCTGTGGAGGAACCATTTATATCCACATAGCGCCAACACCTTCATCTAATCATCATGGAATGTGTCAAAGCAAATGTTGATTGTCTAAGAACAGGATGGAAGGTGTGACAGTTGTGGAATTCCCCTGGTTCAGAAGGGCGGTCAATCAGCCACAGCTTGAGGTACTCTTAGCAACCTATGGAGGAACCATTTATATCCACATAGCGCCAACACCTTCATCTAATCATCATGGAATGTGTCAAAGCAAATGTTGATTTTCCAAGAATAGGAAGGGAGGTGTGGTGTGACAGTTGTGGAATCCTCCTTGTTCAGAAGGGTGGTCAATCAGCCACGGCTTGAGGTACTCTTAGCAACCTGTGGAGGAACCATTTATATCCACACAGATAGCACCAACACCTTCATCCAATCCTCATGGAATCTGTCAAAGCAAATGTTGATTGTCCAAGAACAGGATGGAAGGTGTGACAGTTGTGGAATCCCCCTTGATCAGAAGGGTGGTCAATCAATCACAGCACAAGGAACCTATAGCAACCTCTGGAGGAACCCTGAGGATTCACAGAACCCTGGTTGAGAATGGTTGATGTAGATGTTGAGTGTCCAAGCATGAGAGGTTTGAAAGTCCTGGAATCCCTCTATTCTTGTTGCATAATTTTATTCATAGTTAATCTGGCTGAAAAAAAGACAAAAGTCCATCCAGTTCAACCATAGAAAAAAAAAAAGTTATTCTTGTGTCAGAAAGTCTGCATGGGTGATAATCCTTCGATTTGCCTGGCTGAAAGTGAATTGTCAAATCAACAGGGTTATTAAAATGACAATAACCCTGGCAATTTGGCAAAAATTCATACCTTCAGAAAATTGAAGGATTATCACCTTTGTAGACCTCCTGACAACATAGATGGGAACAGGGTGGTTCCACAACATTCAAACCTCTCATTCTTGGACAATCAACATTTACTCCAGCCATTCTCTACCTGGGTTCCATTGTACCCTGGGATTCCTCCAGAGGGGTTCCTTCGACCTCCTTTTTGAACCATGGTGGTTCCTCAACTTTCATTCCTTCCATCCTGTTCTTGGACGAGCAGCATTTGCTTTGACAAATTCCATGCTTTTTGGATAAAGGTGTTGATGCTACCTATATGGATATAAATGTTGGGGTATCTTCCTGACACTCATTAGAACTGAAGAAGTGGCTTGGATAAGCAATGAAATGTCCTCAGGAATTAACAACAAATCCAGCTGAAGGTGACTACTACTGCTGATCATTCTATGATGTATCAAAAACTCGATACTGATACATGTGAGAGGACATTTGTAATGTCTTGACTGAACAACAATCTGATGTTCTCCTTATCGGGAAGCCCCCTGTCTGCGGAAATGGTTGCCCAAACAGGTGTTCTTATACCATAAGTAAATGTTAGCTAACGTTCAAAAAGTTGGATCAGTGGTGGCTTGGACAAACATTTTAAGGATTTGTGAACCTCTGAAATTCAAAAGTGCCATTGAAATAAAAAAAATATAATAGACCCAGGCTCCTAACAATGTGCATTAGTTTTTGAAGTCATCTGGCATCCTGACCTAAACAGATGATTGGGGGGAGAAAATGGGACGTAGCTCTCTAATGCAGGCCATAGATGGGTCGAAAACCGGCAGTTCTTTTATAAAAAAACCCCAAAAAATCGGTTGTTTGATCGGCCGACGTTACCACCAACGGTAAAAAAATTGGCCGATTTTTGTCCCGTCTACGGCCGGCATTTAATTACTTCTGTCCCTTGCAGAGAGCTCCGCTATAATATTTGACATGAAAAAGTATTGCGGTTGCAACAATGTATCCATTTGTATCCATTTCGGATACAGAGGAACAGACTTTTCATATAAAATATAATAGCGGACTGGAATTCTCTTTCTTCTTCTTTTTCATCTTTTTCTTATTCCTCTTCTTTTTCTTCTTCTTTTGCTTCTACTTCTTTTTCTTCTTTTTCTACTTCTTCTTCTACTTCTTCTTTTTCTTCCTCTTCCTTTTCTCCTTCTTCTTTTTACTTCTCTTTTTCTTCTTCTTTTCCTTATTCTTCTTCTCTTTCTTTTTCCTCTTCTTTTTCATCTTCTTTTTCTTCTTCTTTTCCTTCTCTTTTTCTTCTTCTTTTTCATCTTCTTCTCTTTCTTTTTCCTCTTCTTCTTCTTCTTTTTCATCTTTTTTCCTCTTCTTTTCCTTCTTTTTTTTTCTTCTTTTTCCCCTACTTCTTCTTTTTCTTCTACTTCTTTTTCCTCTTCTTCTTCCTCTTCTTCTTCTTTTTCTTCTTCTTCTTTTCTTCTTCTTCTTCCCTCTTCTTCTTCTTCTTTTTCTCCTTCTTCTCTTACTTATTCCTCTTCTTTTTCTTCTTCTTCATCTTCTTTTCTTCTTTTTCTTCTACTTCTTCTTTTTCCTTCTCTTTTTCCTCTTATTTTTTACTTCTTCTTCTTCTCTTTCTTTTTCCTCTTCTTTTCTTCTTCTTTTTCTTCTTTTTCTTCTTTTCTTATTCTTCTTTTTTCTTCTTTTTCTTATTCTTCTTTTTCTTCTTCTTGCAGGTCACGGCTCATGCGCAGATTTTTTATCGGTAAAACGATCGGCCGATTTGCCCATCATTGCCGGGAAAATCGTCCAATCGGCAAAATCGGCCGCAAATTTTCCAACTTGATTAAATAAATGTGCCAAAACCCCAAAAAACGACCAACCAATTAACCCACTAACGGTGTGAAAATCGGCCAATTTTTTTTTCGGCCGAAAAATCATCTGATTTTCGACCCGTCTATGGCCTGCATAAGGCTCCGTTCCTACTAACGCGACTTGCCATGCGGCTTTGGACACAAAGTCGTATGACGAGTGAAAGCCCTTTGATTTCAATGGCTCCCGTTCCAGTCGGTGCGACTTTTGATGCGACCTTGAGCCAGAGAGTGTAAAGTCGCATAAAATTGCATTCCAAAGTCACACTAGTGAAGAGCAAAGCCTTAGTCAATTGTATGTTATATTTCTGGTTTGCGATTTATTTATTTATTACAGGTACTTATATAGCTCCGTCAATTTATGCAGCGCTTTACATATATATTGTACATTCACATCAGTCCCCGCCCCCGAGGAGCGTACAATCTAAGGTCCCCAACTCACATTCATACATACACATACTAGGGACAATTACCTACCAGCATGTCTTTAGAGTGTGTACCCGGAGGAAACCCACGCAGGCACAGGGAGAACATGCAAACTCCAGGCAGGTGGTGCTGTGTTTGAGATTTGAACCTACGCCCCTAGCGCTGCCAGGCAGCAGTGCTAACCACTTAGCCACTATTTATGTTTGCAATTTATATTTGATATGATTAGTTGATGATCAATTGAATATTATTACTTGTGGTCAATGTTAGGTACACCAGTGGCTGTGTAATGGAAGGCACTGCCTGACTCTACAAATTGGGTGGATTGTTTAGGTAAGACCTTGTATGAAGATGCATGAAACTCTCCAAAGTGGGGGGGGGGGACCCAGGTAGGGGAAAAGTGATCACTAGGACACTAGGAGGAGGATCACTAGCCAGGAGCAGGTAGAGCCCGCCTCATTTAGCAGTTGGAAGACATTCAGCGTCATGTAGCTCTTTCCTCCCCAGCCTGACTGTCCCTGACCCATCCCTTTCATTCATTGGATTTCAATGTATTCAATCATGAAGGCTCAGCATTACATGTGGGCGTTACCTAGGGCAGACTGCATGCAAATACAGCCCACTCCCTCCGACTGACACCCACCTATCAAGGCATTTTGAGGTTTGCACTCCCACTGCTTGTATTAGAGCTGAGAACTCTTAACCACTTTCCGTCCGCCTGCTGTTTATAAACGGCTGGATGGTGGCAGTCCAGGGGCGGGTTTCCGTTCATAAATGACACCCGCCATTTCTAGCTGTGCGCACCCCCTGGGAGCACGCAGCACCGCGATCCAGTGCCCGCTGTGTCCAGTGAACTCCGATCGTCAGACGGGACCTCTGTACGAAGTCCCGATCATGTCCCGATCATGCAAAGTAGTAAGCAAGATGTCACTTCTGACATCATTGCTTACTACGTGTGAAATCTGTGAATGATCACAGAGGTCACATGGTACAGGGCTATTCACAACAGACTTGTACCATGTAACAAGCTGTGACCAATCACAGATCACTCAATAGTTGGCTGCAAGAATGCAGACAGAGAGAAAGAGAAATGATTGCTTTTAAATCCTATATGGGTGTAAAAGCAATCACTGTAAAAAAAAAAAATCTTCGTCACCCCCCACAAGTAGTACAGTGTCACCATGGTGACACTGTACTGCTAGGGTGACAGTATGTAAAAAAAAAACAAAACATAAATAATATAATATAAAAAATAAAATAAAAATGTAAAGAAAATGTTTAAAAATTATAATTTTTGGTTATAAACTAATTTGGCTTTTTTTTTTTTTTTTACTAAAAAGATAACGGAATACATTTCGGCCAAGATTTATGATGAAATATTATTTATCTGCAAAATTTTATAAGAAAAACACTTTTTTTCAAAATTTTTGGACATTTTCATTTACATAGCAAAAAATAAAAATCCCAGCGGTGAATAAATACCACCAAAATAAAGCTTTATCTGTCTCAAAAAAATGGTAAAAAATTAATATGGGTACAGTGTTGCATGACCGCGCAATTGTCATCCAAAGTGTGATAGCGCTGAAAGCTGAAAATTGGCCTGGACAGGAAGGGGGTGAAAGTGTCCGGACTGGAAGGGGGGGAAAGTGTCCGGACTGAAAGGGGGTGAAAGTGTCCGGACTGGAAGGGGGGGAAAGTGTCCCGACTGGAAGGGGGTGAAAGTGTCCGGACTGGAAGGGGGGAAAGTGTCCGGACTGGAAGGGGGTGAAAGTGTCCGGACTGGAAGGGGGGGAAAGTGTCCGGACTGGAAGGGGGGGAAAGTGTCCGGACTGGAAGGGGGGAAAGTGTCCGGACTGGAAGGGGGGAAAGTGTCCGGACTGGAAGGGGGGAAAGTGTCCGGACTGGAAGGGGGGGAAAGTGTCCGGACTGGAAGGGGGTGAAAGTGTCCGGACTGGAAGGGGGTGAAAGTGTCCGGACTGGAAGGGGTGAAAGTGTCCGGACTGGAAGGGGGTGAAAGTGTCCGGACTGGAAGGGGGGAAAGTGTCCAGACTGGAAGGGGGGGAAGTGTCCGGACTAAAAGGGGGGGAAAGTGTCCGGACTGGAAGGGGGGAAGTGTCCGGACTAAAAGGGGGGGAAAGTGTCCGGACTGGAAGGGGGTAAAAGTGTCCGGACTGGAAGGGGGGAAAGTGTCCGGACTGGAAGGGGGGGAAGTGTCCATACAGGAAGTGGTTAAGAGGAGTGCTGAGACAGGGTGCTGTGATGTTTTAAGTAATATGCACTGTAATGAGCCCCAGACACCCACGGCCGGGTATTTCCGTCAAGAAGCTGCTTCTCAGGCTCTGGAACACAAGACCAGTGACTCTGGCTATTGTTACCCCAAGATCCAGACGACACCAGTCTTGAAGTAAACCAGGAGGTAGACTAGTTTATTTCAACACAGATACAAGATATATACACTCAGGGGACAATCCCCCCTCCCTGCATAATGACACAGGGCGGGGCAATCTACATTTAGTAACAAGAGACACAGGTATTCAAACTTCACACCAGCAGACAGTCCCATCAGGAGGGAGGGCTGCTGCAGACACCCCCCACTAAGCTTATACACATAAACACATACATCCCATAATAGTTTGCTCCCAAGCCAGAAAAACAATGGGATGCAGCCACATAACACCAAACAATCCACAACCCCCCCCCCCCACCTATCCCCTAGACATGTCTACACAATATTAGGACAGATCACCCTGTACCCCTAACAGGCACAGGGTGACTTACACATAAGAGGGATATGGGGAGCTGAGACAGGGGTCTCCCCACCTCTCCAAAGTAAGCTGGGTTCCATAGGCCCCCCACCCAAAGTGACTCCCTGCTGGCCCCTCCCACCAGTCATTATCTACTTATGTTGCAAATAGAAGCACAGAGACCCAGTGATTGCATTGTTGGGTCTTAATTAGGGAATGTAAGGAAAATGGAAAGGTTTTATTTAAACATTTCATTAGCATGATGATGAAGGGAAGGGGGGAACCAGGGAAGGCTAAATCTAAGCAGATTAAACTTCAGCTTCGAGTGTCAGCTAATAGGATCCAACAACGTGACTGTTGGCGACTGTCACTAATCTGGCTTCCCATCTGTATCTCGTCCGCTGTCTTCCTCATCCCGGCTGCTCTACATGTGGCTGGAACCTTCCAGCTCCACAGCTGGGCTTGTATATCTCTCTTCTGATCCACAGATTATGTATCCTAATCCATCACCGCGCAGCGTATTTGGACGGGGCTTTTACATCAACATCGGCGATGTCGGCCAGAGGTCTGCGTGGCGGTGAGAGAGGAGTCATGAGAACGGCTTTAATGGCCGCCTCACCAGGGAATGCGCCAGATTCCAATAGTGTCCTCAAAAGTCACAGACAGTTTGGGTGCAAACGTTCAACGGGGAGATTTGTTTTTCCTTTTTTTTATTAAAGTAGACGTGAACCACAACTGGACAATATGTATTTTGCTCTGTACTCTGCCTATCACAAATAATTGCCTTTTTTCTTTAAAGAAAACACTGTTTTTCACCTTCATTTAGTTATGCTGATCTCCTGAATCTTCTTTGCAGCCACTTGTTTTTTACATACACTCCTGTGATGGCTGAATGGCATTTTACAGGACAAGTTTATTGATGGTGGCAACAGTGGACCAAGTCTGTGTAATGTGTGCTGAAATGGCCTCTTGAAGTCACAGGGTGACAACACAGGAGCAGAATTGGGAGACAGGGACAGGGTGTTGTCACTCCATAACAGGATGGACCTGAAGCTTCATGGCCATATTAGGTCAATATTGTCAAAAGCATCTCCAATTGGTCGTACATGTACACAAAGAGGCATGAAAGTTCAGGACATCATTGACCTAATATGGCCACATGGGTCAATGACATAGGTCAATGATATTGACCAAATATGGCCATGTGGCCATATTGGGTCAACGATGTCACAAGCATCTCTGCCTGTCTGTGCATGTGCAACTGCAGGGCGGAAATGCTCATGACATCATTGACCTAATATGACCACATGGGCCAATGACATAGGTCAATGATATTGACCAAATCTGGCCATATTGGGTCAATGATGTCACAAGCATCTCTGCCTGTCTGTGCATGTGCAACTACAGGGCGGAAATGCTCATGACATCATTGACCTAATATGACCACATGGGTCAATGACATAGGTCAATGATATTGACAAAATATGGCCATGTGGTCATATTGGGTCAATGATGTCACCAACACGAAGATGCTCATGACATCATTGACCTAATATGACCACATGGGTCAATGACATAGGTCAATGATATTGACCAAATATGGCCATGTGGTCATATTGGGTCAATGATGTCACCAACATGAGGATGTTCATGACTTCATTGACCTAATATGACCACATGGGTCAATGACATAGGTCAATGATATTGACCAAATATGGCCATGTGGCCATATTTGGTCAACGATGTCACAAGCATCCCTGCCTGTATGTGCATGTGCAACTGCAGGGCGAGAATGCTCATAACATCGTTGACATATTATGGCCACATGACCATATTTGATCAATGTCATTGACATTCACAGACCTATGTGACCATATTGGGCCAATTATGTCATCAGCACGAGGATGCACATGGCCTCCTTGATATAATATGGCCACATGGGTCTGTTTGCATGTTCTCCCTGTGCCTGCATGGGTTTCCTCCGGGTACTCAGTTTCCTCCCACACTCCAAAGACATGCTGGTAGGTTATGTCAACGATGTTATGAGCATTCTCGCTCTGCAGTTGCACATGCAAATACAGCCGGGGATGCTTGTGACATCGTTGACCAAATATGGCCACATGGCCATATTTGGACAATATCATTGACCTATGCCATTGACTCATGTGGCCATATTAGGCCAATGATGTCATGAGCATCTTCGTGTTGGTGACATCATTGACCCAATATGACCACATGGCCATATTTGGTCAATATCATTGACCTATGTCATTGACCCATGTGGTCTTATTAGGTCAATGATGTCATGAGCATTTCCGCCCTGTAGTTGCATATGCACAGACAGGCAGAGATGCTTGTGACATCATTGACCCAATATGGCCAGATTTGGTCAATATCATTGACCTATGTCATTGGCCCATGTGGTCATATTAGGTCAATATTGTCATGAGCATTTCCGCCCTGCAGTTGCACATGCACAGACAGGCAGAGATGCTTGTGACATCGTTGACCCAATATGGCCACATGGCCATATTTGGTCAATATCATTGACCTATGTCATTGGCCCATGTGGTCATATTAGGTCAATGATGTCATGAGCATCTTCATATTGGTGACACCATTGACCCAATATGACCAAAAGGCCATATTTGTTCAATATCATTGACCTATGTCATTGACCCATGTGGTCATATTAGGTCAATGATGTCATTAACATCTTCATATTGGTGACTTCATTGACCCAATGTGACCAAAAGGCCATATTTGTTCAATATCATTGACCCATGTGGTCTTATTAGGTCAACGATGCCATGAGCACCCTCGTGCTGATGACATAATTGACCCATTATGGCCACATGGCCATATTTGGACAAGATCATTGACCTCATCCTTATGTAGGAGTCGATCCTTATGTAGGAGTCTAAGTCTTTCAATATTGATCGATGACATTGACTAATTATAGCAAAACATAAAACATCCAACGCATTTCAGGGACTTTAAAAACCTATTCCATCTTCAAGGCTACAGAGCAAATATAAAGGTGGTTTATAAACATATAATGCGTTTATTAATTCAGGTAATATCAAGGCTTATAAATTCAAATAAAATAGACATAAAAACCACATACTGTATAACAATTATATCTATTTGGATATGAATTGATAGGCTTTAATTTCAGCCAACTGTATATATACAAAAGGGGGTGTATTTATTAAAAAAAAAAGCATAGCAATTCACCCACCCGACCACCACCATCCACCCACCAAATACCACCTGCCCACCATCAACCACCACCTGACCCACTCCACCAACCAAAAACCGCCCAAAAAAAAAATGTATGTGCAATTGTTGCATCTGCACAGTGGCTAAATGGTTAGCACTTCCACCTGGCAGTACTCGGGCCGTTGGTTCGAGTCCCAGCCACGGCATCTCCTGCCTGGAGTTTGCATGTTCTCCCTGTGCCTGCATGGGTTTCCTCCGGGTACTCCAGTTTCCTCCCACACTCCAAAGACATGCTGGTAGGTTAATTGGCTCCTGTCTAAATTGTCCCTAGTATGTGTATGTATGTGAGTTAGGGACCTTAGATTGTACGCCCCTTGAGGGTTAGGGACTGATGTGAATGTACAATATATATGTGAAGCGCTGCGTAAATTGGCGGCGCTATATAAGTACCTGAAATAAATAAATCTGCAAAAAAAACAAATGTTTTTATTAGGGCCATTTCCTATATATACAGTGTATCCAGAAAATATTCCCAGGGCTTAACTGTTGCCACATTTTGTTATGTCACAGCCTTATTCTAAAATGGATTAAATTCATGACAACGTGAAAGAAGTTTGTTTTGGAATCTTAGCAATTTATTAAATATAAAACAAAAAAAAAAAACCCCACATGTACATAAGGATTCCTGGCCTTTGCCCAATACTTGGTTGAAGCCCCTTTGGCACCAATTCCAGCCTCGAGTTGTTTGGAGTATGATGCTACAAGCTCAGCACACCTATTTTTGGGCGATTTCTCCCATTCTTCTTTGCAGGACCTCTCAAGCTCCATCAGGTTGGATGGGGAGTGTCGGTGCACAGCCATTTGCAGATCTCTCCAGAGATGTTCAATTGGGTTCAAGTCTGGGCTCTGGCTGGGCCACTCCAGGACATTCACAGAGTCGCCCATAGCCACTCCTTTGTTTTGTGGGCTGTGGGCTAAGGTCCAGAGAACTCTGGTACAGGTTTTCATCAAGGATGGCTCTGTACATTGGTGCATTCATCTTTCCTTCGATCCTGACTAGTCTCCCAGTTCCTGCCACTGAAAAACATCCCCACAGTATGATGTTGCCACCACCATGCTTCACTGTAGGGATGGTATTAGCCAGGTGGTGAGCGGTGCCTGGTTTCCTCCAGACATGACGCTTGGCATTCAGGCCAGAGAGTTCAATCTTTGTTTCATCAGACCAGAGAGTTTTGTTTCTCATTGTCTGAGAGTCCCTTAGGTGCCTTTTGGCAAACTCCAGGCGGGCTGCCATTTGCCTTTTACTGAGGAGTGGCTTCCATCTGGCCACTCTACCATACAGGCCTGATTAGTGGAGTGATGCAGAGATGGTTGTTCTTCTGGAAGGTTCTCTCTCCACAGAGAAACATTGGAGCTCTTTCAGAGTGACCATCAGGTGCTTGGTTACCTTCCTGGCTAAGGTCCTTCTCCCTCAATTGCTCATTTTGGCTGGGCAGCCCGCTCTAGAAAGATTCCTGGTGGTTCCAAACTTTTTCCATTTATGGATGATGGAGGCCACTGCGCTCATTGGGACCTTCAATGCTGTAGAAATTTTTCTGTACCCTTCCCCAGATCTGTGCCTTGATACAATCCTGGCTCGGAGGTCTCAATATTGAGTTGGCCCCGCCCTTTGCAGCTATAACAGCTTCAACTCTTCTGGGAAGGCCGTCCACAAGGTTTAGGAGGGTGTCTATGGGAAGGTTGGACCATTCTTCCAGAAGCACATTTGTCAGGTCAGGCACTGATGTCGGGGGAGGAGGCCTGGCTCGCAGTCTTCGCTCTAATTCATCCCAAAGGTGTTCTATGGGGTTGAGGTCAGGACTCTGTGCAGGACAGTCAAGTTCCTCCACCCCAAACTGGCTGCTCCATGTCTTTATGGACCTTGCTTTGTGCACTGGTGCGCAGTCATGTTGGAACAGGAAGGGGCCATCCCCAAACTCTTCCCACAAAGTTGGGAGCATGAAATTGTCCAAAATGTTGCCTTAAGAGTTCCCTTCACTGAAACTAGGGGGCCAAGCCCAACCCCTGAAAAACAACCCCACGCCATAATCCCCCCTCCACCAAACTTTACACTTGGCACAATGCAGTCAGGAAAGTACCATTCTCCTGGAAACTGCCAAACCCAGACATGTCTATCGGATTGCCAGACAGAGATTGATCACTCCAGAGAACACAACTCCACTGCTCTAGAGTCCAGTGGCGGCATGCTTTACACCAAGGCATCCGATGCTTTGCATTGCACTTGGTGATGGAAAGCTTGGATGCAGCTCCTCGGCCATGGACCATTCATGGACCATTCCATGAAGCTCTCTACGCACTGTTGTTGGGCTCATCTGAAGGCCACACCAAGTTTGGAGGTCTTTAGCTATTGACTCTGCAGACAGTTGGCGACTTCTGCGCACTGTGCACTTCAGCATGCGCTGACCCCGCCCTGTCATGTGACGTGGCCTACCACTTGGTGGCTGAGTGGCTGTTGTTCCCAGTTGCTTCCACTTTGTTATAATCCCACTAACAGTTGAGCGTGGAATATTTAGTAGCCAGGAAATGTCACGGATGGACTTATTGCCCAGGTGGCCACCTATCACGGGACCACGCTTGGAGTCACTGAGCTCCTGAGAGCGACCCATTCTTTCACCAATGTTTGTAGAAGCAGTCTGCATGCCTAGGGGCTTGATTGTATACACCTGTGTCCATGGAGGGGATTGGAACACCTGAATCACATGATATGGAGGGGATTGGAACACCTGAATCACATGATTGGGAGGGGATTGGAACACCTGAATCACATGATTGGGAGGCCGGGGACGATACTTCTGGCAATATAGTGTGTATATATATATACACACACATACATATATATACACACATATATATATATACACATACATACATATATATATATATATATACATACACATACATATATATATATATATACATACATATACATATACATACATATATATATACATACATATATATATACATACATATATATATATATACATACATATACATATACATACAGTTGTGACCAAAATTATTCAACCCCCAATGCTGTAAAGGGGTTTAGGGACTATAGTGTACATTTGGAATTGTATTCAGAATCAAATCCTACAAGGACGTTGTAACTACCCAAATGCAACTAAAATGACATCAATTGTTTATGTAATACAGTAGTAAATGGTTCTTATGTGGTTTCTTCATTGCCACAATTATTCAACCCCTTAAAGACTACCACTCTGAAGAACAGAGGTTCATACAGGTGCTTTCCATCAGGTATTGAAAACACCTGTGGATGTCACCGAGCAGCAATCAAGCATAATAAGCACCAATTAGGCAGCTTTAAAATGACTGTGATACTCAGCTCCTTCTAGACATTTACTGGTGTGGTTACAAACATGGTGAAGGCAAGAGAATGGTCCAGGAAGACAAGAGAAGAGGTGATTTCTCTTCACAGGAAGGGCAATGGCTATAAGAAGATTGCAAAGATGTTAAACATACCAAGAGACACCTTAGGAAGCATCATTCGCAAATTCAAGGCAAAGGGCACTGTTGAAACGCTACCTGGTCGTGGCAGAAAGAAGATGCTGACTTCGACTGCTGTGCGCTACCTGAAGCGTAGAGTGGAGAGAAGTCCCCGTGTGACTGCTGAGGAACTGAGAAAAGATTTGTCAGATGTGGGTACAGAAGTTTCAGCCCAGACAATAAGACGCACACTGCGTAATGAAGGCCTCCGTGCCAGAACTCCCAGGCGTACCCCCTTGCTGTCTCCAAAGAATAAGAAGAGTCGACTGCAGTATGCCAAAAGCCATGTGGACAAACCACAAAAGTTGTGGGATAGTGTTCTGTGGACTGATGAAACAAAATTAGAACTGTTTGGGCCCATGGATCAACGCTATGTTTGGAGGAGGAAGAACAAGGCCTATGATGAAAAGAACACCTTGCCTACTGTGAAGCATGGTGGAGGGTCAATCATGCTTTGGGGCTGTTTTGCTTCTGCAGGTACAGGGAAGCTTCAGCGTGTGCAAGGTACCATGAATTCTCTTCAGTACCAGGAGATATTGGATGGAAACGTGATGCAGTCCGTCACACACCTGAGGCTTGGGAGACGTTGGACCTTTCAACAGGACAATGATCCCAAGCATACCTCCAAGTCCACTAGAGCATGGTTGCAGAGGAAAGGCTGGAACATTTTGGAGTGGCCATCGCAGTCACCAGACTTAAATCCGATTGAGAACCTCTGGTGGGACTTAAAGAAAGCAGTTGCAGTGCGCAAGCCTAAGAATGTGACTGAACTGGAGGCCTTTGCCCATGAAGAATGGGCGAAGATACCCGTAGATCGCTGCAAGACACTTGTGTCAAGCTATGCTTCACGTTTAAAAGCTGTTATAACTGTAAAAGGATGCTGTACTAAGTACTAAGATTGAATGTCACTTGGGGGTTGAATAAAACTGATAATGCTGTGAGCACAGAAAAGACATTTGTGGTTATTTCATTATAACTGTTATGTTATATTTGTCTGACCTACAAGTGCCTCTTTAATGTAAATGTAAGCAAGATGACTGAATGATCAAAAGCAATGTCAAACTGGCCAAAACACTCAATTTCAGTGGGGGTTGAATAATTTTGGTCACAACTGTACATATACATATACATACATATATATATATGTGTGTGTGTGTGCGCATATGTTTGTGTGTGTGTGTGTATATATATATATATATATATATATATATATACACACACACACATACATATATATATATATATACACATACATATGAACATATATATACACACACTCACTGACCAGTTGGAAACTCGGGCACTGCCCGAGGGTCCGGGGTCAGTAGGGGGCCCCATGAGATGCCCCTGGTACTTTTTTCATTGGCTTTTTTGAGTTTGGGCAAGGACACAGGGGCCCCATGATCCTCTATTGCCTGGGGGCCCCATGAGTTGTCAGTCCGCCCCTGACTCACACACACATATATATACACATACACAGACATACATATATATATACACACATACATATATATACACACACATACATATGAACACACATACATATATATACACACACATACATATGAACACACATACATATATATATAGTTTTATAAACTGTATATATTATATGTTAAGATGACTTCTATATAATAAGATATGTATCTGATGCCGGGGCCAGTTTAATGGGTCATCGCAGTCTTCTCTGTTTGCAAACTGATATATCTGCTCCCCTTTCTGTCTGCAAAACGGACTTGAGTAACTCTATATGTGGAACTGTCAGCAGAAAAATGCAGAAGATTAGGCGCACTAAGTAGTGTAAAGGGAGGACAGAGGACACTATGAAAAAAATAATAATTACGTTGAATTATTAATGGCTCTATTTTGGGCGCAGGCCTTGTAGATCCATCAGGTGGTGTGACATGAAAGGCTATTGAATGGCAGAGATTCATCAGCCCCTTGCTGTAGTCTGCAGCTTCCTCTGATTAGGTTGGTAAAGCCATAAAACAGCAGACATGAGAGGCCTGCAATCTAATCAGCGGAGCATTGCATGCAAGCACACCAGATGCAGGTTACCTAATTGTCTTATCTCTGACTGCATGTATCCCAGATGTCAGCAATTATGGGGCCTTGTAAACACTGACTTGTGTGGATACAACATATAACAATATATATTTTTTTAATTTTTTCTTTCTATTTACTATACCATTATTATCGGCATCCTAAGCACAAAAAAAACAGATCTTCCTATTGTTAGCGCTCGGTCGTGTGCCGCGTGCCGATAGCACAACCTAGAGGACAATCTAGATATTCATCGTCAGTATTTGAAGTTCATCTTTTGTTGGCATTGTGAAAATCCAGCGATTTTTTTTTTTTTTTTTTTTTTTTTGAATCAAAGAGCATATGATCAAAGTAATGTAGAGGTGAACCCCTAAAAAAATGACATTTAATTTGCCTAAAGAATTGTGCATCATAAAAAAAATTGGCATTTTCTAAAATAGCACCATAGCCTGTATGGGGTATTTTGTCTCGTTGGGTCCCAAACCTTCCTCCAAAGAAGCCATGGTTTGCATGCACTGCAATGGTGGTAACAAAAAAAGCTTAAACAGCTCTATGCAGCTTGGAATAAATGGTTGTATAATAATATTATTATTATTATTATTATGATTATTATTATTATTATATTTATTATTATTATACAGGATTTATATTATTATTATTATACAGGATTTATATTATTATTATTATTATTATACAGGATTTATATTATTATTATTATACAGGATTTATATTATTATTATTATTATTATACAGGATTTATATTATTATTATTATTATACAGGATTTATATATTATTATTATTATACAGGATTTATGGCGCCAACAGTTTGCTCAGCGCTTTACAATATAAAGGGAGACAATACAGCAACAATACAGTTTAATACAAGAGGGTTAAGGAGGGCCCTGATCCTGGGAGCTTACAATCTAATATTGGGCTATATTTGTACTACACACTGGCGGTTCTGGGTGTACATCTGGCTGATGGGGCATTCAAAAAGAATTCCAGGTTATAGATATTTTATAAATTGTTACATTGTTCCAGCTTGGACAAAGGTAACTAAGCATTTATCATGCCTTTAGGGGAGTAAAGATTGTAGGGGTCACTGGAGGCACAGGAGTGCAGGGGTCAGGAAGAGTGCAGGGGTCACTGAAGACATGATAGTGTAGGGGTCACTGAAGGCACAGGAGTGCAGGGGTCACTGGAGGAAGAGGGGTGCAGGGGTCACAGAAGACAGAGGGGTGCAGGAGTCACTGGGAACACAGAAGTGCAGGGGTCAATGAAGGTAGAGGAGTGTAGTGGTCATTGGAGGCAGAGTAGTGCAGGGGATACTGAAGGCAGAGGAATGCAGGGTCACAGGACACACAAGAGTGCAAAGGTCACTGAAGACACTTGAGTGTAGGGGTCATTGGAGGCAGAGGAGTGCAGGAGGTCACTGGAGACACAGGAGTGCATGGGGTCATTGGAGGCAAAGGAGTGCAGAGGGGTCACTGGAGGCAGAGGAGTGCATGGGGTCACTGGAGGCAGATGAGTGCAGGGGGTCACTGGAGGCAGATGAGTGCAGGGGGTCACTGGAGGCAGAGGAGTGCAGGGGGTCACTGGAGGCAGAGGAGTGCAGGGGGTCACTGGAGGCAGAGGAGTGCAGGGGGTCACTGGAGACACAGGAGTGCAGGGGGTCACTGGAGACACAGGAGTGCATGGAGTCACTGGAGGCAGAGGAGTGCAGGGGGTCACTGGAGGCAGAGGAGTGCAGGGGGTCACTGGAGACACAGGAGTGCAGGGGGTCACTGGAGGCAGAGGAGTGCATGGAGTCACTGGAGGCAGAGGAGAGCATGGGGTCACTGGAGGCAGAAGAGTGCAGGGGGTCACTGGAGGCAGAGGAGTGCATGGGGTCACTGGAGGCAGAGGAGTGCAGGGGGTCACTGGAGGCAGAGGAGTGCAGGGGGTCACTGGAGGCAGAGGAGTGCAGGGGGTCACTGGAGGCAGAGGAGTGCATGGGGTCACTGGAGGCAGAAGAGTGCAGGGGGTCACTGGAGGCAGAGGAGTGCAGAGGGTCACTGGAGACATGGGAGTGCATGGGGTCACTGGAGGCAGAGGAGTGCAGGCATCACTGGAGGCAGAGGAGTGCATGGGGTCACAGAAGACACAAGGGTGCATGGGGTCACTGGAGGCAGAGGAGTGCAGGGGGTCACTGGAGGCAGAGGAGTGCAGAGGGTCACTGGAGACATGGGAGTGCATGGGGTCACTGGAGGCAGAGGAGTGCAGGCATCACTGGAGGCAGAGGAGTGCATGGGGTCACAGAAGACACAAGGGTGCATGGGGTCACTGGAGGCAGAGGAGTGCATGGGGTCACTGGAGGCAGAGGAGTGCATGGGGTCACTGGAGGCAGAGGAGTGCAAGGGTCACTGGAGGCAGAGGAGTGCATGGGGTCACTGGAGGCATAGGAGTGCATGGGGTCACTGGAGGCAGAGGAGTGCATGGGGTCACTGGAGGCAGAGGAGTGCATGGGGTCACTGGAGGCAGAGGAGTGCATGGGGTCACTGGAGGCAGAGGAGTGCATGGGGTCACTGGAGGCAGAGGAGTGCATGGGGTCACTGGAGGCAGAGGAGTGCAAGGGTCACTGGAGGCAGAGGAGTGCAGGGGTCACTGGAGGCAGAGGAGTGCATGGGGTCACTGGAGGCAGAGGAGTGCAGGGGTCACTGGAGGCAGAGGAGTGCAGGGGTCACTGGAGGCAGAGGAGTGCAGGGGTCACTGGAGGCAGAGGAGTGCATGGGGTCACTGGAGGCAGAGGAGTGCAGGGGTCAGTGGAGGCAGAGGAGTGCATGGGTTCACTGAAGGCAGAGGAGTGTAGAGGTCACTAGATGCACAAGAGTTCAGGGGTCGCTGGAGGCAGAGGAGTGCAGGGATCACTAAAGGTAGAGGAGTGCAAGGGTCACTGGAGGCAGAGGAGTGCAGGGGTCACTGGAGACACAGGAGTGTAGAGGTCACTGGAGGCAGAGGAGTGCAGGGGTCACTGGAGTGCAAGGGCTGTTAGAGTGTATTGAAGTCCCAGGGAACACTAAGGCACAGGAGTCTCAGGGGAGATGGAGAACAAAGGTAGACGCTGGAGTCACATAGGGTCTTGCCTATCCCTTTCCATGCAGCACCAGAGTGCTGATTTCCAATTGCACCAACCCTCATCCAGAGACACGTGCGTGTCCAGGAGTTCCAAATCTGGGGTTCTCAGATCTCCAGGTTGCGAGCGAAGGGAGTGCAGTGAACCAGCACCCTCCATCAATGTTGGGGTACGAGGTTTTTTCTGGCTGTACGGAGATCAAAGTTTAATTGTCCAGTGTGAATGGACTCTAGATTTCATTTTTAGCGCCGTTGTATTTTTTCCCGTTGGGGAAGCGCAGGCCCTTCCCTTGTTATCGCTTTGGATCTCGGCTTCCTTTGTGAGCCGTAGACCCCAGGCAGCACCGAGCAGCATGTTCCCAATTCCCATTGGCCGCTCCCAAGCAGCCGCAGAGTCGCACGTGTTTGACCCGAGGACCTTTCGTCTCCGTCACACTCATAATCGGGAGGGGAGATCTGAGCGAAGACACGGCCGCCTTTAAACCTGATAGTGTGTCTGCCCGGCCTGTCAGCTGGATGTGGCCATTACGGATCGGAGGGGTCCGGGGGGAACCTGACAGCTATTGTGTATCAGTCAGCCTCACCTGGGCCTGAGTGGCGGATATAACGCAGCCCCGTCTGTTCTGTATCACTGGGGGGGGCGGAAAAATCGGAGAGGAGGGGGGGGGATATTTTCATCCTGTAAGTCCCCACCGCCCCAGCCCGCCAGCGCCATCACTCTATCCCTCATTCCTGGCTTTTCACATAAAACCGTCACCGACACCCCACATCCGCCCTCTTCATCGGCTGCTTTTCACTTTGTAGCTCTTAAATGAACATTTTTTTGTAGCGAGTAGACCGCACGGCACAGGTGACCTCTGAACGTCCAATTACATGGGACTCCGACCAGATAGCTGTGACCATGAACTCTTCTTGTACCTGGCAGAATAATTCCAGTTCCGTTCGGACGCTCTCACGGTTTACACATCTCTTTGCAAATGCTATATATATAGCCCCCGGCCAAGGCCGGACTGACAACTCATGGGGCCCCCGGGCAATAAGAGATCATGGGGCCCCTGTGTCCTTGCCCACACTCAAAGCACACCCAAAACATCCTATAAAAGGTACCAGGGGCATTTCATGGGGCCCCCTACTGACCCTGGGCCCTCGGGCAGTGCCTGAGTGCTTGAATGGTCAGTCCGCCCCTGCCCCCGGCTGACAACAGAATCTCCTGTTGCAACTTTGCAGGTTCCCGTGTCACTCGCCTGCTTGGTGGGATCCTCTTGGTGCTTTGGTCCTCCCATGAGTACCTCCACTGCCATCCCCAGGGCCTGTGACATGCCGCCAGAACGACATTACCATCCAATAGGACCTGATTGGCTCACAGCATAGAACTGCCCACCCTTCAATGTTTTCTGTACGGGGAGGACAATATAAAGACAGATTTCAAGCTGCATCTTGCTGGACCAATTACAGACCAGGGGTGGAGTGATCATTTGGAAACTCGGGCACTGACCGAGGGCCCGGGGTCAGTAGGGGGCCCCATGAGATGCTCCTGGTACCTTTTTCATAGGCTTTTTTTAGTTTGGGCAAGGACACAGGGGCCCCATGAACCCTTTTGCCTGGGGGCCCCATGAGTTGTCAGTCCTCCCTTGCTACAGACAAAACAATTCCATCAAAGCACACAGGACCAGGGGTGGACTGACAACTCATGGGGCCCCCGGGGAATAGGGGATCATGGGGCCCCTGTGTCTTTGCCCAAACTCAAAAAAGCCTATGAAAAAGGTACCAGGGGCATCTCATGGGGCCCCCTACTGACCCCGGGCCCTCGGGCAGTGCCCGAGTTTCCAAATGGTCAGTCCACCCTTGCACAGGTCCTATGTGGAATGTCCTGTCCGGCTGTCCCTTTTGCCGCTCCCCTTCCCTTCTTTGCAGTTGGCGGCAATTCCCTACTGCCAAAATTACAGCGGAGAGTTTTCTGTGCAAATACAAAAGCTGTAGGACGCAGTGTTTATAAACGTTGTTTAGATTTGAGTTAGGCTTAGTTCACACTTGTGATTGGGGGGAGGCGATACAAACAGGGGGTTATGCTGTGTTTTTATTGCCCCCCCCAACTGCAAAATCACCTGTATGGGGTATGCACATGCCGTAGCCACGATGCCTTGCATCACAGCATGCCACAAATCGCCCCCACATCCTGTTCCTTTAAGTGAATGGGGCTGTGCTGCAACCACCCTACACCCGCATTCACTGCACATGGGTGTGGTGGCGTGGTGCAGGCTTTTAGCGCCTTCTCACGACCTGTCAAATGCCGTCTTAGAAACAAATCTACCGCAAGTTGCTCTTCAGAGGGTGATACTTGTGTAATCATAGAGTTCATAGAGAGATACAAAGTAACGTTTTATTTTCTCTGTTTCATTTATCGGCCCGTCAGTCTAGCTTCCATCTACGCATGTCAGGTTTTGCACATTGACAAGTAAAGAATTATTATTATTATTTTTTTTTAATTAAATATGTTTCTTATTAACCCTTAGTCTGCCCTAATCAGCCATAATGAACTCATTCTTTCCTTTCTTAACTACAGTGCCAGCCTAAGGTGGCCTTAGGGCGCCAGGATAGCGGGGCGGTCATACGGCCCCCTCTGCCTGTGGGCAACCAGGACAGCAGTGGGGACACATCAGGGGGCAGCAGGGATAATATACATCATCCTTGCCTAAGGCACTGAGATTCTCATTCTGACTAGGAGAGTTGATCCCACACTGTAGATCTATATCACTGCCATATAGCGGGGCGCAGTATAGCTGCGGGCCCCCCCTCGTTATCTGATCATCAACTCACTCCGGAGGTTACTTTGCTGGATCGCAGCAGAGAGGTATTAGAAGGGTTCACCAGGGGCCCCACCACTGTATTACCCCATGTATTGGAGGCAATTGGAGGGTTACCTTGAGCCTCCTGAATTAAAACCACATCCTTTGTGCCATATTTAAATGAATAATATATATAGAGAGAGAGAGAGAGAGAATAGATAGATAGATAAAATAATTTTTGCAATTGTTAATCAGTACATAACTGGACTAAAAAGTTTTTATTTTATTTTAATCCATTTTGATCCTCTGCAGACTCTTGAACATATGAAACTATTTAAAATCAAATTTTTAATAATAGTATTTAATTATAATTTAAATGATTATAATCACACACACACAATATATATATATATATATATATATATATATATATATATATATATATATATATATATATCCTAGATTGTAAGCTCTAACGAGCCAGGCCCTTTTTTCCTCTTGTACCAAATTGTATTGTAACTGTAATTTCTACCTTCATTTTGTAAAGCACTGTGCAAACAGTTGGCGCTATATAAATCCTGTATAATAATAATATATAAATATATATATATATATATATATATATATTAGTATAAAAATAAAATAATTTTTGCAATGGTTAATCATTTCATAACTGGACTAAAAATGTGTTGTTTTTTTTTAAATCCACTTTGATCCTTTGCAGACTCTTCAACATATCAAGCTACTTAAAAATTTCATTTTTATGATACTATTATTATTTAAATTATAAATATAAATTATTGTACAATATATTAATATTATACAATATATAAATATAAATATATATATATTAGTATAAAAATAAAATAATTTTTGCAATGGTTAATCATTTCATAACTGGACTAAAAATGTGTTGTTTTTTTTTAAAAATCCACTTTGATCCTTTGCAGACTCTTCAACATATCAAGCTACTTAAAAATTTAAAATTTTTGAATATACTATTATTATTTAAATTATTGTAAAATATATTATTATTATTTTTAATAATAATAATACTACCGACCATCTTCTCTTAACTGGCTGACTAGGATACACCTATCCACATATTGTAAAACCCTTCATTTGTCTGGAAAAGTTCAAAGGCCCCTGTTGGCTTTCGAAAATATGTGCCTTCTTTCCGCATTGCCTGGTCATGTCCTCCGTAAGTAAATAAATTGATAATTTCCACCACACATAACTCCCTGCCCACTTATTCTAGAGTATGGTCAGAGTACTTGGGCATAGAGATCTCCCCAGTGGAGTGGCAGAAGGCGTTTATTTTCACCCACAAATCCTCTGTATCCAACTACATAGAAGAATAAAATGATAAAGTACTCTCTAGATCAGGGGTGGGCAAACTTTTTGACTTGAGGGCCGCAATGGGTTCATATATTGGACCCGGGGGCCGGACCAAGAGTAGATGAATGATGTGTATGTGTCATCCATAGTAAGTATAGTAATATTCCCCCATAGTAAGCATAGTAATTCATCCCCCATATAGTAATTCATCCCCCATAGTAATTCATCCCCCATATAGTAATTCATCCCCCATAGTAATTCACCCCCCATATTAATTCACCCCCCATAGTAATTCATCCCCCATAGTAATTAATCCCCCATATAGTAATTCATCCCCCATAGTAATTCATGCCCCATATAGTAATTCATCCCCCATATAGTAATTCATCCCCCATATTAATTCATCCCCCATATAGTAATTCATCCCCCATAGTAATTCATCCCCCATAGTAATTCACCCCCCATAGTAATTCATTTCCCCCATATAGTAATTCATTCATCCCCCATAGTAATTCATCCCCCCTATAGTAATTCATCCCCCCTATAGTAATTCATCCCCCATATAGTAATTCATCCCCCATATAGTAATTTCATCCCCCCTATAGTAATTCATCCCCCCTATAGTAATTCATCCCCCATATAGTAATTCATCCCCCATATTAAGTCCCCCCTGTGTCAATTCACTTACCTTTGCTCCGCGCGTTCCTCTCGCCGTTCCGGTGTAGCATGAAAATCTGTCTCCTATGAGGATCTGTCCCCCCTCGACGTATCTGCGCATGTGCCAGTTTCAGGCATTAGCAGCCGATCCGCGATCTCCGGCACATGCGCAGATACGTCGAGGGGGACAGATCCTCATAGGAGACAGATTTTCATTCAGGGCGGACTGTGAGAGGAGCCTAGCGGGAGCCTAGCTCCGCGGGCCGGATTAAAAGGTCCGCCGGGCCGTATATGGCCCGCGGGCCGTAGTTTGCCCATTGCTTCTAGATGGTACCGGGACCCGGTCTCCATATGTCGTATTTTCCCTTCTGTTCCGGATGTCTGCTGGCGTTGTCATAGAGAGAGGGGAACATATTTCCATGTGCGGTGGGGCTGAGATCTTATTAGCCCACTTTGGTCTAACATTTTTCAAATCTATTCCAATATTTATGATGACTCCATCACTCCGTCCCCCAATATTGCACTATTATCTATAGTACCAGGCTCCATCAAATCACAAAAATCTAATCTTCTAGTTTTTCCTCTCCTCGACACGCCAACTCATTTCTAGACTTTGGATGACCACCACCTGCCCTCCCTCATCTCTCTGGGTGGATATCTTGAACGATATTATCTTCATGAAAGATATGCAGGCCACCAAAATGGATACGCGGGCAAAATTCACATTTATGTGGTCTGTTTGGATTCAGTATTCCTCCTCAACAAACCTGAGAAGTACGCCGTAATCACTTATAAGATATCATCTTCTCGATGGCCCCGAGCCACGTAATTAGACCAGCGGAACTCCTGCCAATTCTCCCCTATGGACTACATGTCATTGAACCCTTCCCTGCCCAATGTGTCTCTCCTTATCTCACCCTTCCTGAAGTTCTCCCCTTCATGGCTGCACTTTTTTTTTTTTTTTCTTCTCTCTGTCGCATTTCTTCTCTTTGTGATCTTTCTCGCCGGCCTAATTAAAGGTTTTCTGGGACTATGTGTTTATAGATATTATGTTATGGAAATCCTTTTCACCCGTCGTGATATTGGATGGAACCACGAACCATGTTTATGTCTATGGCCTCTCGTGTTGTCTACTGTTACTCATACATGCTGGTGACATCTCCATATCTTTACTGTAATGGCTGCACCAGACATTTGGCATTGTTATTCCTCAAATGTCTTGTTTTACATTTCACTTGTCCCCCCCCCCCTTTTTTTTTCTGTACCCTATATACAAAATGGAAAAAATTCTAATAAAAAATATATTCAATCTAATAATAATATAAATAATAATAATAATAATATACAAATAAAAATATATTCAATTTAATAGTATTCATAGTAATAATAATAATAATAATAATAATAATAATAATATATTAATAAAAATATATTCAATCTAAAATAATATTAATAATAATAATAATAATAATATACTAAAAAAATTACATTCAATATAATAATAATAATAATAGTAATAATAATAATAATAAACTAAGAAAAATATATTCAATCTAATAATAATAATAATAATAATAATAATAATATTTAATACAAATATATTTTAATAAACCAATAAAAATTTATTCAATCTAATAATAGTAATAATAATATACTAATAAACATATATTCAATTAATAATAATAATTTAATAATAATATACTAATAAAAATTATTTTTAATCTTTAATTTTTTTAATTTTTTAAATAATAATTTATATATTTTAATTTTTTATTTTTCAATCTAATAATAATAATAAAAAAATATATTCAATTTTAATAATTAATAATAATAATAATAAAAATATATTCAATCTAATAATAATAATAGTAATAATAATAATGAACTAATAAAAATATATTCAATCTAATAATAATAAATGTGTATGTATGAATGTGAGTTAGGGACCTTAGATTGTACGCTCCTCAGGGGCGGGGACTGATGTGAATGTACCATATATATGTAAAGCGCTGGGTACATGACGGTGCTATATAAGTACCTGAAATAAATAAATACATATTAGTGTTGGGAGGACTACAGTAGATTAGAGGCTGTAATTTTTTTTTCTTTAATTCAGAAGTGCAGACGGGTCCCAAACGTTGGTAATATCCATGTGCACAGTACAAGTTTGGTTCTAACAGCGTTGACGTGTCTGTGCTTGCAGGTAGAATTATCGGACGGGACGTCTCACACAATTACAGACGCCTATGCCGGAAAGGAGTACATCATCCAGGTGGCAGCTAAAGACTATGAGATTGGCACGTGGAGCGACTGGAGTGTAGCGGCGCACGCCACGCCGTGGACAGAAGAGCCCAAATACATCACCACAGAAGCCCAGAAAACAGGTGAGAGCGGCCAAAGGCCAAACATGGTCACAGCCGGGGGGGGAAACTGAATTTATCCTCATTCATATAAGATGTGACCCCCACAAAGCCGGATGTGTATGCATGAGTTGAGAACCAGCTCTGAGGAACACTGAGCCAGTCACATCAGTCTGCTCCAGAGGAGCTTACACTCTAATGTCCTCTCCCCCACAGTCACATCAGTCTGCTCCAGAGGAGCTTACACTGTAATGTCCCCTCCCCCACAGTCACATCAGTCTGCTCCAGAGGAGCTTACACTGTAATGTCCCCTCCCCCACAGTCACATCAGTCTGCTCCAGAGGAGCTTACACTGTAATGTCTCCTCCCCCACAGTCACATCAGTCTGCTCCAGAGGAGCTTACACTCTAATGTCCCCTCCCCCACAGTCACATCAGTCTGCTCCAGAGGAGCTTACACTCTAATGTCTCCTCCCCCACAGTCACATCAGTCTGCTCCAGAGGAGCTTACACTCTAATGTCCCCTCCCCCACAGTCACATCAGTCTGCTCCAAAGGAGTTACACTCTAATGTCCCCTCCCCTACAGTCACACACTATTATTATTATTATACATTTAGATAGCTCTGGCATATACCGCAGTGCTGTACAGAGATCACTGAGCCAGTCACATCAGTCTGCTCCAGAGGAGCTTACACTCTAATGTCCCCTCCCCCACAGTCCCATCAGTCTCTGCACAGAGGAGCTTACACTCTAATGTCCCCTCCCCCACAGTCACACACTATTATTATTATTATTATTATACATTTATATAGCTCTGACATATACCGCAGCGCTGTACAGAGAACACTGAGCCAGTCACATCAGTCTCTGTACAGAGGAGCTTACACTCTAATGTCCCCTCCCCCACAGTCACATCAATCTCTGCACCAGATGAGCTTACACTCTAATGTCCCCTCCCCCACAGTCACATCAGTCTCTGTACAGAGGAGCTTACACTCTAATGTGCCCTCCTCCACAGTCACATCAGTCTATGCACCAGAGGAGCTTACACTCTAATGTCCCCTCCCCCACAGTCACATCAGTCTCTGTACCAGAGGAGCTTACACTCTAATGCCCCCTCCCCCACAGTCACATCAGTCTCTGTACCAGAGGAGCTTACACTCTAATGCCCCCTCCCCCACAGTCACATCAGTCTCTGTACAGAGGAGCTTACACTCTAGTGTCCCCTCCCCCACAGTCCCATCAGTCTATGTACCAGAGTCGCTTACACTCTAATGTCCCCTCCCCCACAGTCACATCAGTTTCTGTACCAGAGGAGCTTACACTCTAATGTCTCCTCCCCCACAGTCCCATCAGTCTCTGCACCAGAAGAGCTTACACTCTAATGTCCCCTCCCCCACAGTCACATTAGTCTCTGCACCAGAGGAGCTTACACTCTAATGTCCCCTCCCCCACAGTCACATCAGTCTCTGTACCAGAGGAGCTTACACTCTAATGCCCCCTCCCCCACAGTCCCATCAGTCTCTGTACCAGAGGAGCTTACACTCTAATGTCCCCTCCCCCACAGTCACATCAGTCTCTGTACAGAGGAGCTTACACTCTAATGTTCCCTCCCCCACAGTCACATCAGTTTCTGTACAGAGGAGCTTACACTCTAGTGTCCCCTCCCCCCACAGTCTCATCATTCTCTGTACAGAGGAGCTTACACTCTAATGTCCCAGCAGCACACACATTCAGGAAGAATATACAAACGCATGGAAACACAGGGAGGCCTCGGTGTCTGATCTCTCCTGAGCTGCAATTTTTCTTCTCCATTGAAGGGTTAAAGAGTCTGCAGCCTTGGTGGGTCTTCATTATTTACTCATTAGGGTTTAATTACCCTTGTAATGTTCCAGCCTGAGAGGTCAGCAGGCCCCAACTCCCCCAGGTGGAGTTTTTCATTGTGTCCTGGCAGGGGGGTGTCGTGTTCTAGACGGATCAGAGCTCCACGCCAGGCAAACATGGCTTTGATGTTGAGTATTAATAATGAGGATATAATACATAATGTTCATGGGACAAGCTCCAGGGGTTTATATGGAGGCCTCTCTGGGTGGAAGGAGGATGTATGGATTAGACGCAGACACTAGAGAGACCCCTCTGTGAAGGCAAATCACATTACTCACATATATCATCTTCTGTCCTTTCTATGGTGCCTACATGGTGCAACCCAATTACACGGGTCACCCGATTCTTCTGTAGATTGCATCTACGGAAAACCAGCCCCAGTTTGGAATTCTTCAAGAGATGATTGCTTATGTCAAGTAAGTGCATAATGAGCAACCAGTGTGACCAGGATGGAGAGAAAGCAAATACAACTGTAGAGTTTATCATTAGGGGGCTCACCAGCAGGAGGAAGGAGGTCCCGATTCTCCAGTATAGATCTTTATATCACTAGAGGGGTCACCGGCAGGAGTAAGGAGGTCCTGATTCCTCTATATAGATCTTTATATCACTAGAGGGGTCACCAGCAGGAGGAAGGAGGTCCTGATTCCTCTATATAGATCTTTATATCACTAGAGGGATCACCAGCGGGAGGAAGGAGGTCCTGATTCCTCTATATAGATCTTTATATCACTAGAGGGGTCACCAGCACTAGGAAGGAGGTCCTGATTCCTCTATATAGATCTTTATATCACTAGAGGGGTCACCGGCAGGAGGAGGGAGGTCCTGATTCCTCTATATAGATCTTTATATCACTAGAGGGGTCACCGGCAGGAGGAAGGAGGTCCTGATTCCTCTATATAGATCTTTATATCACTAGAGGGATCACCGGCAGGAGGAAGGAGGTCCTGATTCTCCTACTGTATATAGATCTTTATATCACTAGAGGGGTCACCAGCAGGAGGAAGGAGGTCCTGATTCCTCTATATAGATCTTTATATCACTAGAGGGGTCACCAGCAGGAGGAAGGAGGTCCTGATTCCACTATATAGATAATTATAACACTAGAGGTGTCACCAGCAGGAGGAAGGAGGTCCCAATTCCTCTATATAGATCTTTATATCTCTAGTGGGGTCACCAGCAGGAGGAAGGAGGTCCTGATTCTTCTATATAGATCTTTATATCACTAGAGGGGTCACCAGCAGGAGGAAGGAGGTCCTGATTCCTCTATATAGATCTTTATATCACTAGAGGGGTCACCAGCAGGAGGAAGGAGGTCCCAATTCCTCTATATAGATCTTTATATCTCTAGTGGGGTCACCGGCAGGAGGAAGGAGGTCCTGATTCTTCTATATAGATCTTTATATCACTAGAGGGGTCACCAGCAGGAGGAAGGAGGTCCTGATTCCTCTATATAGATCTTTATATCACTAGAGGGGTCACCGGCAGGAGGAAGGAGGTCCCGATTCTTCTATATAGATCTTTATATCACTAGAGGGGTCACCGGCAGGAGGAAGGAGGTCCCGATTCCTCTATATAGATCTTTATATCACTAGAGGGGTCACCGGCAGGAGGAAGGAGGTCCCGATTCCTCTATATAGATCTTTATATCACTAGAGGGGTCACCGGCAGGAGGAAGGAGGTCCCCGATTCCTCTATATAGAGCTTTATATCACTAGAGGGGTCACCGGCAGGAGGAAGGAGGTCCCGATTCCTCTATATAGATCTTTATATCACTAGAGGGGTCACCGGCAGGAGGAAGGAGGTCCCGATTCCTCTATATAGATCTTTATATCACTAGAGGGGTCACCGGCAGGAGGAAGGAGGTCCCGATTCCTCTATATAGATCTTTATATCACTAGAGGGGTCACCGGCAGGAGGAAGGAGGTCCTGATTCCTCTATATAGAGCTTTATATCACTAGAGGGGTCACCGGCAGGAGGAAGGAGGTCCCGATTCCTCTATATAGATCTTTATATCACTAGAGGGGTCACCGGCAGGAGGAAGGAGGTCCTGATTCCTCTATATAGAGCTTTATATCACTAGAGGGGTCACCAGCAGGAGCAGACTGACCATTCGAGCACTCGGGTGCTGCCCGAGGGCCCGGGGTCAGTAGGGGGCCCCATGAGATGCCCCTGGTACCTTTCATTGGCTTTTTCATAGGCTTTTTTTTGGGTGTGGGCGAGAACACAGGGGCCCCATGATCCCCTATTGCCTGGGGGCTCCATGAGTTGTCAGTCCACAACTGGTCACCAGCAAGATGAAGGAGGTAATGATTCCTCTATATAGATCTTTTATTACTAGAGGGGTCACTGGCCCAGGAGAGACTTCAGGAACTGACTATGTACAGTCTGGAGAAAAGAAGGGAAAGGGGGATATGACTGACACCTTTAAATATACGGAGGATGTGAATACGGTTCAGGAGGGCAGGATTTACACTGTGAAGACATGGGGATGTAACCTCAAACTAGCGGGAGGAAAATTCAAAAACTAACCTGAAAAGTATTATTTTACTGAAAGAATAGTTGCTGCTTCCAACAGAGGTATTGAGTCAGTCATCAGTCAGTGGATTCAGCCACGCCTGGGACAAACATAGACCTATACAAAAGTAAAAATGGCCAACTTGATGGACCACGTGGTCCTTTCTGCTGTCACTCTTCTATGTTTCTATATAAGAAACGGGTTTCATTATTTTTTTTTAAGAAAATGAAAAAGTAATTGGGCCAGTCAGAATGTTTCTGGTGACTTATGAGAGTTTTTGATGCCGTGAACAATTTTGATCTTTTAATTGGTCATTTCAGATTGAATATAATATTTACGAATAGACTAGGATATATTCAGTAGCAATCAGTGCCCTTTTTTCTCTTTGATTTAAAAAAAAAACAAAAAGAAAACGACCACATTAAACAACACAAAAATCTGCCAGGCAGATGAAGAATAATAGATCCCTGACCTTACTGACCATTTAGATCTGTTATAATTAGCTAGCATAATACATACTTACCAATAATAACACATAAATAAATAATAATAATAATAAAAAAAATAAATAATACATACTTACCAATAATAACACATAAATAAATAAATAATAATAATAATAAAAAATAAATAATACATACTTACCAATAATAACACATAAATAAAATAAATAATAATAATAATAAAAAATAAATAATACATACTTACCAATAATTATACATAAATAACAGTAAATAATAATAAAAAAAATAAATAATACATACTTACCAATATTTATACATAAATAATAGTAATAATAAATAAAAAAATATATACTTACCAATAATTATACATAAATAATAAAAGTAATAATAATAATAATAAAAAAAAAAATAATACATACTTACCAATAATAATACATAAATAAATAATAAAATACTAACCAATAATTATACATAAATAATAGTAATAATAATAATAATAATAATAATAAATAAATAAATTCATACTTACCAATAATAATACATAAATAATAGCAAAAATAATAAAAATAAAAAATAATACATACTTACCAATAATTATACATAAAAAAATAAAAAATAATAATTAAAAAAAATTATACATACTTACCAAAAAAAAAATATATTATAATTAATAATAATTTTTAATAAAATTTTATATTAAAAATTAATAATTTTTTTATAATTTAAACAATTTTAATTTTTTTTTTTTACTAAAAATAATATATTAAATTTAATAATAAAAATTAATAATAATTAAATATACAAATAAAAAAAATATTATATAATAATAATTTTTAATAATTTTATATTAAAATTTTAAATTAATATTAATTTTTTTTATTAATAAATATAATTTTAAAAAATATATTTAAATTAATAATATTTATAATAAAAAATAATAATAATAATTTTTTAATTTTTTTAAATTTTTTAATAATTAATAAAAAATTTTAATTTTATTTTTTTTTTTTTTTTATTATTTTATTTTTTTTTTTATAATAATAATAATAATAATAATTTTATTTTTAATTTTTTTTATTTTATTATTTAATTTAATAATAATAATATAATAATAATATTTTAATAAAAATATAAAAAAATTATAATAATAATAATTTATATATTTTAATAAATAATATTTTAATCTAATAATAATAAATAATAAAATTTATATTTTTAATAATATAATAGTAATAATTTTTTATTTAATAATAATTTTTTTATAATAAAAATATATTCAATTAATAATAATAGGAGAGTTCTAACCATTGTCCTGTTGAGGATTTTCCCTCACTTCCTGTTCCATAGCCAAAGAATGAAGTAATCAGAAATCTCTCCAAATTGAGGAAATCCAAGGTTGTCACCAGAACTAATGAAGACACAGAACGCAATAAAAACATGAAATGTCACCTAATCACTTTCCACTCCAAAACTAAAAAAAATTAAAAATTGCCTTTAGTTATACTTAAAGTCTGGAATAGGTCCTGCCGACTGTGTTCCAGCACCAGATTGAGGGGGAAACTATGGGGTGCTACAACACAGGTGGGTTGCAGCAGACTGCAGATGTATGTTGGGGTCCAATTTAGTGGGAAGGGCCGCAGACTTAGAGGAAAGGTCCCTGGGACTGATGGAAAGGGCCACAGGACTAGTGACAGGGGCCCCGGGATGGGGTCATGGGGGCCCTTCATGGTTTCTTGCACCTGGGCGTTGAAGGTTCTAGCTACGTCTCTGGTGTGAACAATAAGGTGCAATGGGGAAGCACACCCCAGCAGTAAATTGGGACCTTAGCGGAAGATGTAGAGTGGAATGGAACAGGGAATGTGCCATAAGGTTGACATAAGCCAAGGACTGTGTTCAAGGACAGAGAGCAATGTTTCTATAAATTATGATTTGGTAGGCAGGAAAAAAAGCTGCTAGAAAACACATTCTGGAATTAATAAAGACTGGAACCTGTGCTTGAATTTTGAACTTTTAGAACACACGCGAGACACTTTAGCAATGTCTGCGCCAAGGTCTCTCTTTGTATGCCAAAAGAGAGTTCGTCCTAATTAGCTCCACTTTCCTAAGAAAGGAACTCTCTGTATTTTATTTTAAATATGCCGCATTCATTGCGCCACAATGTAAAAGTAGCGCATTTTAGAACTACCTGAATTTGGTGCATGAGTTGCTGTCAGAAACAAAGCCGGGCCCAACATAATAACAAAAGGTATTAACAGAAGAAAAGTGTCCCAGCAGCTTCACTGAATTCCCCTCATAATGAGTAAATGAAAGGCTTTGCTTTACGTAGTTCTGCTTATGTATATGTTATAGAAGAAACTGGAATTTCAGAGCCCTGGAGCAAACCAAAACAGCCCAAATTGGTCCTAAACATAAGTTGTAGAGCACATGTGTTGTTTTTTTGGGCAGTCTGAAGATAACTGTAATCAGTCAACCAGCGACTGGTAGAGTATACAGTACATTTCCTTGCACTGGAGGCATAAGTATTGGTTGATACCATAAAACAAAGGAGAGACTGGATCACAAGCCCTGACAGCCCACTTAATAAGTTTTACTTATGGTGGAATTGATTTTGTATAGCGTTGCACAGACACCAGTAGAGACCCATCCAAGGCCAGAGTTTGAGGAGTATTAGTAGCAGTCCCAAGTCCCGGTGTTTTCCAGAAGACCTGAGATGTGTGGACCAGCAAAACCAAACTACCAACCCATATCCTCCAAACAGATCAGAACATTCAGAGGACAAGACCAACCAGTAGGTAGTCATAGCAGTAGAACATTAAATAGACAAGACCAACCTGTAGCCAGTCAGATCCATTGAATCTTAAATGAACAATATCAACCAGTAGCCAGTCAGATCAGTAGAACATTGAATGGACAAGACCAGCCCGTAGACAACCAACTAGTAGAACATCTAATAGACAAGACCAACCAGTAGCCAGTCAGATCAGTAGAACATTGAATGGACAAGACCAGCCTGTAGACAACCAACTAGTAGAACATCTAATAGACAAGACCAACCAGTAGCCAGTCGGATCAGTAGAACATTGAATGGGCAAGACCAGCCTGTAGACAACCAACTAGTAGAACATCTAATAGACAAGACCACCTGTAGCCAATCAGATTAGTAAAACATTAGTTACAAGACCAAAGTATCACTGTGAAGCCTAGACAGCCCACTTAATAAGGGTTTACTTAAGAAGAGAGAATATATCTTGTACCACAATGCAGAGACAGCAGTAGAGACCCAGAAAAAGGCTAGTGTTTTTGAGTGAGTGTGAGTAGCAGTCCCAAGGACAGGGTGTTTTCCAGGACACCTGAGGAGTGTGCCTATGCAATCAGGTCAGTAGAACATTAAATAGACGAGACCAACCTGTATCCAGTGTGATCCATAGAACATTAAATGGACAAGACCAACCTGTAGCCAATCTGATCAGTAGAACATTAAATGGACAAGACCAACCTGTAGCCAATCAGATCAGTAGAACATTGAATTGACAAGACCAACCTGTAGCCAGTTAGATCAGAAGAACATTGAATGGACAAGACCAACCTATAGCCAGTTAAATCAGTAGAACATTGAATGGACAAGACCAACCTGTAGCCAATCAGATCAGTAGAACATTGAATTGACAAGACCAACCTGTAGCCAGTTAGATCAGAAGAACATTGAATGGACAAGACCAACCTATAGCCAGTTAAATCAGTAGAACATTGAATGGACAAGACCAACCTGTAGCCAATCAGATCAGTAGAACATTGAATGACAAGACCAACCTGTAGCCAATCTGATCAGTAGAACATTAAATGGACAAGACCAACCTGTAGCCAATCTGATTAGTAGAACATTGAATGAATAAGACCAACTTGTAGCGAATCTGATCAGTAGAACATTGAATGAATAAGACCAACCTATAGCCAATCAGATCAGTAGAACATTCAGTGGACAAGACCAACTTATAGCCAATCAGATCAGTAGAACATTGAATGGACAAGACCAACCTGTAGCCAGTTAAATCAGTAGAACATTGAATGGACAAGACCAACCTGTAGCCAGTTAGATTGGTAGAACATTGAATGGACAAGACCAACCTGTAGCCAGTTAGATCGGTAGAACATTGAATGGACAAGACCAACCTGTAGCCAGTTAGATCGGTAGAACATTGAATGGACAAGACCAACCTGTAGCCAGTTAGATCGGTAGAACATTGAATGGACAAGACCAACCTGTAGCCAGTTGAATCAGTAGAACATTGAATGGACAAGACCAACCTGTAGCCAATCAGATCAGTAGAACATTGAATGAACAAGTCCAACCTGTAGCCAATCAGATCAGTAGAACAATGAATGGACAAGACCAACATGTAGCCAGTTAGATCAGAAGAACATTGAATGGACAAGAGCAACCTGTAGCCAGTTAGATCAGTAGAACATTGAATGGACAAGACCAACCTGTAGCCAGTTAAAATCAGTAGAACATTGAATGGACCAGACCAACCTGTAGAGAACCAGATCATTAGAACTTTAAATAGAGAAGACCAACCTGTGGACAACCAATTAGCAGAACATCCAACAGACAAGATCGCATGTAGCCAATGAGATTGGTAGAACATTATGCACAAGACCAACTCATTTCCAGTCAGACCATTAAAATAGTCAATAGACTGGACCAAGCTGTAGCCAATCAGATCATTAAAGTTTCAATGGAAAAGTTCACCCTTTGCAAATCAGATTAATAAAACATTTAATGGAAAAGATTCAGAATCAGATCAGTAGGACATTAAATACAAGAACAACCCACAGCCATCCAGCTCCAAGCAACCTATAAATATTAGATAACTGAAATACTCAAGGAGCACATTGTACATGTAGACAATTAAACCAGCAGAGCTTTCGTAACTACGAGTTACAACATAAAATATATCTAATAAATTGTCCTGTGTAATATTTTTAATGGGTTTCATTCTGCCTGAACTTTGTGCCATTCGGCTTTTTGTTGTATGAAGATGTTTGCTCAGTGAGCCCCGGCAGCGATCCAAACTGTACATTTTCTTGTACGGTTTAGTAGCTGCAGTATCACCTAACAGGAAATTGGCCGTTTCCTAAATTAATTTCCATTTAAAAGCTCGCGCCTCCCCCTCCCCACTGCTCACCTCGCTCGCTTGCTGGGTAGGAGCTTTGGAGTGGAAGGGAACTTAGCAAGAAGGAAGCTATTTGAGCTCTGTAACAAGCCATATATCATAATTATCATCAGCCCTGCACTGTAATTGACTTAAGGGCCATCGGGGAAAATCCTGCTTTTTAGAGCAGAATGTGAACGACGTTCCCTGGGATGTAAATAACCGGATTTAGAATATGAATTATGTTCTCCAGAATGGGTTTTGTGAGCTCGGGAACATGAATGACTGGGCTCGAAATGGGAAACCTGCACTTAAATGAAGACGGATGTTGTTTGCAATGCAAATGATAACGGAGGACTTTGGAAACTTTCAATTTATAAAGTGTTTCATGGCCGCGCAGCTTGGGATTCTGGAATTACAAAGTGCGGTGGGAAAAAAAAAAAGCTTGCGCATGAAATCTAGGCGATAATTGTCTAGGTGGGCCTGGGGAAGGAAATTCCTGCCCCCCCCCCTGTCGACAGTTATTAAAGTCCATCTGTTTCATGCTTAAAAGGAATGTTTTTAATGTATATCAAAGCCAAAACTTTTCTCCCTTTTTATTTCATATACAGCCGTTAGGGGTAAAAGCGAACCTTCCAATGGAAGATCTGCTTTTATGCAAGCTCCCTGCCCCCTCCAACACAGATGGCTTAAAAAAAGCCATTTTTCAAGCACCCATTACTCACTAAAAAATACTCAATTTGACCCCCAGCCTCCCTCCTACAGGCACAGATGATGTCATTGTGCCTCCTGGAAGAGATGGAAACTTGAAATCCCATGAGAATACACTTGAGCTATAGGCTTCACTCTCTTGGGATTTGGATCTCCTAGTTCTGCCAGGGAGGGGCAGTGAAATGACCCATTCCTCTAGGAAATGTTGGATGCTGGTTGCCATCGCTGACCTTCTTCTTGCAATGGAAGGTCAAATTTAAAGCTATTCTTGTTTTTGTTACTTATTCTCGTCTACTTTCTACCCTGTAGACACAACAGGAAGTGAGAGTAGATCTGTCCAAAGTGGGGGAATTCTCTTCTAAGCAAATTGTTACCAGAACAAATTCCCCCATTGGAAAAATGTTTCCCTTGATTTCCCTTTTGATTTTCACATCCAGCTCTCATATCCAAGACGGCGGCAATAGGGGCCTTCAGCGATAAGCGGTGGACACCAGACACTAGGAAGTACCTGATTTTTGAAGCACCCATTACTCACTAAAAAATACTCACTTTGACCCCCATCCTCCCTCCTGCCCCTCCATTTGCCCGAGTTTCCAAATGGTAAGTCCACCCCTGCTTCCAGTTCTGCCAGGGAGGGGCAGTGAAATGACCCATGCCTCCAGGAAGTGTTGGATGCTGGTTGCCATCATTGACCTTCTTCTTGCAATGGAAGGTCAAATTTAAAGCTATTCATGTCTTCATGGAAAAATGTCTCCCTTGATTTCCCTTTGATTTTCACATCCGGCTCTCATATCCAAGATGGCGACAATAGGGACCTACAGCAATAAGCCGACCCAGCTGCAGGAAGACAGTGCTGGACACCAGACGCTAAGAAGTACCTGATTTTTGAAAGTCAGCAGCTACATTATTTGTAGCTGCTGACTTTTAATTAAAAAATTTAAAAAAAATAGGCTCAAGTTCCCCCTTAATGTCTTGGGACCACCTCGTCTCAGTATGTGAATATCTTTTTTGCATTCGTAATATTAGGAATGTGAAGAGATGTTCATATAGAGACAGCAGGTGGTCCCACAACATTAAGATATTTATCATTTTTATTTATCTTTTTAATTATATTTTTGGGGGTTCTCTGAGATTTTTATACAGGCAACGGATATTGCAACATTTATTCTATTTTTTTTTTACTTTTTGTTACATTGTTTATTGCCCGGATCGCAATTATGTTTATTACCAATTCATGTTTACTGTTGAGTGGACAATACAGTGTTATTTATTATATTTATTGGTTACTGACTATAGCACCAAACCATCTATATCCTTAGCTCTGGTTTTGTTGAGAGCGCACAAATGCGATTAGCATGGCTCTCCGTCCTTCTCCAGCTACTAGCAACAAAAACCTGATAGGGTTCAAACCCCTCGTCACAGTATCCAAAATGAAATACAAACATTTTTATGGCTTTTTAATACATTTTGATCGATCTACTGATCCTTATGCAGGCCATAGACGGGGAGAGAAACGGACGATTTTTCTTTTTAAAAAACGAAAAATCGGTCGTTCAAGCGGCCGACGTTACCAGCAACGGTAAAAAAAATCGGCCGATTTTCATCCCGTCTACAGCCGGCAAAAAGTGTCCCTGCAGAGAGCTCCGCTATTTCTTTGACAGTTCTTTGAAATTTATAGCGGTTGAAACATTGTATCTATTTGTATCCATTTAGGATACAGATGTTTTTATTCGGAAACAAATAGATACAATGTTTCAACCGCTATAAATTTCAAAGAACTGTCAAAGAAATAGCGGAGCTCTCTGCAGGGACACTTTTTGCCGTACTGGAATTCCTCTTATTTTTCATCCTTCTTCTTCTTCATCATCATCCTCTTCTTCTACTTCTTCTTCCTCTTCTTCTTCTTCATCATCATCTCTCTCTTCTTCATCATCATCATCATCATCATCCTCTTCTTCTTCTTCCTCTTCTTCTTCTTCATCATCATCCTCTTCTTCATCATCATCATCATCATCCTCTTCTTCTTCATCATCATCATCATCCTCTTCTTCATCATCATCATCCTCTTCTTCTTCATCATCATCCTCTCCTTCTTCTTCTTCTTCTTCATCATCATCCTCTTCTTCTTCATCATCATCCTCTTCTTCTTCTTCATCCTCTTCTTCTTCCTCTTCTTCTTTTTCTTCTTTTTGTCTTCCTCTTGCAGGTCACTGCTCACACGCGCAGATTTTTTATATCGGTAGAAAATCGGCCGATTTGCCCATCAATGCCGCCAAAATCGGCCGATTTTTTTTCCAACTTTACCGATAAAAAAATCTGCCAAAATACCGAAAAACGGCCGAAAAAATAGCCTACTAACGATCCGAAAATCGGCCGTTTTTTATTTTCGGCCGAAAAATCGGCCGATTTTCGACCCATCTATGGCCTGCATTAGTCACACGTAATGTTTGCTAAATGTCCGTGGAATAATGCATGCAGTGCGATTGCCAGGTGTGTGTACGATGTCTAGACAGCGAGCTGTGTTATAACCTCTTGTTTTTTATCTCTTTCAGAAACCACAACGACAATCACAACAACGACCACGACGACTTATATGACACCTCCAACTACCAAGGCGTGCGATCCAGAGCCTACAGAAAACTCAGGCCGAGTATCCTGGCCCTCTCTATTGTTTATTGGTTCCAGTTGGGATTTTACTTATGTGGTAAGAGTTCCTCATTCCACCATTGATAATGTCATTGTGCCGCCCAATCATGTTGTACAAATTTAGAGAAGAAAATTAGAGCTACAAGCCATAGGGATTAAAAGGTCCCTTGATCGGCGCAACGACCAATCAAGAGACGGCTCTACTTCACACTGCAAAATGACACGTGACGTGGCATTCGATCAAGGTGTCACTACATTTACCTGAGTGGCTGTACTTACCTCTCCTTGTGACCTCCTGTGCACCCTAGTGTCATCAAGTGTGCTCCACTAAGCCCATGTCATCTAGTGACTCAGAATGACCTCCTGTGTGTCCCAGCTTCATTCTGTGACCCCAGTGTACCCCGTGTTCCTTGTGACTCCAATGCATCTGAGAGCATCATATGTCATCCAGTACTCATAGTGTATCCTGTGCTTCTTCATGACACCGTTGGCTCCACATAGTCACTGGTATGCTCGTAGCTGTCAGGCCTGGTAAGGTCAACTACTTTCTTCTGCCTGGTACAGTAGATATGGACCTTCTTCCTTGATGGTAGTTAGCTCTTGAAAAGACCCTACACCAAGATATAGATGCTGAGAGCACCAATCCCTATGGCTTGGTGTTCTCATTCTTTCCTTCCTCCTTCCATGCCCACTGGGGATCCATGAAGCAGTAGAGAACTGCCATGAGATCGAAGACCTCCTGATCTTCTACCTAAATCTCTACACCAATAAACTAATGAAGCTGCCAACATCCAATCATATACCTAATGATCTCAAATGGAAAATCACAAAATGTGATGTGGTGTACATCACATTTTGTGTATTCCATTAGAGAACTGCCATATTATAACAATTATTCAGTACAGTTGGATACCAAACTTTGAGTCCAGTGCTCCAGCACTGCAATTCCTCAATGAAATGCCTGCTGCACTCCATCATCAATGCTGATAATGCCTCACAACTAGAGATGAGCGAATCGAACCAGTCGAAGTGGAATTCGTTTCGAATTTCAGGAAAAATTCGATTCGCGTCGAATCCGAATATTTGCATAATTCGGGTGCGCGAATCGGATTTTTCCCGATCAGCCGGCAAACGTGTCCCTGCAGAGAGCTCCGCTATTTCTGACAGTTCTTTGACAGTTCCTTCACATTTACAGTGGTTGAAACATTGTATCTATTTGTTTCCATTTAGGATACAGATGTTTTTTTCGGAAATAAATAGATACAATGTTTCAACCGCTGTACATGTGAAGGAACTGTCAGAGAACTGTCAGAAATAGCGGAGCTCTCTGCAGATACACTTTTTGCTGTACTGGAATACTTCTTCTTTTCATTCTTCTTTTCATTCTTCTCATTCTTCTTTTCATTCTTCTTTCATTCTTCATTCTTCTTCTCATTCTTCTTTTCATTCTTCTTCTTCTTTTCATTCTTCTTTTCATTCTTCTCATTCTTCTTTTCTTCTTCATGAAAAGAAGAATGAGAAGAAGAAGAATGAAAAAAGAATGAAAAGAAAAGAAGAATGAAAAGAAGAATGAAGAAGAAAAGAATGAAAAGAAGAAGAAAAAGAATGAAAAGAAGAATGAGAAGAATGAAAAAGAAGAATGAGAAGAAGAATGAGAAGAATGAAAGAAGAATGAGAAGAAGAAAAGAAGAAGAAGAAGAAAAGAAGAAGAAGAAGAATGAAAAGAAAAAAAGAATGAAGAAAAAGAAAAGAAGAAGATTTTCATTCTTCTTTCATTCTTCTTTTCATTCTTCTTCTTTTTTTCAATTCTTCTTCTTCTTTTCATTCTTCTTTTCTTCTTTTCTTCTTCTTTTTTCATTCTTCTTCTTCTTTTCATTCTTCTTTTCATTCTTCTTCTTCTTCTTTCATTCTTCTTTCATTCTTCTTTTCATTCTTCTTCTTCTTCTTTTCATTCTTCTTCTTCTTTTCATTCTTCTTTTCATTCTTCTTCTTCTTCTTTTCATTCTTCTTTTCATTCTTCTTTCTTTTCATTCTTCTTCTCTTCTTTTTTTCATTTTTCTTTTCATTCTTCTTTTCATTCTTCTTTTCATTCTTCTTTTCATTCTTCATTCTTCTTTTCATTCTTCTTTTCATTCTTCTTTTTTCATTCTTCTTTTCATTCTTCTTCTTTCTTCTTCTTTTCATTTCTTCTTTTTCACTTTTCATTCTTCATTCTTCTTCTTCTGAAGAATGAAAAGAAGAAAGAAGAAGAAGAAGAAGAAAATGAAAAGAAGAATGAAGAATGAAAAGAAGAATGAAAAGAAGAATGAAAAGATTCTTCTTCTTCTTCTTTTCATTCTTCTTTTCTTCTTTTTCATTCTTCTTCTTTTCTTCTTCTTCTTCTTCTTCTTCATTTTCATTCTTCTTTTCATTCTTCTTTTCTCATTCTTCTTTTCATTCTTCTTCTCATTCTTCTTTTCATTTCTTCTTTTCATTCTCTTCTTCTTTTCATTCTTCTTCTTCTTTTCATTCTTCTTCATTCATTCTTCTTTTCATTCTTCTTTTCATTCTTTTCATTGAAAAGAAGAATGAAAGAAGAATGAAAAGAAGAATGAAATGAAAAGAAGAATGAAAAGAAGAAGAAGGAATGAAAAGAAGAATGAAAAGAATGAAAAGAGAATGAAAAGAAGAAGAAAAGAAGAATGAAAAGAAGAAGAAATGAAAAGAAGAATGAAAAGAAGAAAGAAGAAAGAAGATTGAAAAGATTCTTCTTCATAAAAGAAGAATGAGAAGAAGAATGAAAAGAAGAATGAAGAAGAAAGAAGAAGAATGAAAAGAAGAAGAAGAATTTTTCATGAAAAGAAGATGAAAAGATTCTTCTTTTCAAAAGAAGAATTCTTCTTCTCATTCTTCTTTTCATTCTTTCTTCTTCTTTCATTTTCATTCTTCTTTTTCTTCTTTTTCATGAGAAGAATTTTTCATTCTTTCTTGAAGAAGAAGAATTTTCATTCTTTTCTTTTTCATTCTTCTTTTCTTTTCTTCTTTTCTTTTCATTCTTCTTCTTCTTCTTCTTCTTCTTTTCATTCTTCTTTTTCATTCTTCTTTTCATTCTTTTCATTCTCTTTTTCATTCTCATTCTTCTTTTTTTTCATTCTTCTTTTCATTCTTTCTTCATTCTTCTTCATTTTTCATTCTTTTTTCTTCTTTTCATTCTTCTTCATTTTCATTTTCTTCTTCTTTTTTTTCATGAAGAAGAAGAATGAGAAGAATGAAAAGAAGAATTCTTCTTCTTCTTCATTCTTATTCTTCTTTTCATTCTTTTCATTCTTCATTCTTCTTCTTCTTCTTCTTTTCATTCTTCTTCTTCTTTTTCATTCTTCTTCATTCTTTTCTTCTTCTTCATTCTTCTTCTTCTTTTCTTCTTCTTCTTCTTTCTTCTTTTCTTCTTCTTTTCATTCTTTTCTTCTTCTTCTTCTTTTCATTCTTTTTTCATTCTTCTTTTCATTCTTCTTTTCTTCTTCTTTCATTCTTCTTTTCATTCTTCTTTTCATTCTTCTTCTTCTTTTCATTCTTCTTTTCATTCTTTCTTCTTCTTCTTTTCATTCTTCTTTTCATTCTTCTCATTCTTCTTTTCATTCTTTCATTTTTCTTCTTTTCTTCTTCTCATTCTTCTTTTCATTCTTCTTCTTCTTCTTCTTTTCATTCTTCTCATTCTTCTTTTCTTCTTCATGAAAAGAAGAATGAGAAAGAAGAATGAAAAAAGAATGAAGAATGAGAAGAAGAATGAAGAAGAATGAAAAGAAGAATGAAAAGAAGAATGAAAAGAAGAATGAAAAGAAGAATGAAAAGAAGAATGAAAAGAAGAAGAAGAAAATGAAAAGAAGAATGAGAAGAATGAAGAAGAATGAGAAGAAGAATGAGAAGAGAATGAAAGAGAAGAAGAAGAAATGAAAAGAATGAGAAGAAGAAGAAGAAGAAGAAGAAGAAGAATGAAAAGAAGAAGAAGAATGAATGAAAAGAAGAAGAATGAAAAAGAAGAATGAAAAGAAGAAAGAATGAAGAAAAGAAAAAAGAAGAATGAAAAGAAGAATGAAGAAGAAGAATGAAAAAGAAGAATGAAAGAAGAATGAGAAGAATGAAAAGAAGAATGAGAAGAAATGAAAAGAAGTGAAGAAGAAGAAGAATGAAAAGAAGAAGAAGAATGAAAAGAAGAATGAAAAGAAGAAGAAGAATCTTTTCATTCTTCTCATTCTTCTTCATTCTTCATTCTTCTTTTCATTCTTCTTTCTTCTTTTCATTCTTCTTTTCATCCTACTTCTTATTCTTCTTCTTCATCTCATCCTCTTCTTCTTCTGAGGATGAGGATGAGGATGAAGAAGAAGAAGAAGAAGAAGTAGGATGAAAATAAGAAGAATTCCAAGCCGGCAAAAAGTGTATCTGCAGAGCTCCGCTAAGTGTATCTGCAGAGCTCAGCGGTTGAAACATTGTATCTATTTGTTTCCATTTATGGAAACAAATAGATACAATGTTTCAACCGCTGTATGGAGTGAATGTCAGAGAACTGTCAGAAATAGGCTATAAATTCGCATCGAATCGAATTTCTTCCTCAAATTCGGCGAATCAGCCGAATCGAATTTTTGAATAATTCGCTCATCTCTACTCACAACCCTCAGGTACAGTTTATATGGACCCTCTTCATTGACAGCAGTTAGATTTTGATAATACTGTATACTACACTACTGAAGCACCAGGTTGGTTGAGCGGCACCTCATCTTCCCTCTGAGACTGGGCTTACACCTCTGAATGGAGCATAGGCACCTGCTCCATCAACTGCACAGATGGGGGGGAAACTTTCTACCTTCCGGCTTGGACCGGCACTACAAGTTTTGCATTGATCACCAAGAAACTGTGTCCTGAGGGATATGATTTGCAGTGGCACAAACTTGTTCATAAAATTATAAGTGACAAGAGAATTGCACATGTGTGTATCAGGATTAGACTGTACCAGGGGCAGACTGACCATTTAGCCACTCGGGCACTTCCTGAGGGCCTGGGGGTCAGTAGGGGGCCCCATGAGATGGCCCTGGTGCCTTTCATAGGCTTTTTTGGGTGTGGTTCGAGTGTGGGCAGGGACACAGTGGCCTCACGATTTCCTATTTCCCGGGGGCCCCATGAGTTGTCAGTCCACCCCTGGACTGTACTTAATAACCCCTCGCCTACCAGCCACTTATACCCCCTTCCTGCCCAGGCCAATTTTCAGCTTTCAGCGCTGTCGCACTTTGAATGATAATTGCGCGGTCATGCAACACTGTACCCATATGACATTTTTATCATTCTTTTCACACAAATAGATATTTCTTTTGGTCGTATTTACTTGCCGCTGGGTGTTTTATTTTTTGCACTATAAACAAACAAAAGCACAAAATGTGAAAAAAAGTTTTTCTTTGTTTCTATTATAAAATGTTGTAAACAGGTAATTTTTCTCCTTCACTGATGTGCGTTGATGAGGCTGCACAGATGGGCACTGATGAGGTGGCATGGATAGGCAGCACTGATGGGCACTAATTGGCAGCACTGATGGGCACTGATGAGGTGGCATGGATAGGCAGCACTGATGGGCACTGATAGGAGGCATTGATAGGAGGCACTGATGAGCTGACACTGATGATGATGCACTGATGGGCAGCACTGATGGGTGGCACTGATGGGCAGCACTGATGGGTGGCACTGATGGGCAGCACTGATGGATGGCACTGCTGGGTACAGGTGGGTGGAACTGCAGGTCACAGGTGGGTGGCACTGATGGGCACAAGTGGGTGGCACTGATGGGCACAGGTGGGCCGCACTGATGGGAACAGGTGGGTGGGTACTGATAGGTACAGGTGGGTGGCACTGATGGGTACAGGTGGGTGGCACTGATGGGCACAGGTGGGTGGTACTGATAGGTACAGGTGGGTGGCACTGATGGGTACAGGTGGGTGGCACTGATGGGCACAGGTGGGTGGAACTGCAGGTCACAGGTGGGTGGCACTGATGGGCACAGGTGGGTGGTACAGGTAGGCAGCACTGCTGGGCACTAATCCATCAGTGTGCTGATGATCAGTGCCGATCGCTTCTCTTCAATTGCCTGTTATCGGCAGTACTTTCCTCATTCTGTGACAGCGTGAGGAAGGTGCAGCCGATAACTGGCACTGAATTTACCCGGTGATCTGCTGTGTCATTGGACACAGCTGATCACGTGGTAAAAGGCCGCTGTGATTGGCCATTTACCGTATCACACAATAGGACACAGGGATCACCTGCGGCACCAGGTGCGCACCGCTGGGGGCGCGCAGGGGGCGTGTTCTGAAATGACATCCATGGACGTTGTCCCAGAACCAGACAACCGCGCTGTAGCTGTCTTTCGGCTGGTAATAACAACTGCTGGTAATAAGTTATATTTTCAAATTAGCTTGGTGTTCTTTTAATGTTGACCTAAATTAAAATGTTAAATACTAAAAACAAAATACATATTTAATAGCAAAATTACTAAATATACAAACAATATAAAAAATATAGATAAAAATGTTATCCCTAAATTAAAATAAAGCTTTTACAGTTTTGGAGTTAAGTTACCATTAAAAGAATAAATTATTTTAAAAGTGCAGTTGTCTTCATTTTTTTTTGATAATTCCTGAAGGTTTTCTGTAAAATGAACAAAAAATATGTAGTGTTGCAGAAAAATCCGTTTTCTGAAATCTATGTCTGTAAACTTTCAATAATGTACCTTTGAAATGTAAAAATCTGAAAAGCTTACACAATTCTTTTTCTTCTTTTTTTTCAGATTCCTTGGTTGGATTTTCACAAAAAAAAAGTATTTCAATATTTTTCTCTATTTTGCACATGTTAAGGAGGATACAACTTATTTTCATTTTATCTTCATTGGTTATAAATTTTTATTTTCCTTGGAATGGACAAATTCGCCTGAAAAAAAAAAAATGGAACATTGCAATGCCCAGCAATAAAAGAAAAAAAAATATAGAAAAAACAATGGATAAAACAAAACACACAACGTAAGATAAAACTGAACAGTAATAACACTGCTTGGATATAATTCTGCCAAAACAAGGAGTGCTTTATTGAAAGCAAACCAAATGTACACATTGCACAGCGTTCTCGTGGGCAGCTGGACAAACTCACTATTTTTGAAAACTTTCTGGATGATGGGGCGCTAAAATGTCATAGGATCATACAGCTATACCACCATGCCAAAGACAACTTCTAGAGTTTTACCCACAATGCTGTGCTTTCTCACATACAGCATAAATCAACGCCGCTTCTTTCTTAAGCAGAGAGAAAAAAAAAACTTGGAAATGATCCTTATGGAATGTTCTGAGCCACAGATCAATTATCACTCTATTGACGTTCCTGGAACCGCACGCGCCTTTCTTTTTTGATGCTTTTTCTCTTTTTTTGCCAAATGGGAAGACTTTGCACATCTTAATTTTCACCTTCGTTGAGTTGTTGGTTAAGACTTTGAAGGAGGAATCTCCTTACCCACAAATTTGATACCACATGACAAAAGTGTCGATGTTGTGGCTGGTACCGTGTCTCAAGGCAAACAATCTATTGAAATTGGTCTGGGAAGATATGGACATTCCCTGACGCTGCTGTGAGCTTCTTTAGGAGGTGAACATTTTTATTATGAACAGTGAACAATCAACCTGTTTCATCGGAAGACTTTTTCATACATTTCTGAAACTTATTTCCCCCCGTTGTGGGTTTAAAAATGTAACATCAACTCAGAACACAATGCTGCACTGATCTTATTTTCATGCAGGACTTCAGACAAAAATGCTACATCACTATGTTCCTTTTTTATGCCAAACACAATGTGTTAAGGTTCAGTAGATTTTGTCCAATCAAAACGTCTGGTCAAAAAAAAAAAAATCAGAGCTGATAAATCAGTCCTATACTCTTGTTATAGAAGTCTTGTGACATCACTGAATTTGTATTGGAATTTTCAAGTCTTTGGAAGTTGTAGGCGTAATGTCGGTGCCCTTTGTGGTACCCTGTAAAAACACCTGTACAAAAAAAAGATCCTTTCATTCAAAACCAATATGCAAGTTACATTCTAGTTCATAAATATTTTTTGGAAGCAAAATTTAAAACAAATGAGAGCATTATTTCTTATAATCCATAAAATAACTTTTATGGTGTATACTCTTGTAATAGAAGTCTTGTGTCATCACTGAATTTTGATAGGAAGTCTTTGGAAGTTGATGGGGTAATATAGGTGCCCTTTGCTGTACCCTGTAAACACCTGTGCAGAAAAAAGATCTACGATTCAAAGCAAATATGCAGGTTACTTTTTAGTTCAGAAATACTTTTTTTGGGGGAAGCAACATCTAAAACAAACATTATCTCTTATAATTAATAAAACTTCTATGGTGTATATACTATATATATATATATATATATATATATATATATATATACTCACCCGCCACTTTATTAGGTACACATAGCTAGTACTGGGTTGGACCCCCTTCTGCTGTCAGAACTGACTAATAGTCTATGGCATATATTCAAGGTGTTGGAAACATTCCTCAGAGATTTTGGTCTGTATGGACATGAGTGACTGTTGCCTTTCTATCATCTGGGAACCAGTCTGCCCATTCTCCTCTAACCTCTGACCCCAACAAGGCATTTTCCTCCACACAACTGCCGTTCACTGGATATTTTCTCTTTTCGGACCATTCTATGTAAACCCTAGAGATGGTTGTGCATGAAAATCCCAGTAGATCAGCAGTTTTTGAAATACTCAGACCATATCATCTGGCAACAACAACCATGCCACGTTCAAAGTCACTTAAATCCCCTTTCTTCCCCATTCGGATGCTTGGTTTGAACCTCAGTAAGTCGTCCTCACCAATGCATTTAGGCATTAGTTGGCTGATTAGCAATTTGTGTTACCAAGTGACTGAACAGGTGAACCTAATAAAGCGGTCGGTGATGTATATATGTGTGTGTGTATGTATCTATATATACATACATACACTAAAGTATACTACTGTACAGTACAAAAAACTGATTTTCTCTACTTAAAGGTTAAGTTTTCTCTTTATAATAGTGTGTGAATAAATGGGAATATTGTAAACAGCGCTCTCAACCCTTAAATAAATCAAAATAAAATTAAATCAAATTAACAAATATATAAATAAATTATATATATAAATAAACATAAGAAAAAAAACAAAAAAGAAAAAAAGCTGCCACCAAATAAATAAAGTGCCGAAATATTTTGCCAAAAAATTAGTGAAATATCAAAGCAATCAATTGTTTTGATATTTCACTAATTCTTTTTCACTAATTTTTTTGGCACAATATTTTGGCACTTTATTTATTTGGTGGCAGCTTTTTTTATATATGTTTTTTCTCTTATGTTTATTTATATATATAATTTATTTATATATATATTTGTTATTTTGGTTTAATTTAATTTTGATTTATTTAAGGGTTGAGAGTGCTGTTTATGGTATTCCCATTTATTCACACATTGTTTAATTTTGTTTAAAATAGCGGCTCCAATTATAATTTATAATTTGAAATTTGATGGTTTTCACGTCAGTGTGGCACCATGTCGTAGGCCATTTGATGGATTAATTTGTCAATTTATAATATTGATATCATATCCATTTTTTTTTTTGCTTATATACAGAATCTTCTTTATAATAAATGCACATAATTTTGCAAGAAATTGCAAAGCATTGTGCCCTTGAAGAGTGAATCATGCCGATTTCAAATTTGACAGTTGCTGTGGGGGAGAAGACCCCCCACATGCTGTCAAGGGTGTTGCATAGCCCAGGGGCGGACTGACAACTCATGGGGCCCCCGGGCAATAGGGGATCATGGGGCCCTTGTGTCCTTGCCCAAACTCAAACCACACCCAAAAAAGCCTATGAAAGGTACCAGGGGCATCTCATGGGGCCCCCTACTGACCCTGGGCCCTCAGGCAGTGCCCGAGTGCTCGAATGGTCAGTCCGCCTCTGGCATAGCCACATGTTACACCCTAAATACAAGTGTAACATGTTGCTAAAGGTGGAGATAGCCTTTAAATTAACTGTTAGATAGGGATCAAAAAAATGATTGTCCCTGATAAACTGAATGAATGCTTGATTTAAAGGATTAGTCCACTGCCTGAGATATAAAGGGGTTTATTTACTAAAGCTGGAGAGTCCAAAATCAGACTCCCTTCTGCATAGAAACCAATCAGCTTCCAGGTTTCATTGCCAAAGCTTCATTGAACAAGCTGAGGTTAGAAGCTGATTGGTTTCTATGCAGAAGGGAGTCTGATTTTGGACTCTCCAGCTTTAGTAAATAAACCCCAAAATGTCACTCTTGAATAGAGGACTGAATCATTCCTATTTCCTATATCTCTCACAGACTTGATTAGCAAGATCCTTGCACTTTTTCAGGTCTGTTCATCCAACGTTTCCAGGTCTGATCTTCTAGCATAGCAATTCCAATGTTCCTGTGGAATTTCTATTTATTTAACATTTAAGAATGCAGCAGAAGCAAGGAGACCATCCCTGGCTGCAGCAGAAAGAGTGGGATTCTGTGGTAGGAGAAGACTTGGTCATTCACATACGGAGATCTTTCCACTGGACCAACAGATGGATATAGAAAGTATAAATCCAATAAAATCCCCTAATACCCTGAAACATGAGTTTTGAATGGATTAGCTCAATTAACTTTTAATTGGTACGACCTATAAATTTGGACTGTGGCCAGCTGTAGCTGAAAACATCCCAGGGGTGAAATCCTTTGCTTGTTTTCTGGTGTTTATTTTGGGTGATCTTATTTAGAAGGATTAAAAAAAGAACAGAAATTATGCCGACAAAGTGAGGAGAACGATTTCTGGCTTTCAAATGGAAGGTTTAGGATTTGGAAGATTAATAGAAACATAAGAGTACCGTCATCCGATACAATGTATAATTCTGATTGACTGATCTGATACATTGTACATACTAGGGGCGGACTGACAACTCATGGGGCCCCCGGGCAATAGGGGTCATGGGGCCCCTGTGTCCTTGCCCAAACTAAAAAAAAGCCTATGATAAAGGTACCAGAGGCATCTCATGGGGCCCCCTACTGACCCCGGGCCCTCGGGCAGTGCCCGAGTTTCCAAATGGTCAGTCCGCCCCTGGTACCCCATGTTCCTTCTGAGAGCATCATATGTCATCCAGTTACTCATAGTGTATCCTGTGCGTCTTCATGACACCTGTGGCTCCACACAGTCACTGATATGCTCCGTAGCTGTCAGGCCTGGTACGATCCACCACGGGCCCTCGGGCAGTGCCCAAGTTTCCAAATGGTCAGTCCGCCCCTAGTACATACCCCCCCCCCCCCCCCCCACGAGGTATACTGACACTCACATATTCTTGGACACCTGATGATGACATCTATTATTTGGCCAAGAGTATGTGGATCTCCCACCAAATGATAGGGTTCAGGTGTATCCAGTGAAGGGTTCTGTTCGGACAAACTTATGGTATCAGTTTGGAGAAGACACTTTTCTGTCCCAGCCATAAAGAAAGGGTTTGAATTAGTTTGGTGTGAAGGATCTTGAGTGACCTGACCCCCGCCCTACAGAACACCTTTGAGATCAACTGGAAAACTGATTGCGAGCAGGATACTGTCATCCAACATCAATGCCTGACCTCATAAATGCTCTTGTGGCTAAGGCTATGTTCACATCTGTGCGGGTGGTGCCTCTGCGGATCCGCATGAAAATCCGTGCAGCCGCACCACCCGCACAGAGAATTGCGGACCCGCAGGTGGGTGCAATTAGTTCTAACGGCACGCCACCAGCACTGGAAAACGCAACCGTACTGGGAACCGAGGTTCCCGTGTGGGATGTGTTTTCAGAAGAAGAGCAGGGACTTCTTTCCTGCGTGTCACGGGGCACGGGAGTCCATTCACATGAATGGGCTCTCGTGCCCAGGAGCGGACTGACCATTTGGAAACTCGGGCACTGCCCGAGGGCCCGGGGTCAGTAGGGAGCCCCATGAGATGCCCCTGGTACCTTTTTCATAGGATTTTTTGAGTTTGGGCAAGGACAAAGGGGTCCCATGATCTCCTATTGCCTGGGGGCCCCATGAGTTGTCAGTCCGCTCCTGCTCGTGCCTGCGCAGAACGTGGCCCGCACGGCTATTGATGTTGAACCATATATATGAACCTAGGGTAAATGAGTGTCGAATCCCACAGGCACACTCCAAAATCTTGTATGAAGCCTTTCCAGAGGGGTGAAGGATAAAAAAATGGCAAAGATGGGTCAACTCCATATTGCCACAGTTTTTGATTGGGATTTCCAACATACTCATACAGCTGTAATGGTCAGGTGTCCACAAACTGTTGGCCATATTGTGTTTTTTGAAGAAAAATAAAAACTTTCTTTACTGATATACAGTGAATTGCCTTAAAGGATAAGTTCGACTTTTTTGATAAATCGAGGTAGGGAAAGCTTTGTGATAATCCAGCTTAGCTTTTACAATGTACACTATGGAATATTGGTCAGGCATGTCCAAACGTGATGACAGGGCCTTCAGGGTTCTGACAACTCTTATATAACTTGCAATGCCTATTCTGGATATTTCCATTGATGTTGTACTGCACTGTAGTCACAGACACTAAAAATTGGATTCATTGCTCACTTGTCATAGGTCTGTTACTTCTAAAAGAAAAACTCTTAAAAAAAGTTGCCTGTAAAAGAAGATTCTTAAAACGCACCTCTCTGGTGGGAATTGGGCCCTGAAAAGCAACAACCCAGTGCAGAATCTTCACATCTGATATACTCTGGAATGTGTAAAACACATATTGTTTCACAATGGCTGTACTCATGGGCCCCTTCATCATTACTTTGTATTGTGGTGATGCAGGGGCAGGTGGATGGAATCACATTGTCCAAGCATCCGGCAAACTCGGAAGGAGATCAGATGTTAAGATTCTGCTGAAGGCCATAACTTTTATAGAGAGCAAAGACTCATTTCCTGCCAGAGGGGTAAGTATTGAGTCATGTGCAGGCAACTTTATTTACAAGGCCTTGTAAACTGATGAAGCAGTAACAAAGGGGGCAAGGTAGGTGTGTGTCATGTATAAACTCAACTTCCATTCCTTTGATGGAATCTTCTCATCTTCCCATCTGTTCCCTGAAGGTCAAAATTTGACAAACATCTGGGAAATTCTTCCTCCCCATTCTAGGTCCTAGACCAGCTATTCTCAACTGGGATTCCGTGTAGCCCTAGGATTCCTCCAGAGGTTGCTGGGGTAGGGGGGGTCCTTGGATGATTTACGTCTTGTTTAATAGTGCCTACATAGTTCCAGGACCAATGACACTTGGCAAAGTCAGCTGCATGACACCAGTGATCTTTAAGCTGTCTGTAAGGGTAACATTCTGACCACCACTGGCCATGGTTGTAAGGGATCATTTGTCCCACTGACCCCCAATGAACTGCTTTTAGCAGGGGTTCCCCAAGACCTGATGATTAATTTAAAGGCTCCTCTGGGCTAAAAAGGTTGAGAAAGGCTGTCCTAGACCCTGAAGGTTGAGAAAGGCTGTCCTAGACCCTGAAGGTTGAGAAAGGCTGCCCTAGACCCTGAAGGTTGAAAAAGGCTGTCCTAGACCCTGAAGGTTGAGAAAAGCTGTCTTAGACCCTGAAGGTTGAGAAAGGCTGTCGTAGACCCTGAAGGTTGAGAAAGGCTGTCCTAGACCCTGAAGGTTGAGAAAGGCTGTCCTAGACCCTGAAGGTTGAGAAAGGCTGTCGTAGACCCTGAAGGTTGAGAAAGGCTGTCGTAGACCCTGAAGGTTGAGAAAGGCTGTCCTAGACCCTGAAGTCCACAAGTCTATATACTGTGGAAGTCTCTATAGAAGTCTTCAAAGCTTATGGTGTTGGTAGAACCTGCAGGAGATTCCAGAAGTAGACCACACGATAACAGGCAGATCGGAAGACAAGAGTACCTGTAATTATTTACCACATTTGATTCCCCTTGCTCCAACAATCTACACTATCTTTGTTTGTCTGGATTTTCAAAATGAACTAGATTTTGTACCTTCAAACTAGTGCAACTCCAAAGTCGTGTGATTTCCATTACGACTTGGATGCGACGTTACACTCTCTGGCACTCAAGTCACATCAAAGTAGTGCAGGAACCTTCGTAAAGTCGCTGCGCCTTTAAGTCGCATAGATTGTAACGGGTTCAATTAAAATCAATGGGTTGAGACTTTGTGTTCAAAGTCACGTGACTAGTGTAAACGTAGCCTTAAAGTCCTGTTCTTTTCTTCTTCTTTTTTTTCTAGAAAAGTCCTGTTATCAACCAATGCACTCAATTATTCTTTTTGTCCTTTGATACTAAAATATGCCTGACTGCTATTCGGAGGTTGCAATATATGCCGCTTGGCATGAAGTAGTTGGGAATCGTAGCTGCCAGTAGTTCAGATTTCAAAGCCAAAATATAATTAGGCTACCTGTGCAAATAGCTAATAATTTCGGGCAATAATAATTTTAATAATATAAGATCGGGAATGACTCACTTGTTGGATAGATCATTAGGCACCTTCCCTAGGGGTCTTGCGACTAAGAAAAGTTCCCATGTTGGCCTCCTACCATGGCTATAACTAGACATGGCTGCCTTGGGCAAACTTCAATTATGACACCCGTTTGAGCTTGGTGCTTCTCTTACTACTCATGCCCACGTGTGGCACGGTGGTGAATACAGCCCATCCATCCACAACTTCAGTCTTTTTCTCAAACCCAAAATTTCCTTCAATATACAGAAATTATATAATTAGTGACCGCACATCATTTTTTACGGTTCTTTTGCGCCAAAACTCATGAACTGCCCGAAGAAACGGTCAGTTGCTTCCATTAGCAAGTCTTTACTATAAGAGAGCTAGGACTGATATCCCTTCAGTATTAATGCCTGTGTTCACATTTTTGTATATTCGTTCATGCCCCGGCCTCGTTATCGGTCAACTCTGTACTATAAAGTTCGTACCGGAACAGACAGCGCAGGACCAGAATGTAGCAGTGTTGAGGTTCCCTCGGCCGCCCTCCATCCTTCCGAAAACCGCCATATTTTGTACAATGGCTCCTCTTCCTTGCAGATTCAGTATTTAATACCGTTCGTCCTAGTATTAAAAAAAAATCAAATGTAAAAAAAAAAAACAATGACACAAATGATGTTAACATGCTGTATTTGAATTTTTTATAGATGTATATAAAATGAGAGTTTGTTCATTAAATGTGATCATTTCATGAAATGCGTGTTGTGGTTTTTTTGGGGGGGGTTTTTTGGCTGCAAGTGGAAACACAGGTAACAGCATCTTGTAGCCACAGCTAGATTTTACATCTGTCATGGACTCGAGGGTCAGTATTGTCTAGTTCACATCTCCTCCCGTTGTGAGGAAGTCTTAGGTCCCTGATCTGGACGCTGATTGCCACTGAGCAAGCGAATGGCTGGTCTGTGTCGCACACAGACACAGTCTGCTGTCCTCTATGGGCGGTCGGATGTAATTGGACCGCCTGTCCGTTTACACCTGACTGCCATCTGATCCACTAGACCTGTGGTCTCCAAACTTTCTAAACAAAGGGCCAGTTTTCTGTCCTTCAGACTTTACGAGGGCTGGACTGCGGCCAGTGGGAGTAGAAAAGGTCCCGACGTCAGTGGAAAAAAAAATAATGCCCCATCGTTTGGTGTCAGTGGGAGGAATTCTGCACCATTGTTGATGTCATTGGATCTTATCATTTGTGTCACTGGGTGGAATTGTACCCCATCATTGTGTCACTGGGAGGAATTGTGCCACATCGTTGGTGTCATTGGAAGGAGTTGTGCCCCCTTCATCGCTGTAAGTGGGGGGAATTATACCCAATTGTTAGTATCAGTAGATGAAATAGTGCCCCAAGGGCCAGATAAAGGTAAGCAAAGGGTTCAAACTTTCTAAACAAAGGACCAGTTTACTATCCTTCAGACTTTACAAGGGCTGCACTGCAGCCAGTGGGAGTAGAAAAAGGTCCCGACGTCAGTGGAAAAAAATAATGCCCTATTGTTTGGTGTCAGTGGGAGGAATTGTGCCCCATCATTGATGTCATTGGACCCTATCATTTGTGTCACTGGGAGGAATTGTACCCCCCATCATTGATGTCATTGGACCCTATCATTTGTGTCACTGGGAGGAATTGTACCCCATCATTGATGTCATTGGACCCTATCATTTGTGTCACTGGGAGGAATTGTACCCCATCATTGATGTCATTGGACCCTATCATTTGTGTCACTGGGAGGAATTGTGCCCCATCATTGATGTCATTGGACCCTATCATTTGTGTCACTGGGAGGAATTGTGTCCCATCGTTGGTGTCATTGGAAGGAGTTGTGCCCCTTCATCACTGTAAGTAGGGGAAATTATACCCAATTGTTGGTATCAGTAGATGAAATAGTGCCCCAAGGGCCATATAAAAGCAAGCATAGGGTCATTGGAAGGAGTTGTGCCCCCTTCATTGCTGTAAGTGGGGGGAATTTACTGTCCTTCAGATAAGGGCTCGTCCCGACGTCAGTGGGAAAAAAATAATGCCCCATTGTTTGGTGTCAGTGGGAGGAATTCTGCCCCATTGTTGATGTCATTGGATCCTATCATTTGTGTCACTGGGAGGAATTGTACCCCATCATTGATGTCATTGGACCCTATCAATTGTGTCACTGGGAGGAATTGTACCCCATCGTTGGTGTCATTGGAAGGAGTTGTGCCCCCTTCATTGCTGTAAGTGGGGGGAATTATACCCAATTGTTGGTATCAGTAGATGAAATAGTGCCAAAAAAGCTAGATAAAAGCAAGCAAAGGGTCCATACTTTCTAAACAAAGGGCCAGTTTACTATCTTTCAGACTTTACGAGGGCTGGACTGTGGCCAGTGGGAGTAAAAAAGGTCCAGCGTCGGTGGAAAAAAAAATGCTCCATTGTTTGGTGTCAGTGGGAGGAATTCTGCCCAATCATTGCTGTCATTGAACCCTATCATTTGTGTCACTGGGAGGAATTGTACCCCATCATTGATGTCATTGGACCCTATCAATTGTGTCACTGGGAGGAATTGTGCCCCATCATTGATGTCATTGGACCCTATCAATTGTGTCACTGGGAGGAATTGTGCCCCATCGTTGGTGTCATTGAAAGGAGTTGTGCCCCCTTCATCGCTGTAAGTGGGGGGAATTATACCCAATTGTTGGTATCAGTAGATGAAATAGTGCCCCAAGGGCCAGATAAAAGCAAGCAAAGGGTTCAAACTTTCTAAACAAAGGCCAGTTTACTGCCCTTCAGACTTTACAAGGGCTGGACTGCGGCCATTGTGGGAGTAGAAAAGGTCCCGACGTCAGTGGAATAAAAATAATGCCCCTTTGTTTGGTGTCAGTGGGTGGAATTGTGCCCCATCATTAATGTCATTGGACCCTATCAATTGTGTCACTGGGAGGAATTGTGCCCCATCGCCAAATTGTGTCAATACGGAGGAATTGTACCCCAACGTTGGTGTCATTGGAAGGATTTGTGCCCCCTTCATCGCTGTAAGTGGGGAGAATCATACCCGATTGTTGGTATCAGTAGTTGAAATAGTGCCCCAAGGGCCAGATAAAAGCAAAAAAGGGTTCAAACTTTCTAAACAAAGGCCAGTTTACTGCCCTTCAGACTTTACAAGGGCTGCACTGCGGCCAGTGGGAGTAGAAAAGGTCCCGACGTAAGTGGGAAAAAAATAATGCCCCATTGTTTGGTGTCAGTGGGAATTGTGGAATTGTGCCCCATCATTGATGTCATTGGACCCTATCAATTGTGTCACTGGGAGGAATTGTGCCCCCATCGTTGGTGTCATTGGAAGGAGTTGTGCCCCTTCATCGCTGTAAGTGGGGGAAATTATACCCAATTGTTGGTATCAGTAGATGAAGTAGTGCCCCAACGGGCCAGATAAAAGCAAGCAAAGGGTTCAAACTTTCTAAACAAAGGGCCAGTTAAACAAAGGGGCCAGTTACTTAACTATCCTTCAGACTTTACGAGGGCTGGACTGTGGCCAGTGGGAGTAGAGAATATCCTGACATCAGTTTTTAAGAAAAAAAAAAAAAGGGTTCATAAAAAAAAAAAATAATGCCCATTGTTTGGTGTCAGTGGGAAGGAAATCTGCCCCATCATTGATGTCATTGGACCCTATCAATTGTGTGTCAACTGGGAGGAATTGTACCCCATCGTTGGTGTCATTGGAAGGATTTGTGCCTCCTTCATTGGAAGGAGTTGCTGTATAGTGTAAGGGGGAAATTATACCCAATTGTTGGTATCAGTAGATGAAATAGTGCCCCAAGGGCCAGATAAAAGCATGCAAAAAAGGGTTCAACTTTCTAAACAAAGGGCCAGTTTACTATCCTTCAGACTTTACAAGGGCTGGACTGCAGCCAGTGGGGAGTAGAAAAAAAGTAAAAGGTCCGACGTCAGTGGAAAAAAAGTAATGAACCCCATTGTTTGGTGTCAGTGGGTCATTGGAATTCTGCCCTCATCATTTACCCAATGTCATTGGACCCTATCAGTGGGAGTAAAAATTTGTGTCACTGGGAGGAATGTACCCCATCATTGATGTCATTGGACCCTATCAATTGTGTCACTGGGAGGAATTGTACCCCATCATTGATGTCATTGGACCCTATCAATTGTGTCACTGGGAAAATTGTGCCCCATCGCTGGTGTCATTGGAAGGAGTTGTGCCCCCTTCATCGCTGTAAGTGGGGGAAATTATACCCAATTGTTTAGTATCAGTAGATGAAATAGTGACCCAAGAGCCAGATAAAAGCAAGCAAAGGGTTCAAACTTTCTAAACAAAGGGCCAGTTTACTATCCTTCAGACTTTACAAGGGCTGCACTGTGGCCAGTGGGAGTAGAAAAGGTCCCGACGTCAGTGGAAAAAAAAAAATAATGCCCCATTGTTTGGTGTCAGTGGGAGGAATTCTGCCCCATCATTGCTGTCATTGGACCCTATCAATTGTGTCACTGGGAGGAATTGTATCCCATCGTTGGTGTCATTGGAAGAAATTGTGCCCCCTTCATCGCTGTAAGTGGGGGAAAAATTATACCCAATTGTTGGTATCAGTAGATGAAATAGTGCCCCAAGGGCCAGATAAAAGCAAGGAAAGGGTTCAAACTTTCTAAACAAAGGGCCAGTTTACTATCCTTCAGACTTTACAAGGGCTGCACTGTGGCCAGTGGGAGTAGAAAAGGTCCCGACGTCAGTGGAAAAAAAAAATAATGCCCCATTGTTTGGTGTCAGTGGGAGGAATTCTGCCCCATCATTGCTGTCATTGGACCCTATCAATTGTGTCACTGGGAGGAATTGTATCCCATCGTTGGTGTCATTGGAAGAAATTGTGCCCCCTTCATCGCTGTAAGTGGGGGAAATTATACCCAATTGTTGGTATCAGTAGATGAAATAGTGCCCCAAGGGCCAGATAAAAGCAAGGAAAGGGTTCAAACTTTCTAAACAAAGGGCCAGTTTACTATCCTTCAGACTTTACAAGGGCTGCACTGTGGCCAGTGGGAGTAGAAAAGGTCCCGACGTCAGTGGAAAAAAAAAAAATAATGCCCCATTGTTTGGTGTCAGTGGGAGGAATTCTGCCCCATCATTGCTGTCATTGGACCCTATCAATTGTGTCACTGGGAGGAATTGTATCCCATCGTTGGTGTCATTGGAAGAAATTGTGCCCCCTTCATCGCTGTAAGTGGGGGAAATTATACCCAATTGTTGGTATCAGTAGATGAAATAGTGCCCCAAGGGCCAGATAAAAGCAAGCATAGGGTCATTGGAAGGAGTTGTGCTCCCTTCATTGCTGTAAGTGGGGGGAATTTACTGTCCTTCAGACAAGGGCTAGTCCAGCGGCCAGTGGGAGTAGAAAAGGTCCCGACGTCAGTGGAAAAAAAAATAATGCCCCATTGTTTGGTGTCATTGGGAGGAATTGTGCCCCATCATTGATGTCATTGGACCCTATCAATTGTATCAGTGGGAGGAATTGTGCCCCATCATTGATGTCATTGGACCCTATCATTTGTGTCACTGCGAGAAATTGTGTCCCATCGTTGGTGTCATTGCAAGGAGTTGTGCCCCCTTCATTGCTGTAAGTGGGGGGAATTATACCCAATTGTTGGTATCAGTAGACAAAATAATGCCCCAAGGACCAGATAATAGCAAGCAAAGAACCATACTTTCTAAACAAAGGGCCAGTTTAGTGCCCTTCAGACTTTACAAGGGCTGGACTGCAGCCAGTGGGGGAGTAAAAAAGGTCCCGACGTCAGTGGAAAAAAAATAATGCCCCATTGTTTGGTGTCAGTGGGAAGAATTCTGCCCCATCACTGATGTCATTGGACCCTATCATTTGTGTTGATGGGAGGAATTGTGCCCCATCACTGATGTCATTGGACCCTATCAATTGTGTCACTGGGAGGAATTGTGCCCCATAATTGATGTCATTGGACCCTATCAATTGTGTCACTGGGAGGAATTATGCCCCATCGTTGGTGTCATTGGAAGGAGTTGTGCCCCTTCATCGCTGTAAGTGGGGGAAATTATACCCAATTGTTGGTATCAGTAGATGAAGTAGTGCCCCAACGGCCAGATAAAAGCAAGGAAAGGGTTCAAACTTTCTAAACAAAGGGCCAGTTTACTATCCTTCAGACTTTACGAGGGCTGGACTGCAGCCAGTGGGAGTAGAAAAGGTCCCGACGTCAGTGGAAAAAAATAATGCCCATTGTTTGGTGTTAGTGGGAAGAATTCTGCCCCATCATTGCTGTCATTGGACCCTATCATTTGTGTCACTGGGAGGAATTCTGCCCCATCATTGATGTCATTGGACCCTATCATTTGTGTCACTGGGAGGAATTCTGCCCCATCATTGATGTCATTGGACCCTATCAATTGTGTCACTGGGAGGAATTGTGCCCCATCGTTGGTGTCATTGGAAAGATTTGTGCCCCCTTCATCGCTGTAAGTGTGGGGAATTATACCCAATTTTTGGTATCAGTAGATGAAACAGTGCCCCAAGGACCAGATAAAAGCAAGCAAAGGGTCGTGTGTGGCCCCCGGGCCACAGTTTGGAGACCACTGTGCTAGACAGATGGGGAACAGATCTTCACCTGTCTGTGTTTAGTGGATAGGATCAGATGTAGGCATGTTCATTTACCTCTGCTGCTTCATAGATGGAGAGTCCGATTGGGTCCACCTAAAAACTGATAGGCGGAGCTGATCAGTTCTTCCGTGTAAAATGGGCCTTATTCCACCACTTGGAAGAGTGGTGAGACTCCATGGTGTCTACAATGGAGGCAGAATTGAGGCAGAATGGTGGCAGAATGGAGGCAGAATGGTTCTAAAGTCTACAATGACTGGTTAAGAATGGATGCTTCTTGTTACCTGTAAGGTACAATATATAATAGGAACAGAATTTATCAATGCCGAACAATCAAATAGTCAACTGAGGATCCTTGGCTGGTCCAGTTGATGTAAAGTGCACCTGTTCCCAGACTATGGACAAAATGTTCACATATACTTGTGTGAACATTGCAGTAAAAGGGGCTTTAAAACACACCACCCTGACCTCTGTAGCTGCAGCTACCGTGAAGTAATAATCCACAACAGGACTCAAAATTCAGGTTTCTATCAGCTTAGAACAACTGCTATTATAAGAGTGGTAGGCTACCAAGATTCTGCTCTCCCGAAGAGAACAGCTGTGTATTCAGCGCCTCTGTTGCGAACTCTGAAGAATTTCTCCACAATGCATACAGCTACAGAGGTGAACGAGAGCTTGTTTTGGGCTAGGTTCAGATCTGTTCAGATTGCGTTTGATGCATTTTCTGGGTGCATTTTTTTCACATTCGTTTTTGATGCTGTTTTTTGCATTTGTTATGCATTTTGCATTTTTTTCTGCTTTGTGTGACTTTAGCTGAGTGGGCGGGCGGTTTTTTAGCAAAAAAAAAAAAAATTGTCCCCTGAAGTAGATCTAACATCAATCACAATGAACGCCACCGCCATCTTCTTCCGCTTTCTTCTTCCTTCTTCTACTTCTTTTGTCTTCTTCCTTCTTCTTCTTTCTTCTTTTTCTTTCTTCTTCTTCCTTCTTCTTCTTCCTCCTTTTTCTTATTCTTCCTCCCTCTTCTTCCTTCTTCTTCTTCTTCTTCTTCCTCTTCCTCCGTCTTCCTCCTTCTTCTTCTTCCTTCTTCTCTTTCTTCTTTCATCTTCCTTCTTCTTCTTCCGTCTTCTTTTTGTCTTCTTCTTCTTCTTTCTTCATCTTCCACTGCCGACCTGAAGAAAAAAAAAAAAGAGCTCCGCTCCTGACAAAGGCTCCTGGTATCTGGCAGCTCTTAAATAAGCCAAGGATGCAGCATTCCCTGATTGATGACATCACAAGGGGCGGGGTCACTGGGTGGTCCTGCCCCCTAGCTTATTAAAGAGCTGTCAGATGGCAGGAGCCTTCGTCAGGACAAAGCTTTTTATTTATTTTTTTTGGGTGGTGGTGGTGGCAACGTTCATTGTAACTGATGTTGGATCTGCTTTTGAGGGACAATTAAAAAAAGTGTATAAAAGGCCTTGTCAAAAAATGTGGTGTTTGCATTCACTTTTTACACTTTTTTGGTGAATGAGTAGGGGTACCCCTACTCATTCACATGGGGGGGGGCAGGATCTGGGGGCCTCCTTGGTAAAGGAGGTCTCCAGATTCCGATAAGTCACCTGCAGACCACCACAACCACAGCCCAGGGTTGTGGGGAAGAGGCCCTTGTCCTCATCAACATAGGGACAAGGTGCTTTTGGGGGGTCCCCCTCTGCCCTAAATCACTCCACCCCCTGCTGAGGGCATGTTGTCTGGTGTATGGTTCAGTAGGGGGGACATTTGATCGTCCTCTCCTTTCCTGACCTGCCAGGTTGCATTCTCAGATAAGTTATGGATTTTTTTTTTTGGGGGGGGTGGACTCAAGCCATTTTTTAAAACAAATTTTACCATGTTTTACCATGTTTCACTGCATTTTGCAGCGTTTTTCAGCGTTTTAGAGCATTCAGCGTTACAGCTAATAAACCTCTCTAGAAGCCCACTAGTCCTGTTTTTTTTTCCAGCCCAAAGAACGTTGATTCCAATCTATGGACACTGAGGATAACATGCTGGGGGGTTTACTGGCTGTAGAAAAAAAACATCAAAAGCCAAATACAGCCGCTGTAAAAATGTCAAGTGTGCATGAGGACTTAGTGGGCATGAAGGAGGAAGGAGTGGGACTGCCATTTATCCAGAGTGTACACACCCAGCTGTGTGACTCTATAGTCACATGGGCTGCACAGATAAGAAAAAGGAGGGAATGGATAGCTTTTAAGGGAACTGAAACTGGAGCATGCTCAGTAGATGCAAAATCTCAGGCTGCCGCAGGGACACGGACAAGATAGGAGGGACAGTGAACAGTAGAATAAACCTTGTTTATTGCAGTCTGCAGAAAATGAGTCCCATAACGTCTGAGTAAGAACAGCTGGCAATACAGCATTTTGTTAGTTTTTAATATTGTGGGTTTATTGATACTTTATTGTGCATAATCTGGGTACAGGTGCACTCCACCCAACTGCGGGCACTGGGCACTCTACACACATTGCAAAATAAATAATGGCAGAACAGAAGGTGTGTGCAGTACAATGTCTTTTTCTTCTTCTTCTTTCGTCTTCTTCATTCATCTTCTTCCGTTTTTTCTTCTTCTTTCTTCTTCCTCTTCTTCCTTCTCCTTCTTCCTTATTCCTTCTCCTTCTTCTTCCTTCTTCCTTCTTCCTTCTCCTTCTTCTTCCTTCTTCCTTCTCCTTCTCCTTCTTCTTCCTCCTTCCTTCTCCTTCTTCCTTCTTCTTCCTTCTCCTTCTTTCCCTTTCCTTCTTCCTTCTCCCTTCTCCTTCTTCCTTCTCCTTCTTCCTTCTCCCTTCTCCTTCTTCCTTCTCCTTCTTCCTTCTCCTTCTCCTTCTTCCTTCTCCTTCTTCCTTCTCCTTCTTCCTTCTTCTTCTTCTTCCTTCTCCTTCTTCTTCCTTCTTCCTTCTTCTTCCTGCTTCCTTCTTCTTCCTTCTTTCTTCTTATTCTTCCTTCTTTCTTCTTATTCTTCCTTCTTATTCTTTATTCTTCTTCTTCCTTCTTTCCTCTTCGTCTTTATTCTTCTTCTTCCTTCTTTCCTCTTCGTCTTCTTCTTTCGTCGTCTTCTTCCTTCTTATTCTTCCGTCTTCTTCCTTCTTTCTTCTTCTTCCTTCTTCTTCTTCTTCTTCCTTCTTCTTCTTCCTTCGTCTTCTTCCTTCTTCTTCTTCTTCTTCTTCCTTCTTCCTTCATCTCCTTCCTTCTTCTTCTTCTTCCTTTCTTCTTCCTTCTCTTCCTTCGTCTTCTTCCTTTCGTCTTCTTCTTACGTCTTCTTCCTTCTTTTCTTCTTCTTCTTCTTTCTTTCCTCTTCGTCTTTATTCTTCTTCTTCCTTCTTTCCTCTTCGTCTTCTTCTTTCTTCTTCTTCTTTCGTCGTCTTCTTCCTTCTTATTCTTCCGTCTTCTTCCTTCTTTCTTCTTCTTCCTTCTTCTTCTTTCTTCTTCTTCTTCCTTCTTCTTCTTCTTCCTTTGTCTTCTTCCTTCGTCTTCTTCCTTCTTTTTCCTTCGTCTTCTGCCTTTCGTCTTCTTCCTTTCGTCTTCTTCCTTTCGTCTTCTTCTTCCGTCTTCTTCCTTCTTTCTTCTTCCTCTTCCTTCTTCATTCTTCTTTCTTCTGCTTCTTCCTTTTTCTGCTTCCTTCGTCTTCTTCCTTCTTTTTTTTCTTCTTTCTTCTTTTTCTTTCTTCTTCTTTCTTCTTCCTTCTTCTTCTTCTGTCCTCTTCTTTCTTCTTCTTCTTCTTCCTTTGGATTTGGACCAAACTAGAAGTGCACTGCAAGAGTGGAGTATGTTGGGAGTTGGGCTTTAATACATTTGAAGGGTCTATTTATACCATTCTCTTTGGATGAAGCTGTCTCCTGTTGTTATTCCTCTCTTTCCTCCATTTTCTGTGACGGGTCTTCTGCGTTGTTGCTTGTTTGTACAAATTATCTAATCAGTCAGGACACAACAGATGGTGCAGACTAATTTTATTAGTCTGATTGGCCTTGACAAAGAGGCGCACATTGCGTTGGTTATATTCTGTGCATTAACCCTTTGATGAATGGGAGAGGAGGAAGACGGCAGAACGGCATGTCGGATCTAAAAGAGAACAAAATGCCAACTGCAAATAATTCTGAGAAGGCTTTAGGAACAGGGGCGGACTGACAACTCATGGGGCCCCTGGGCAATAGGGGATCATGGGGCCCCTGTGTCCTTGCCCACACTCAAACCACACCCAAAAAAGCATATGAAAGCTACCAGGGGCATTTCATGGGGCCCCTTACTGACCCCGGGCCCTAGGGCAGTGCCCGAGTTTTCGAATGGTCAGTCCGCCCCTGTTTAGGATACATAATGGGGAAAATCTTCCTTTGTGTGGGCATAGGTGCTTTGCTTTGTCTTTTAAGGTTACTTTGTGGTAAAAACAAGCATTCATTTGCCTTAAGACACAAAAATGCTGCAATCACTTGTAGGAAAAACACTTCACGGCATGCAACGTATCACAAAATATGTATACAATACACACGAGCACAAAAAACGATCTATCCTTCCCAGCAATTTAGCATGGACAATGTACACATTGTATAAATGTACAAATGGGCGTACCCTTGAGGACGTGCATGCGCACGAAACACGTTTGGGTGGAGCCTATGTGCTGACGTCACGCTGTCGTGTCTGTGATCCGGAGCGGCGGCTATTTTGCTTTCTTTCTAGGAGGATCTCCACCCCAGGGTTGTGTATAGCGACCATCGGTTTTTGCTACTATACCAGCAGCTTTCTGGTGAGTACATAGTGGTGATGGAGTGGTCACTGGATCCCCTGGCACTGTATTGGAGCTGGATTCGTTGCTGTTTTGCAATTTGCAGCATCACTGGCACATCTATGGACTGTAATATGTCACAGTATTTGTGCTTTGCACCAGCAGATATTTTACACTGTTTTGTGAAATAACACACAATCAAACAACGCTGCTGTTCAAAAGATGATGAAAAAACCCATCAAAATACAAAGACTGAAAACAGCGCAAACCAATTAAAAGAAAAAAGACAAAAGAACAAAACTCCAAATAAGTCCCAAATAAAGAAAGTCTCGTGTTTAATAAAAAGCTTATTAAAAAAATAGTTCCCAACGTGTTCAAATCATCTGTAATATTGCAAATATTCACCCACACTCACCCAATCAGGTGAGTATATATATATTTTTAACCTCTTGCCGTCCGCCTGCTGTTGATAAACGGCAGGGCGGTGGCACTCCAGGGATGGGTTGCCGTTCATAAACGGCACCCGCCTTTTCTAGCTGTGCGCGCTCCCTGGGAGCGCGCAGCACCGCGATCCAGTGCCCGCTGTGTCCTCCGGACACAGTGAAACACCGATTGTCGGACGGGACCTCTGTACGAGGTCCCGATCATGTGATCACTGATTGGCCAATCAGTGATCACATGCAAAGTAGTAAGCAAGATGTCACTTGTTTCATCATTGCTTACTACGTGTGAAATCTGTGAATGATCAGAGGTCACATGGTACAGGGCTATTCACAACAGCCTTGTACCATGTGACAAGCTGTGACCAATCACAGCTCACTCAGTACTTCTCAATGACTGCAAGAATGCAGACAGAGAGAAAGAGAAATGATTGCTTTTACATCCTATATGGGTGTAAAAGCAATCAGTGTAAAAAAAAAAAAAACAAATCTTCATCACCCCCCACAAGTAGTACAGTGTCACCATGGTGACACTACTGCTAGGGTGACAGTATGTAAAAAAAAATTAAAAAAAATAAAAAATAATATAAAAAGAATAAAATAAAAATGTAAAAAAAAAATGTTTAAAAATGATAATTTTTGGTTATAAACAAATTTGGATTTTGTTTTTACTAAAAAAAAATATGGAATAAATTTTGGCCAAGATTTATGATGAAATATTATTTATTTGCAAAATTTTATAAAAAAAAAACACTTTTTTTCAAAATTTTTGGACTTTTTCATTTACATAGTAAAAAAAATAAAAATCCCAGCGGTGAATAAATACCACCAAAATAAAGCTTTATCTGTCTCAAAAAAAATGGTAAATAATTCATATGGGTACAGTGTTGCATGACCGCGCAATTGTCATTCAAAGTGTGATAGTGCTGAAAGGTGAAAATTGCCCTGGACAGGAAGGGGGTAAAAGTGTCCGGACTGGAAGGGGGGGGGGGGGGGGGAAAGTGTCCGGACTGGAAGGGGGGGGGGGGGGAAGTGTCCGGACTGGAAGGGGGGGGGAGTGTCCGGACTGGAAGGGGGGGGAAAGTGTCCGGACTGGAAGGGGGGGGGGAAAGTGTCCGGACTGGAAGTGGCTAAATATATTCTTCAGATTTCAGCTATGAATTTTTTTTTCAAATACCAACCAATAACCTAATTAGCCATCATTTTATGACCACCCACCATGTCCTGTTGAGGCAAAGACTCATCAAATGTAATCATTACATGTACATCATCATCATTACAATTGGGAATTGAAATCGTACCTGAAATTGGATCTAGTGAATGTCGGTGTCTTAACATACGCGATTTGCTGCGGCACGATTTCAAAAGCAGTTCTTGCGCTACTTTTTCTGAAGTTTGTTGCCATTTCACATACATAGACTACAATAGAAATCGCACTGCAAAACGCAATTAAAAATGCAAGAAATCGTTGGGAAATCTTCAGAAAACACGGCAAACAAAATGCACGATTTTAAATCGCATCCAGTGTGAACCAAGCCTTACTCACCGCTGGGATTTACAATCACGCTATTTGCAAATTTGCAAATTATGGTAGAAAATAAGTATTTGGTGAATATGAAAAGTTCATGTCAATACTTTGTTATATATCCTTTGTTGGCAATGACAGAGGTCAGACGTTTCCTGGAAGTCTTCACAAGGTTGGCACACACTGTTGCTGGTATGTTGGCCCATCCTCCATGCAGATCTCCTCTAGAGCAGTGATGTTTTTGGGCTGTCGCTGGGCAACACGGACTTTCAACTCCCTCCAAAGGTTTTCTATGGGGTTGAGATCTGGAGACTGGCTAGGCCACTCCAGGACCTTGAAATGCTTCTTACGAAGCCACTCCTTTGTTGCCCAGGCGGTATGTTTGGAATCATTGTCATGTTGGAAGACCCAGCCACGTTTCATCTTCAATGCTCTTGCTGATGGAAGGAGGTTTGCACTCAAAATATCACGATACATGGCCCCATTCATTCTGTCCTGGTCCCTTTGCAGAGAAACAGCCCCAAAGCATGATGTTGCCACCCCCATGCTTCACAGTAGGTATGGTGTTCTTTGGATGCAACTCAGCATTCTCTCTCCTCCAAACACAACGAGTTGTATTTCTACCAAACAGTTCTATTTTGGTTTCATCTGACCATATGACATTCTCCCAATCCTCTTCTGGATCATCCAAATGCTCTCTAGCAAACTTCAGATGGGCCCGGACATGTACTGGCTTAAGCAGGGGGACACGTCTGGCACTGCAGGATCTGAGTAACTGGCGGCGTAGTGTGTTACTGATGGTAGCCTTTGTTACGTTGGTCCCAGCTCTCTGCAGGTCATTCACTAGGTCCCCCCGTGTGGTCCTGGGATTTTTGCTCACCGTTCTTGTGATCATTTTGACCCCACGGGGTGAGATCTTGCGTGGAGCCCCAGATCGAGGGAGATTATCAGTGGTCTTGTATGTCTTCCATTTTCTAATTATTGCTCCCACAGTTGATTTGTTCACACCAAGCTGCTTGCCTATTGCAGATTCAGTCTTCCCAGCCTGGTGCAGGTCTACAATTTTGTTTCTGGTGTCCTTCGACAGCTCTTTGGTCTTCACCATAGTGGAGTTTGGAGTGTGACTGTTTGAGGTTGTGGACAGGTGTCTTTTATACTGATAACAAGTTCAAACAGGTGCCATTGATACAGGTAATGAGTGCAGGACAGAGGAGCCTCTTAAAGAAGAAGGTACAGGTCTGTGGGAGCCAGAAATCTTGCTTGTTTGTAGGTGACCAAATACTAATTTTCCACCATAATTTGCAAATAAATTCTTTCCAGATCAGCCAATGTGATTGTCTGGATTTGTTTTCTCATTTTGTCTCTCATAGTTGAGGTCTACCTATGATGCCAATTACAGGCCTCTCTCATCTTTGTAAGTGGGAGAACTTGTACAATTGGTGGCTGACTAAATACTTTTTTGCCCCACTGTATGTGAAATTGTGACAAAACTGCAGAAAAAGTAATTACTTTAGAAACCGCGCCGCAGCAAATCGCACATGTTGAGACACTGACGTTCACATTCATTCATGTTTTATTAGTGACATTTAGATTGGGAAATATATGTTAGATTTATCATCATAATTTAGTTTAATAATAATATATAGAGGTTTGATAAGGTGCGGTGGAGATAAATCGGAATAGGATTAGGACGATATTATGTTCTGATTATCTTCCAACATTCTTGATACACCTTGTTAAATTAGTTCCCAATCAGGGCTTATCTTAGTGATATCATGGGTTGTCATTATATATACATGTATTTATTTATATATTAATATATAGGGAAGTATATATCATATACTTCATTTATATATTTTTTAGCATTTTAGTTTACAATAAAAAATTTTTATTTTTACATAGTTTTTTATTTTTATTGTTATTTTTTATATTTTTTTTATTTATATTTTTTGATCCAGTATTGGATGAAAAATAACATATTTAATGATGTTTTGTATTTTGGTATTGTTTGCTTATTTCACATATGGATGTACCAGCAATATATATTTTTATATTTTGGTTACTGAAGAGAACAGTTATATCTGCGCTGATTGCGGAATTGTGATACTATGTGTCCCTCCGGGATGATTAGAGAGATCTATTATCATATGTAGCAGAGGATGACAGCGTGTATTAAATCATATTCACCACCAAAAAAATGGCTACCCCCATCAGCAAGTCAATAAAATGGCTGAGCCGTGCTTTATAAGCCGGCAATATGCGAGTGACGGACCAATCAAATCTCCCTGATGAAGCCACCTGACCAGTGTCGTAACGCGTAGGGGTGGGACTGTAACGTCACTCGGAGGGAGTCAGTCTGTTTGCCGGACCACGAGCACACAGCTCCGACAATCAGCGGCGGTCTTGGATTGTATTTGTGCTACCACTATCCGCACACCTAATATGTGAGTGCCATATTTTGAGCAAATAAAAGTCACACTTATATAAAAGATAAAGCACCATGTCGAGATCTTTTTTGTATGTGGTGAATCGTATGGAGATGAAAAAATAGATGAATTGCATCCGCTGGAGAGGAGATTCATCCTATAGCATATGTTGCACACCATGGATATCCTAAAGCAGGAGTTCTAAACAAGCAGGTTCCAAAGGAGGTGAACCACAAGTTTATATAGCCTAATTGCAGGCTTCTTATGAGGTGAGCGCACATCTTTACTTAAGGGAGGATTCACAAGCAGTCACCAATCATTGTAAATTGAAGATTTTCCAGCACAAAGTCACTTTTTTGGGACATTATTTTTATTTTTTTTTTTATTATTTTTATTTTTATTTTTATATTTTATTTTTTGTTATTTATTTGCAGTATATTTATTTATTTTTTCATGCACATTAATTATTTGTATAAATTCAAAGTATAAGAAAATTAGTATATAAGTTTATTCGTACACATCATTCTTAATCTTTAAAATAGAGATCAAATCATAATATATTGATTTGAGGTTTGGGAGCGCAACACTATATATTTTATTTTTTCTGTTTATCACATTGGTAGTTATGTGCTATAGGTTTGCGATCCATTAATAGAGTGTATTTACAAGGAGTTTTTGTTTACTTTCTGGCTCGCAAGACATTTCCATTATTGTTCACATTCATTAGATGCGATTTCACGTGCACCGTATCACTGGGCACTTACTCATCAGTCACACCGCTGCAATTCAAAATCACGTTATTTGTGTGCGATTTCCGTAGACTTTATTGCGACTTGTGAAGATTTTCAATGATTTCTTGCAATTTTCAGTGCGATTTCAATTATATTCTATGTATGTGAAATCGCGACAAAACTGCAGAAAAGGTAACTAGTTTAGAAATTGCGTTGCAGCAAATCGTACAAGTTGAGATACTGGCGTTCACATTCATTAGATGCGATTTCAGGTGCCATTTCATATCGCACTGGGCACTAACTGAATTGTTATATAGAGCAGCCCCAGGGGTCAGAAAGTTGAATGATGTCCCCAGGGGCGGACTGACAACTCATGGGGCCCCCGGGCAATAGGCAATCATGGGGCCCCTGCGTCCTTGCCCACAATTAAACCACACCCAAAAAAGCCTATGAAAGGTACCAGGGGCATCACATGGGGCCCCTTACTGACCCTGGGCCCTCGGCAGTGCCCAATTGGCTAAATGGTCAGTCCGCCCCTGGATGTCCCCTCATTTGTTGGCGCCGACGTCCCCCGAGTTGTAGGAACGGCAGATCTAATACTCATTGCTGGGGGTCCCCTGAGACTGGAATGTTATTTCCAGGGTTCCTCTTGGGTCCGGAACGGCACATTTTCTGAGGACCCGGGCTGACGGCGCCTCCTTCTGTCTATAGAAGAGCGGACCTCACATGGCTGCCGGGCCGTGTTTATCCTCCAGTGCGTTTGATTGATTATTTTATTTATAACTCGGTTTCCGTATCCCGGGCTTCCAATAAACACACATTGATGGATAGGACAGAGACGGGGGGGGGGGGGGAGCTCCTTAATGGACGTGTGTGGTGGGAGAGCCGGAGAATAAGCCCCCCCCACAGCTCCACACAAAAATATTTCAAAGCTTTCCGATTCGGCTGTGTTGTTCCTGCAGCAAACACGTTCAATCTATGAATTTCCTGCACAAATATACAGTCGCATTCCCTTTCCCTTTGCGGCGTGGTCGATGTATATCTCATATATTAAGTCGTTCATTTTCTTCAAAGCGATCATTTTTCTTCAGGGACGGAGCTCCTCGCCTTTCCGGGCTTACCAAGGGGAATTCCAGATATAGGTAGTCAATGGACAGGTAATGTTAACGTGGACCTTGCAGTGGTGGAACTACCAGGGTCTCAAAAGTCGCACTTGGGTCCGCGTTTTGCCATCGTGGGGCCAAAAACGGCAGGACAGGGGGCCTGTTATAGAACTTTAAGCTCAGTTCATACTGCTGTGACCTCAAAGTCACGCAACACAATGCCATCACTAGGGTTGGTGTCACCTCGTGTAGTAAAACATGGTGTCACCCCCCCCCAATAAGGGTGTGAGAGAGAAAGAGAGTGGGGGGGGAAGACAGAAGGGGGCGCTAAGAGAGAGAGGGGATAAGAGAGAGAGGGGTAATAGAGGAGGGTAAGAGAGAGAGGGGGGTGTGAGAGAGAGGAGGGTGAGAAAGAGAGGGGGGTAAGAGAGAGGTGGTATGAGAGAGGGGGGTAAGAGAGAAAGAGGGGGGTAATAGAGGAGGGTAAAAGAGAGAGGGGGTAAGAGAGAGGGGGGTAAGAGAGAGAGAGGGGGGTAATAGAGGAGTAAAAAAGAGAGAGGTGGTATGAGAGAGGGGCGTAAGAAAGAAGGGATAAGAGAGAGAGGGGGGGGGTTAAGGGAGAGAGAGGGTAAGAGAGAGAGAGGGGGAGGTAAGAGATTGAAAGGGAGTATGAAAAAGGGGGGGGTGAGAGGGTATAAGAGAGAGGGGGGTAAGATAGAGGGGGGAGGTAAGAGAGGGGGTTATGAGAGAGGGGGGGTAAGAGAGAGAGAGAGAGGGGAGGTAAGAGAGAGCAGGTATGAGAGAGAAGGGATAAGGGAGAGAGGGGGGAGGTAAGAGATTGAAAGAGGGTATGAGAGAGGGAGGATTAGAAAAGGGGGGATAAGAGAGAGGAAGAGAGAGGGGGTGAGATAATAGGGGGGGTGAATAAGGGTTGTGAGAGGGGAGGGGAGAGAGAGAAAGGGGGCAAGAGAGAGAGAGAGGGGGGAGGTAAGAGATTGAAAGGTGGTATGAAAGAGGGGGGGTGAGAGAAGGGGGAAAAGAGAGGGGGTTAAGAGAGAGGGGGGTAAGAGAGAGAGGGGGCACAAGAGAAAGGGGGTACAAGAGAAAGGGGGGAGGTAAGAGATTGAAAGGGGGTATGAAAGGGGGGTGAGAGAAGGGGGATAAGAGAGAGAGGGGGTAAGAGAGAAGGGAGGAGGAGAGAGAGGGAGGTTAAGAGAGAGAGAGGAGGTAAGAGAGAGAGAGAGGGGGGAGGTAAGAGATTGACAGGGGGTATGAAACAGGGGGGGTGAGAGAAGGGGGATAAGAGAGAATTGGGATAAGAGAGGGGGGTAGGTGAGAGAAAGAGGGGGGAGGTAAGAGATTGAAAGGGGTTATGAAAGGGGGGTGAGGGGGGGTGAGAGAAGGGGGATAAGAGAGAGAGGGGGTAAGAGAGGGGGTACGAGAAAGAGGAGGGTAAGAGAAAGAGAGGGGGGAGGTAAGAGAGGGAGGGGGGTAGAGAGAGGGGGGTAAGAGTGAAGGGATAGGAGAGAGAGAAGGGTTAAAGGAGAGAGAGAGGGTAAGAGAGAGAGAGAGGAGGTAAAAGATTGAAAGGGGGTATGAAAGGGGGGGGGGGGGTGAGAGAAGGGGGATAAGAGAGAAAGGGGGTAAGAGAGGGGGTACGAGAAAGAGGAGGGTACGAGAAAGAGAGGGGGAGGTAAGAGAGAGAGAGGGAGTATGGAGAGAGGGGGGTAAGAGGAAGGGATAGGAGAGAGAGAAGGGTTAAAGGAGAGAGAGGGTAAAGAGAGAGAGGGGGAGGTAAGAGATTGAAAGGGGAGTATGAAAAAGGGGGGTGAGAGGGGGGATAAGAGAGAAGGGGGGTAAGATAGAGGGGGAGGTAAGAGAGAGAGGGGAGGTAAGAGAGAGGGGGGGAGAGAGAAGGGATAAGGGAGAGAGGAGGGTAAAAGAGAGAGTAAGAGAGAGAGGGGGGGGGAGGTAAGAGATTGAAAGAGGGTATGAGAGAGGGAGGGTTAGAAAAGGGGGATAAGAGAGAGAAAGGGAGGAAGAGAGAGGGGGTGAGATAACAGGAGAGAGAGAGAGAGAGAGAGAGAGAGAGAGAAAGGGGGCAGAGAGAGAGAGAGGGAATATGGGGGGGGGGGCAAGGGAGAGGGGATAAGAGAGAGAGGGAGTAAGAAAAAGGGGGGTGAGAGAACAAGGGATAGGGGAGAGGGGGGTAAGGGAGATAGAGGGGAGGTATAAGAGAGAGGGGGATAATAGAGAGGGGATAAGAGAGGGAGGGGGTGAGAGAAGGGAGAGAGGGGATGAAGGGGGGGGGGGAGAGAGAGGGTGGTAAGAGAGGGAAGGGGGGGTAAGAGAGAGAGAGGGAGTAAGAAAAAGGGGGGGTGAGAGAACATGGAGGGGGGGGGAGGAGAAAAGAGAGACAATGGGGTGTAAGAGAGAGAGGGAAGTTAGAAAGGGAGTGGGGGAGGGGAGAGAGAGGAAGGTGAGAGGTGGGGGAGAGAGAGAGGGAGGTGAGAGAGGGGGGGGGGGGGGAGGGAGGGAGAGGAAGGTGGGGGGGGGAGGGGGGACAGAGAGGAGGTGAGGGGGGACAGAGAGAGAGGGGGTTTAGATTGTTGTAAGAGAGGGGTAGACTTCTCCCCCAATCTGTGATCATTCCCTATCCATCCATACAGTCCAGGCTGAACATTCTCCTTCCTCCTGTATCATTCCTTGCCTCTCTGCTTTCAGATTTTCTTTCCTTCCCTGCAGCCCTCCTGCGTTTTCTTCATTGGCCATTATAGGGAGGAGCGCTTCCCCTGCTGGAAGAGATGTGGGTGCCGGAGATCACAGTACCTGCATGCTGTGCACTAGAGATACTACAGGCGCCCGCCCCCTCCCCATTATGCTGTGTCTTGGCCCGGGTAGAAGAAGTATGGTGGCTGGGTACACCGGCCATGGTGGAGGCAGAAGTGGGAGCGGATGGCTTTTGGGGGGAGGGGGCTGCAGCATAACCCTAGATCCGGCAATGAGTCTCTCATTGGGCATCCTACTGGCTGCATTGCTATGGGGGTGCGGGGGGTGCAGACCTCCCCTGGTGTCACCCTTCTGGCAGGTGTCATCTGGGTGTGGTCTGCACCCCCCCATTATGTGTCGCAAGTCGCATGATAAGTTGCAGCACTGTGAACCAGGGACTAAAGGTCCCAGCAACTGATGTAAAGGGCCCAGGATCAGTGGGAAGGGCCCCGGGACCAGAGGAAAGGGCTCCAGGACCCAAGGAAAGGGCCAAGGCGGTCAGATTTCTTGCACCTGGGCCCTGAAGGTTCTAGTTACACCTCTGTATCAGTCCATGATGAGTCCATGCAAGGCATGTAATATGTTGGGCCTCTTTGTAATTTGAGTCTAGTAGGGGAAAAATGGTCAGTTCTTGGCTGTGGTCGCAAAAGTCTGACACAGATCAGCCCCCTGCTGCAGCCTCTCACCCTGTGACTAGCTACAAAGTCAAAATGATGTAATCTGAAGGGAGAGGGAGGAAATGCCTCCTTCTGCCTGCAGCAGACTGATGGCATCGTCTGAACCTAGGCAAAGTCACTGACTGGAGCTCAAGGATGGCTTTTTAATAAAAAAAAGGTGGAGCTTTTTGGAAAAATGTTTGTGTTGCTGAATATTTGGACAGGGAATTTATTCTTACTTAAAGGTTCGCTTTAACCAGGGAACACTGCAGCTGTGCCAAAATCACATCACCTTAAAGGGGAACTCCTCACTGACATTGAAATTGGCTGTATTTGTGTACTACTTTACCTACACAAACATTTGTAAAGCTTTTTTAGCCAGACTTGTGATTTACTCGTCACCATTCCACACAGTATAGCCAGAGTGTGACAGAGCTTTGGATTTCGGAGGAAACTTCTCTGCCCCCTCCCATGACCAAGCTGCTGATTGGATGATGAATCAGTGTCACTTAGAAAGGATAGGTGTAATGTACTATAGGTGATGGGCTTCATAATGGCTGATGATGAGCTCTCTGTAGGACTGTAGGTTGGTATTGGTTGGTTCAGGATGGTATTAGTGTTGGGCTTCCTAATGGCTGATGATGAGCTCTCAGTAAGACTGTAGGTTGGTATTGGTTGGTTCAGGATGGCATTAGTGATGGGCTTCCTAATGGCTGATGATGAGCTCTCTGTAGGACTGTAGGTTGGTATTGGTTGGTTCAGGATGGCATTAGTGATGGGCTTCCTAATGGCTGATGATGAGCTCTCTGTAGGACTGTAGGTTGGTATTGGTGGGTTCAGGATGGTATTAGTGTTGGGCTTCCTAATGGCTGATGATAAGCTCTCTGTAGGACTGTAGGTTGGTATTGGTTGGTTCAGGATGGTATTAGTGTTGGGCTTCCTAATGGCTGATGATGAGCTCTCTGTAGGACTGTAGGTTGGTATTGGTTGGTTCAGGATGGTATTAGTGTTGGGCTTCCTAATGGCTGATGATGAGCTCTCTGTAGGACTGTAGGTTGGTATTGGTTGGTTCAGGATGGCATTAGTGATGGGCTTCCTAATGGCTGATGATGAGCTCTCTGTAGGACTGTAGGTTGGTATTGGTTGGTTCAGGATGGCATTAGTGATGGGCTTCCTAATGGCTGATGATGAGCTCTCTGTAGGACTGTAGGTTGGTATTGGTTGGTTCAGGATGGTATTAGTGTTGGGCTTCCTAATGGCTGATGATAAGCTCTCTGTAGGACTGTAGGTTGGTATTGGTTGGTTCAGGATGGTATTAGTGTTGGGCTTCCTAATGGCTGATGATGAGCTCTCTGTAGGACTGTAGGTTGGTATTGGTTGGTTCAGGAAGGTATTAGTGATGGGCTTCCTAATGGCTGATGATGAGCTCTCTGTAGGACTGTAGGTTGGTATTGGTTGGTTCAGGAAGGTGTAATGTTTTGGGCTTCTTAATGGCTGGTGAGTAGTTTATGGGCCTATTGGTTGGCATTGGTGGGTTCTGAATGGTCTAAGTCACGTACTACCTAATGGCTGATGATGAGCTCTCTATGGTGCCATCGGTTGTTATTGGTGGGTTCTGGATAGTATAAGTGATTGGCTTTCTAATAGATGATGGTGAACTCTCTGTAGGACTGTTAGTTGGTGTTGGTTGGTTCAGGATGGTATAAGTGTCAGGCTTCTTAATGGCTGGTGAGTACTCTTTGAGTCTATTGGTTGGTATTGCTGGGTTGTGGATGGTTTGAGTCATGGACTACCCAATGGCAGATGATGAGTTCCCTATGGTACCATCAGCTGGTATTGGTGGGTTCTGGACTGAATGATATAGGTGATGGGTTTCTTAATGGCTGATGATGAGTTCTCTATGGTACCATTGGTTGGTATTGGAGGGTTTTGGATGGTAAAGGTGATGGGCATCTTAATGGCTGATGATGAGTTCTCCATGAGATTGTTAGTTGGAATTGTGAAATCTGGATGGCATAGCTGAAAGGTTTCTTAATAACTAATGATGAGTTCTCCATGGGACCACTGGTTGGCTATTGGTTGGTTCTGGATGATATCGGTGATGTGCTTCTTAATGGCTGATGTTGACTTTTCTATGGTACCATTATTTGGTATTGATGGGTTCTGGATAGTATAGGTGATAGGTTTCAGAATGGCTATGATGAGTTCTCAATGGTACTATTGGTTGGTATTGATGGGTTCTGAATGTTATAGGGAATGGGTATCTTAATCGCTGATGATGAGTTCTCCATGGGACTGTTGGCTGGTATTGGTGGGTTCTGGAGGGTATAGTGACCACTAGGTATCACTCCAACAGGTTTATGTAATGTTTTATTGTTGCTTCCTTGATGGGGCTTAAGCTTTGTGTAAACCTAATCATTACTATTAGAAATCATAAAATGAATATATAATTATAACCTTTCTTAGTGTTGCAATGTTAATGTATTGGGGTTTTTTTGTGTGCAGCTTTTATTAAAGTAATCCCTGGTGATCCTGCAGGGAAGGTCATTGTTCAGGCACTGGTTGTAAAAGGGTGATGACACTCTGCCCCTGTATTCCACTTGTGGCACTGCACTGTCACCCCTTCAAATGTGATTCCATTTGAGACTTTAACTGGCCATTTCAACACACATTACACAAGCATAATCCAGGACCATCTGGAAAAGGGTGACAGGACCACCGGTGGGACAATGACAAGACCACCAGTGGGAGAGACACAGGGTCAACAAGGAGAGTATTACATGACCACTTGGGAGAGGGTGACAGGATTCCTGGGGAGAGGCTGTAAGGGCCATTTGGGAGAAGGAGACAGTGTCATCAGGAAGAGGCCAAAAGGGCCATTAAGGGAGGATTACAGGATTACTGGGGAGCAGTGGTGTATTTAGGTTTTGTGCTGTCCTATTTAACACAAAAACTCATCTGCCCCCATGGAAACCGACCACCACCCCCCCTTCCCCCTTTTGTGGAGAGAGCCTGACATTGACCAACAACACCCCTGCGCCCCACCGGGGAGAGAAAGACAGTCATCTTCAGAGCTCCAGACATCCCTAGGAACAGGGGCGGACTGACCATTTGGAAACTTGGGCACTGCCCGAGGGCCCGGGATCAGTAGGGGGCCCCATGAGATGCCCCTGGTACCTTTTTCATAGGCTTTTTTTGAGTTTAGGCAAGGACACAGGGGCCCCATGATCCCCCATTGCCCGGGGCCCCATGAGTTGTCAGTCTGCCCCTGCCTAGGAATGAGAGTCAGGCTCTGCATACACCATCAAGCAGCCCACAGCCTATCTTGGATCCCACCTGGTTCCCATGGCGTGTTTGTCCCTTCTTCCATCCCTTCTTCTGGGGAGAAGTTCTGTACCCCTGAAAAATTCCGCCCTAGGCAAATCCCTTGTTTGCCTTGTGGTAAATAAGCCCCTGCTGGGGAGAGGGTTATAAAACCACTGATAAAGGGTGACAGGGCCACCGGGGAAATGGTGGCAGTCCTAGATTGTAAGCTCCCAGGATCAGGGCCCTCCTATCCCTCTTGTATTGAACTGTATTGTTGCTGTATTGTATCCCGTTTATATTATAAAGCGCTGAGCAAACTGTTGGCGCCAGAAATCCTGTATAATAATAATAAAAGGGCCACCAGAAAGGGGGACAGGGCCAGAGGAGAGAGGGTGACAGAGCCACCAGGGAGATGGTGACAGGACCCCCGGGTTGTTTGCCTTGTGGTAAATACACCCCTGCTGGGGAGAGGGTTACAAGACCACTGATAAAGGGTGACAGGGCCACCAGGGAAATGGTGACAGGGCCACCAGAAAGGGGGACAGGACCAATGGTGAAAGGGTGACAGGACCCCTGGGTTGTTTGCCTTGTGGTAAATACACCCCTGCTGGGGAGAGGGTTACAAGACCACTGATAAAGAGTGACAGGGCCACCAGGGAAATGGTGACAGGGCCATCAGAAGGTGGGACAGGACCAATGGTGAGAGGGTGACAGAACCACCAGGGGGAGGGTGACAGGACCCCTGGGTTGTTTGCCTTGTGGTAAATACACCCCTGCTGTGGAGAGGGTTACAAGACCACTGATAAAGGGTGACAGGGCCACCGGGGAAATGGTGACAGGGCCATCAGAAAGGGGGACAGGACCAATGGAGAGAGGGTGACAGATCCACCAGGGAGAGGGTGACAGGACCCCTGGGTTGTTTGCCTTGTGGTAAATATGCCCCTGCTGGGGAGAGGGTTACAAGACCACTGATAAAGGGTGACAGGGCCACCAGGGAAATGGTGACAGGGCCATCAGAAGGTGGGACAGGACCAATGGTGAGAGGGTGACAGAACCACCAGGGGGAGGGTGACAGGACCCCTGGGTTGTTTGCCTTGTGGTAAATACACCCCTGCTGGGGAGAGGGTTACAAGACCACTGATAAAGGGTGACAGGGCCACCGGGGAAATGGTGGCAGGGCCATCAGAAAGGGGGACAGGACCAATGGAGAGAGGGTGACAGAGCCACCAGGGAGAGGGTGACAGGACCCCTGGGTTGTTTGCCTTGTGGTAAATATGCCCCTGCTGGGGAGAGGGTTACAAGACCACTGATAAAGGGTGACAGGGCCACCAGGGAAATGGTGACAGGGCCATCAGAAGGTGGGACAGGACCAATGGTGAGAGGGTGACAGAACCACCAGGGGGAGGGTGACAGGACCCCTGGGTTGTTTGCCTTGTGGTAAATACACCCCTGCTGTGGAGAGGGTTACAAGACCACTGATAAAGGGTGACAGGGCCACCGGGGAAATGGTAACAGGGCCACCAGAAAGGGGGACAGGACCAATGGAGAGAGGGTGACAGAGCCACCAGGGAGAGGGTGACAGGACCACTGGGTTGTTTGCCTTGTGGTAAATACACCCCTGCTGGGGAGAGGGTTACAAGACCACTGATAAAGGGTGACAGGGCCACCGGGGAAATGGTGACAGGGCCACCAGAAAGGGGGCAGGACCAATGGAGAGAAGGTGACAGGACCAATGGAGAGAGGGTGACAAGACCAATGGAGAGAAGGTGACAGGACCAATGGAGAGAAGGTGACAGGACCAATGGAGAGAAGGTGACAGGACCAATGGAGAGAGGGTGACAGAGCCACCAGGGAGAGGGTGACAGGACCCCTGGGTTGTTTGCCTTGTGGTAAATACTTCCCTGCTGGGGAGAGGGTTACAAGACCACTAATAAAGGGTGACAGGGCCACCGGGGAAATGGTGACAGGGCCACCAGAAAGGGGGACAGGACCAATGGTGAGAGGATAAAAGGACCACCAAGGAGAGAGGGACAAGACCAATGGTGAGAGGGTAAAAGGACCACGAAGGAGAGAGGGACAGGACCACTGGGGAGATGGTGACCGGGCCATCAGGGTTAGGATGGCAGGACTGTGTCCCTTTGGATTGAATTGGGATTTCTTGGGAGATTTCACCAGTGGGGTGTTTTGAAGAGAGAAGCTAGTCTGTGATTCAACTTTCCAGCGACAAGTCAAACAGCGGATTTATTTGGGTGGAATGGGCTTCCAATGCATATCTATTTACATGGAAGGAACAATGAAATCTTTCTTGACTCTAGTTTGTAAGAGAGAGAGAGCTGTACAGACTGCAGACCCCATGGGAAATCCGCGGGAGAGCTGATTGCTAAGCACACGGCACCCCACATGTGCTGCACACCGCGGCGTCACCGCTGCACATTAAAATGACAAATCCTTTCCTTCTAAGACTTTCTGCATTAAAGTTCAGGAACTTCGTAATGGAGCCGCTCAAGTACTCTATATTGTTTTCATGTCAGCTACACTTTCTGCCCGAACTAAATGAATTACAAATACATTGTATAAACAGGACTCCAATATTAAATCTCTCCAGAAGGGCCCAGATGTCTGAGATGCACTGCAGACCACGCATGGCGCTGGCGGGCGCGGGGCCGAAGGACCTGGCTGCCATCATGTGGTTATTTTTGATACTGCAGACGAGGATCTTCTGATCAGGGAAGTTGATTATAGCTGTGTTAGTGCACTTGATAGTTGAGTACTGACCAGGGGCAGATTGACAACTCATGGGGCCCCCCCGGCAATAGTAAATCATAGGGCCCCTGTGTCCTTGCCCACACTCAAACCACACCCAAAAAACACTATGAAAGGTACCAGGGGCATCTCATGGGGGCCCCCTGCTGACCCCGAGCCCTCGGGCAATGCCCGAGTGGCTAAATGGTCAGTCCACCCCTGGTACTGCCTGTGATACTTTATACATTTATTTTTATATAACCTGTATATATCCGTACTGATTGGACCTTAGAAGAAGGGGGTGGGTCCTGAAAGCTTGTACTAAAAATGTAACTGTTAGTGCAAATCAAAAAGAAAAAAACAATCATGGATATTACCCAAATGTGTTCTAAACTGTAAATGGACCTAAGGAGGGGAAATATTATTTTTTAAATATATTATTCATGACCAGGTGCTTATTCGCATTGGTCCCTGCCCTCAATGAGCTTGCAATTTAAAGGTCCCTATCTCGCATTATTTATTTATTTTAGGTACTTATATTGCGCCGTCAATTTACGCAGCACTTTACATATATATTGTACATTCACATCAGTCCCCGCCCCTGAGGAGCGTACAATCTAAGGTCCCTAACTCACATTCATACATACACATACTAGGGCCAATTTAGACAGGAACCAATTAACCTACCAGCATGTCTTTGGAGGGTGGGAGGAAACCGGAGTACCCGGAGGGAACCCACACAGGCACAGGGAGAACATGCAAACTCCGTGGCTGAGATTCGAACCAACGACCCTAGTACTACTGCCAGGTGGAAGTGCTAACCATTTAGCCACTGTGCTGCCCCACATGCAGGCACACATGCTGGGCTGGGACAAGGGGTGGGCAGGAGGGGCAGCTGCCAAGGACAATGCAGTAAAAGGGGGCACCACCTGACTGAACACATGCAAGAGCAATGGCAGACAACTAGTGAGAAACTGCTTTGACAGCTTCTCCTATGACACTGTACTTCCACATGCCCACTCTCCACCCCACCCCCACATCAATGACGTGAAAAACACACACACCCCTGCATGTGCTACTACTGTCTAGCTCAGGGGTCTCCAAATTTTCAAACCAAGGTCCAGTTTAAGACTTTAAGGGGGCCCGATTGTGGCCAGTGGGGGTAGAAAATGTCCTGGGACCAGCATCAGTGAGAATAAACATGGCCTTGGGGTTTGTGGTCAATGGGAGGAGGAGGAGTGGCCAATCAGTGGTATTCAGGGCTTTGGATAAGGGGGTACCACCAGTCCTCCTGTATGGGGCCCAGGCCAGCAGAGGGGCCCAGGCAGCTGGGTGAATTGGATGTGTGCAGAGAGGGCGATCAGCATGGTGGGGGGGCAATTACTGGAACCGATGCCCTGTATGGCTCTCTGCAGCATCTGAAAGCTGGATTCTTCACCTCTCCCTCCCGCTGTTTTTTAGTTGCTGCAGAGAGAGCCATACAGGGGATCAGTTCCAGTAAGTGACTCCCCCCCACCCACCTACCCCCCATGCCATTCACTCTCCATAAACACATCTGATTCACCCTGCTGCCTGGGCCCCCACAATGCCGGCTGCCCTCCTCTCCTTTCCACCAGCAGCTGCAAGCACACTTCAGGATGGAGAGTGGGGGAAGGGTCTACTAAATATGTCATATTAACCAGCCCCTTCCTTTCCTGAATAAAAAACACAGCTGAGTGATTGGTACAGATCACTCACTGTGCTCATTCATAACTGAAGGATAGTAAACTGTGTTTTTGTTTATTATTTTTGAAGGGGGCCCTGTCAGGTTGGCTGTATGGGGCCCCGTGATTTCTAACAGCAGCCCTGGTGGTATTAGTTGGAGGAATGGTACCCCCATCAGTGGAAGAAGTGGTGCACCATTGTTGGTGTCTGTAGGAGGAATAGTGCCTCATATCATTGGGAGGAATAGTACCCCATCAATGGAAGAAATGGTGCACCATGGTTTGTGTCTGTAGGAGGAATAGTGCCCCAAGGGCTGGATATAGGCTAGCAAAGGGCCACATCTGACCCTCTGGCCGCAGTTTGGAGACCCCTGGTCTAGCTGCTAGAAAGCTAGCGATAGGCCATACTGGTGAAGTGCACACTCTATGCCAACCCATTCCAGAGCATACATTAGCAATGGTGGAGGGGGCACAAGTCTGCATCCTTGTCCTGGGCACTGGAAGGATATTTCCCTTGTACTGCACACACGCTAGAGGCAATTAACCCGTCAGCATGTCTTTGGAGCATGGGAGGAACCAGATCATGGGAGGAACCCAGAGTACCTGGAGAAAACCACCCCAAGCACAGGGAGAGCATGCATTTTCCATTTCTAACAGCAGCCTTGGTGGTATTAGTTGGAGGAATAGTACCCCATCAGTGGAAGAAGTGGTGCACCATTGTTGGTGTCTGTAGGAGGAATAGTGCCTCATATCATTGGGAGGAATAGGATATAGGCTAGCAAAGGGCCACATCTGACCCTCGGGCCACAGTTGGGAAACCCCTGGTCTAGCTGCTAGAAAGCTAGCGATAGGCCATACTGGTGTAGTGCACACTCTATGCCAACCCATTCCAGAGCATACATAAGCAATGGGGGAGGGGGCACAGGTCTGCCTCCTTGTCCTAGGCGCTGGAAGAATTTTTCCCCTGCACCCACGCTAGAGCCAATTAACCCATCAGCATATCTTTGGAGCATGAGAAGAACCCGGAGCATGGTAGGAACCCAGAGTACCTGGAGAAAACCACCCAAACACAGGGAGAACATGCATACTCCATGCAGGTAGTGTCATGATTGGGATTTGAACTAGAGGACCCCAGTGGTGCAAGGCAGAAGTGCTAACCACTAGGATATGAGGATCAGCAGAGGTGACTTCTTTTTGAAGGTTGAACGTTCCAGGGCTGTTGGTTGAATCAATAACCTGCTGCAGGAATATGCACATCAGGGGTCAGGGCACCTAATCTGCACATGATCGTTCTGGGTGGATATTGTCATTTATAGGTCATAACATTGGAGATCATTGATCCAAGGTATCTCAGATTGCTTTCTGAGGGATCAGGTAGGAATTTATTTTTGCCCCGCCGGAGCAAATTAGACCAAACTACATATAGGGGTCTTTTTTTGCTTCCTGGGGACCAGCTGTGGGTATAGGCTTCCGTATAGAATTCTATTTACAGTAATTATTTTTTTGGTTGCACTGGAAGGGTTGGATTGTGTCTTTTCTCAAACTGGCTGACTATGTAACTATGCTGAGGATGGAGAAGAAACTTGCAAGGACACGTCTTTCTGAATTTTTGAAACCATTATAGTCAGGGTTGACCCCCCCCAAAAAAAATAAATAAATAAAGGCAATGATGGCTTTGTACACTTTGGAGTTTGGAGTATCAATGATAGAATTCACAGCTCCTACCTGGAGTGTGTACATTTGTCTCTGTGCGCCATTGTCTTCGTAGTCCGAGGATCTGTCTGATTTGATACAAATCGAAGGGACTGTTTAGGTTTGTCTTTATAGGACATCATTTTGGTGACTTTGTCAGGGGGACTCTGTTGCGGATTCTGATGTAAATGGGACTCTGATGGGAACTCTGATGTAAAAGGGAATCTAATGGGCACCCTGAAATAGTGTGGGGACTCTGATGGGGATTTTTTTTTTCAGCCTGAGAATATTTGTAAAATATACACAGTAGCCCTCGTGCCCAGAAGTTTGGTGATCCCCTGGTATAGTGTGTAGACAGACATACACAGATCCATGGGGGAGGGTCTTATTTAGCACACTCAGACCGGCCTGGACTGGGACAAAAAATAAGCCCAGGCATTTTAGACTGAGCAGCCAGTTTTTCCAGGGAGGGGGGTAGTAAGAGCGTGTGCGGGGGCGGTTGGTGATGGAATATTTATTGAGTTGGTCCTCCACACTGTAATGTAAAGGGGCACTGTGATATCAAGGGGATTGCACTGTAAAGGGGCACTGTATTGATTACAGTGCAGTCCCCTTTATATCACAGTGCCCCTTTACATTACAGTGCCCCTAGAAATCTAATTACAGTGCCCCCTATATATTCAGCAAAGAAATGGCCCTATATAGCAAAGAGACATCCCTATGTAGCAAAGAGACAGCCCAATCCAGCAAAGAGACATCCCCATATAGCAAAAAAGACAGCCCAATCCAGCAAAGAGACATCCCCATCAAGCAAAGATAAATCTCCATATAGCAAAGAGGCATCCCAATCCAGCAAAGAGACATCCCCACCCAGAAAAGAGACATGATGTCTCTTTGCTGGACATGCCCATCGAGCAAAAAGACATCCCAATCCAGCAAAGAGATCCTAATCCAGAAAAGAAACATCCCCATAAAGCAAAGAGACATCCCACTCAGAAAAGAGACAGCTCAAACCAGCAAGGAGACATCCCAATCCAGCATAGAGACAGGATGTCTCTTTGTTGGACATCCCCATCCAGCAAACAGACATCCCCATATAGCAATGAAACATCCCAATTCAGCAAAGAGACATCCAAATCCAGCAATGAGACATCCCAATCCAGAAAAGAGACATCCCTTCTAGGAAAGAGACTTCCCATCCAGCAAAAAGACATCCCAATCCAGCAAAGAGACATCCCCACCCAGCAAACAGACAGGATGTCTCTTTGCTGAACATCCCCATCCAGCAAAAAGACATCCTAATCCAGCAAAGATACATCCCAATCCAGCAAAGAGACATCCCCATCCAGCAAACAGACATCCCCATATAGCAAAGAGACATCCCAATCCAGCAAAGAGACATCCCCATACAGCAAAAAGACATCCCAATCCAGCAAGGAGACATCCCAATCCAGCAAAGAGACATCCACAAATAGCAAAGAAACATCCCAATCCAGAAGAGAGACATACCCATACAGCCAAGAGACACCCCAAACCGACAAGGAGACATCTCAATCCAGCAAAGAGAAATCCCAATCCAGCAAAGAGACAGGATGTCTCTTTGCTGGACATCCCAATCCAGCAGACAGACACCCCCCATATAGCAAAGAGACATCCCAATCCAGCAAAGAGACATCCCAGCTAGCAAAGAGACATCCTGTTCAGCAAAGAGACATCCCAATCCAACAAAGAGACATCCCCACCCAACAAAGAGACAGGATGTCTCTTTGCTGGATATCCCCATCCAGCAAACAGAAATCCCCATGCAGCAAACAGATATCCCAATGCATCAAAGAGACATCCCAGTCCCAAAAAGAGACATCCCAGTCCCAAAAAGAGACATCCCAGTTCAGCAAGGAGATACCCCAATATAGCAAAGAGACATTCCAATCCAGAAAAGAGATATCCCCATTCAGAAAAGAGACAGCCCAACCCGGGAAAGAGACATCCCCATTCAGCAAAGAGACAGACACAGGTCTCTCCCCTGTCCGCTTTCCCCAACGATCGCTGGGAATCTCTGGCCGGAACACAGTGATTGAAATCCCTAGCCACCAATATCAGCGCAGGAACCCCCCCCCCCCCCCACCTGGAAATGCAAATACACTGTAGCAGTCCGCTTTTTTTCAATATCAGTTAATTAAAAATAGTGCATTTATTATTTTCTGCATTGAAACCTGCAAAGCAACTGCGATCAGTGGATCAGGGGCGTAATGCTCTGGCTCCTGCAAACATTTTCTCCAAATACGGGTCTGGTGGAAGTATTAATGGGCTCACCACTAACACAATGAGTCCATCCACCACAGTGGGAGATAGAATCTGTAGTTTGTTGCTTTTTTTTTTTCTTTCACAGATCTCTGCAAATGAATGGTTTGGCAACTCAGACAGATCCACGCAAAGCTGAACCAAATTCAAATAATGATGTAGCTGGTGGGGAGAATAAAACCCTGTATTCTGCTCATTATGAGGGGGAGGGGGTGGAACGGGAGGCTGAAGACCCTAAATATGAGTGTAACATGTACCATGTTCAGAAAGGTAGACCGCTCTTTTAACCCCCCTGGCGGTATTCCCGAGTGTAGCTCGGGGTAAAGTTTCAGCAACACAAGAGGTAACCCCCCCGAGCTACACTCGGGAATACACTGCAGCATTGCTCTGGGATCTCTTCTTCACTTACCTTGTCCTGCGCTCCCACAATGTCCCCCCCTGCAGAGTCCCCAGCAATGTCCTCCGGCCGATGCCGGCATCTGACTTCCGGATTCTGTTCCCTGCGACGTCGGGACGTGCGGGGGACGGAACTGGCTGGAGATTTAAAGATGTTAAAAAGTGATATTCACTAAATACCCTAAAATCACATAGTATAACATTCCTGTATCAAACCATTTCACATACATTTTGTCCCGAGTGCTTTGTCCGGCGCCCTGCCTGCATTTTTACTGTTCTTTCTGCCTGGAAACTGAGAAACGTCCATGGCGTCCAAAAAGCGTCCCTTTAGGTCAGACGCGGTTTTAGACCGGCTAGAGAACAGCGATAGTAAATCAGAACCACTTGCAGAATTGAGTGATAATGATTGGTGGGGGAAATTCCTCATCAGACACTGAAAACGATTCTGCGACTTTGCTCAGCGATGTGCGAACTTGGCGCTCTATTTCACATTTCAGTGTTTTTGGTTTGATTAGATTATTTAATTAAATTTATTATTATTATATTATTATTTTTATGATTATTTATTATATTATAATTTATGATTTCGTGTTTTAAATGTTATCATACCCGGGATGTTTACTAGACTCTTGTTCGGACAGATTTCAGTGAGTTATTCCTACAAATTACAGGAATACAATAAAAAAAATGACATATTTCCATGCAAAAAAATTGTACCGCTTTGAGCACAGAAATATGGACATAATCAGACCGCCAGGGAGGTTAAGAGTTAAATACTTTTATTACAATAAGTGTTACAATGAGTATATTGTGCCTACCCCTATTTCCCCGTGTCCTCTCCCTCCATGATGAAGCTTCACTAGGGGACAAAACAAGTCAAAGAGAGGACCTGGGTGGAGTATTCTGGAATTGTGCTGGAGGCAGGGGCGGAACAGACAACTCATGGGGCCCCCGGGCAATAGGGGATCATGGGGCCCCTGTGTCCTCACCCACACTCAAAACACACCCCAAAAAGCCTATGAAAGGTACCAGGGGCATCTCATGGGGCCCCCTACTGAACCGAGTTCCCGAACGGTAAGTCCGCCCCTGGCTGGAGCAATAGACTTTTTATTACAGTAGATTTTATTCTCACAGAACCGGAGTCCAATGACAGCCCATGTAAGTGTGAGAAGACAGAGTACCATGGCAATGAGAATTAAGCCCAATAGCCGGTGCTGAATGTCACCAATGGCCTTGGTACAAAGCAATTTATTGTTCAGAGGCAAGTCTCAGTACCCTCAGCCAACCCCTCCTTCCTCCCCTTCTCAACTGTCCTTTGACAGTGTATATACAGTCAGGTCCATAAATATTGGGACATGGACACAATTCTAACATTTTTGGCTCTATACACCACCACAATGGATTTGAAATGAAATGAACAAGATGTGCTTTAACTGCAGACTGTCAGCTTTAATTTGAGGCTATTTACATCCAAATCAAATCAGATGAACGGTGTAGGAATTACAACAGTTTGCATATGTGCCTCCCAATTGTTAAGGGACCAAAAGTAATGGGACAGAGTAATAATCATAAATAAAACTTTCACTTTTTAATACTTGGTTGCAAATCCTTTGCAGTCAATTACAGCCTGAAGTGTGGAACGCATAGACATCACCAGACGCTGGGTTTCATCCCTGGTGATGCTCTGCCAGGCCTCTACTGCAACTGTCTTCAGTTCCTGCTTGTTCTTGGGGCATTTTCCCTTCAGTTTTGTCTTCAGCAAGTGAAATGCTCAATCGGATTCAGGTCAGGTGATTGACTTGGCCATTGCATAACATTCCACTTCTTTCCCTTAAAAAACTCTTTGGTTGCTTTTGCAGTCTGCTTTGGGTCATTGTCCATCTGCACTGTGAAGCGTCCAATGAGTTGTGAAGCATTTGGCTGAATATGAGCAGATAATATTCCCGAAACACTTCAGAATTCATCCGGCTGCTTCTGTCAGCAGTCACATCATCAATAAATACAAGAGAAGCAGTTCCATTGGCAGCCATACATGCCCACGCCATGACACTGCCACCACCATGCTTCACTGATGAGGTGGTATGCTTAGGATCATGAGCAGTTCCTTTCCTTCTCCATTCTCTTCTCTTCCCATCACTCGGGTACAAGTTGATGTCGGTCTCATCTGTCCATAGGATGTTGTTCCAGAACTGTGAAGGCTTTTTTACATGTCGTTTGGCAAACTCTAATCTGGCCTTCCTGTTTTTGAGGCTCACCAATGGTTTCCATCTTGTGGTGAACCCTCTGTATTCACTCTGGTGAAGTCTTCTCTTGATTGGTGACTTTGACACACATACACCGACCTCCTGGAGAGTGTTCTTGATCTGGCCAACTGTTGTGAAGGGTGTTTTCTTCACCAGGGAAAGAATTCTTCGGTCATCCACCACAGTTGTTTTCCGTGGTCTTCCGGGTCTTTTGGTGTTGCTGAGCTCACCGGTGCGTTCCTTCTTTTTAAGAATGTTCCAAACAGTTGTTGTGGCCACGCCTAAAGTTTTTGCTATCTCTCTGATGGGTTTGTTTTGTTTTTTCAGCCTAATGATGGCTTCACTGATAGTGACAGCTCTTTGGATCTCATCTTGAGAGTTGACAGCAACTGATTCCAAATGCAAATAGCACACTTGAAATGAACTCTGGACCTTTTATCTGCTCATTGTAATTGGGATAATGAGGGAATAACACACACCTGGCCAGGGAACAGCTGAGAAGCCAATTGTCCCATTACTTTTGGTCCCTAAACAAGTGGGAGGCACATATGCAAACTGTTGTAATTCCTACACCGTTCACCTGATTTGGATGTAAATACCCTCAAATTAAAGCTGACAGTCTGCAGTTAAAGCACATCTTGTTCGTTTCATTTCAATTCCATTGTGGTGGTGTATAGAGCCAAAAATGTTAGAATTGTGTCGATGTCCCAATATTTATGGACCTGACTGTATATATATACACACACAGTGCTCAGCATAGATGAGTACACCCCAACAGATTTGTCTGAAATCAGTATCAACATTTTCTATGGGACGCTAGACTACAAGATCTTCCCACAAATGCCGGCCATTGATTGCAAACAAGATTTATCAACCTCCCCGGCGGTCAATATTTTTGAATGCCAAAACTGTACATTGTTCTGCATGGAAATTTGTCATTTTATATTGTAGACCTGTAATGGGTCGAAAATCGGACCTAAAAAAAATAATCGGCCGATTTTCGCTCTGTTAGTGGGGTCAATAGCACCGGCCGAATTTCATGATTTCTCCCCTTCTCAGTGATCGGTCATGTTGGAAAAATTAATGAAAAACGATTTTCGACTCAATGATAGTCAAATCGTACGATCGTTTTTCCGAAAAGAATATGCGCCATGAGCCGTGACCTAGAAGGAACATAAGTTTTGCCTGTTATATGGGGTGAACTTTATGACTTGATCGGCTGATTTTCAAAATCAATGTAAGGCCGGCCATACATGGATCAAAAATCGGACCTAAGAATAATCGGCTGATTTTCGCTCTGTTAGTGGGGTCAATGGCACCGGGTGATTTTCGTGGTTCCTCCCATTTTCGGTGATCGGGCATGTTGGAAAATCCGTGAAAAACAACTGATTTTGACTCAATGATGGTCATATCGTACGATCGTTTTTTTTTCGAGAAGAATATGCGCCGTGAGTTCCTGGAAGGAACAGAAGTTTTGACTGTTATATGGGGGGAACTTTATGACTCGGTTGGCCAAATCAATGATGGCGCCATAGGATTACCGAGTGAACAACATTTCTAATTTTTGGACAAAAAATCGTTCGGAATTCGAACCATGTATGGCCTGCATAATTCTTAGGAATAACTCACTGAAATCTGTTCGAACAAGAGTCTAGTAAACATCTCGGGTATGATGAAGTTTCAAACACGAAATCATAAATTATAATATAATAAATAATTATAAAAATAATAATATAATAATAATACATTTAATTCAATAATATAGTCAAACCAAAAACACTGAAATGTGAAATATAGCGCCAAGTTCGCACATCGCTGAGCTCAGTCGCAGAATCGTTTTCAGTGTCTGATGAGGAATTTCCCCCACGAATCATTATCACTCAATTCTGCAAGTGGTTCTGATTTACTATCGCTGTTCTCTAGCCGGTCTAAAACCGCGTCTGACCTAAAGGGACGCTTTTTGGACGCCATGGACGTTTCTCAGTTTCCAGGCAGAAAGAACAGTAAGAATGCAGGCAGGGCGCCGGACAAAGCACTCGGGACAACATTTAGGTGTAATGGTTTGATATAGTAATGGAATCCTAACAGATTACAATGTATTGTGTGTATGTCATGTTTTTACTTTTTTGAATCTCCCACCAGTTCCGCCCCCCTGTGTCCTGACGCTCGCAGGGAAAGGAACACAGAAGACAGATGTTGGCATCAGCAGGAGGACACAGCAGGAAGACATCGGGGGAATCGCAAGACTAGGTAAGGATTGGGGATCACAGGACAAGGTAAGGATCAGAGGATCGCAGGACAAGGTAAGGATCAGGGGATTGCAGGCAAATTAATGATCGGGGGATCGCAGGACAAGGTAAGGATCAGGGGGATCGCAGGACAAGGTAAGGATAGCGGGATCGCAGGACAAGGTAAGGATCGGGAGATCGCAGCACAAGGTAAGGATCGGGGGATCACAGGACAAGGTAAGGACCGGGGGATCGCAGGACAAGGTAAGGAACGGGGGATCGCAGGACAAGGTAAGGACCGGGGGGATCGCAGGACAAGGTAAGGATCGGGGGGATCGCAGGACAAGGTAAGGATCTGGGGGATCGCAGGACAAGGTAAGGATCAGAGGATCGCAGAACAAGGTAAGGATCAGGGGATTGCAGGCAAATTAAGGATCGGGGGATCGCAGGACAAGGTAAGGATCAGGGGGATCGCAGGACAAGGTAAGGATAGCGGGATCGCAGGACAAGGTAAGGATCGGGAGATCGCAGCACAAGGTAAGGATCGGGGGATTGCAGGACAAGGTAAGGACCGGGGGATCGCAGGACAAGGTAAGGAACGGGGGATCGCAGGACAAGGTAAGGACCGGGGGGATCGCAGGACAAGGTAAGGATCGGGGGGATCGCAGGACAAGGTAAGGATCTGGGGGATCGCAGGACAAGGTAAGGATCAGGGGGATCGCAGGACAAGGTAAGGATAGCGGGATCGCAGGACAAGGTAAGGATCGGGGGATCGCAGGACAAGGTAAGGATCGGGGGATCGCAGGACAAGGTAAGGATCGGGGGATCGCAGGACAAGGTAAGGACCGGGGGATCGCAGGACAAGGTAAGGAACGGGGGATCGCAGGACAAGGTAAGGACCGGGGGGATCGCAGGACAAGGTAAGGATCGGGGGGGATCGCAGGACAAGGTAAGGATCTGGGGGATCGCAGGACAAGGTAAGGATCGGGGGATCGCAGGACAAGGTAAGGATCGGGGGGGATCGCAGGACAAGGTAAGGATCGGGGGGATCGCAGGACAAGGTAAGGATGGGGGGATCGCTGGAGAAGCACTATAGTGTAATCCCGAGTGTGGCTCGGGATTACCGCTTTTGGTACTATAAATTAACCCCGAGCCACACTCGGGATTACCGCCAGGCAGTTTAATTTGACACACAAAAAAGTATTTTTCCTAACAAATTCATTCAAGACCATGTTGCAAAAATGAATACATATTAATTTACAAAATACAAATTGATTTGATTTAGATTTTTCTTCTGTTCACTCACTTTGTATTTTGTAAATTAATATGTATTCATTTTTGCAACATGGTCTTGAATGAATTTGTTAGGAAAAATACTTTTTTGTGTGTCAAATTAAACTGCCTGGCGGTAATCCCGAGTTTGGCTCGGGGTTAATTTATAGTACCAAAAGCGGTAATCCCGAGCAACACTCGGGATTACACTATAGTGCTTCTCCAGCGATCCCCCCATCCTTGCCTTGTCCTGCGATCCCCCCGATCCTTACCTTGTCCTGCGATCCCCCAATCCTTACCTTGTCCTGCGATCCCCCAGATCCTTACCTTATCCTGCGATCCCCCAGATCCTTACCTTGTCCTGCGATCCCCCCGATCCATATCTTGTCCTGCGATTCACCCCGGTCCTTACCTTGTCCTGCGATCCCCCGGTCCTTACCTTGTCCTGCGATCCCCCGGTCCTTACCTTGTCCTGCGATCCCCTGATCTTTACTTTGTCCTGCGATCCCCCGATCCTTACCTGGTTTGAAGCCAAAGGGTAGTCACACCAAATATTGATTTGATTTAGATTTTTCTTCTGTTCACTCACTATTTGGTGTGACTACCCTTTGGCTTCAAACCAGGTAAGGATCGGGGAATCGCAGGACAAAGTAAAGATCAGGGGATCGCAGGACAAGGTAAGGATCAGGGGGATCGCAGGACAAGGTAAGGATCGGGGGATTGCAGGACAAGGTAAGGATCGCAGGACAAAGTAAGGATCAGTGGGATCGCAGGACAAGGTAAGCATCGGGGGGATTGCAGGACAAGGTAAGGATCGGGGGACTGCAGGACAAGGTAAGGATCGGGGGATCGCAGGACAAGGTAAGGATCGCAGGACAAGGTAAGGATCAGGGGGATCGCATGACAAGGTAAGGATCAGGGGGATCGCGGGACAAAGTAAGGATCGGTGGATCGCAGGACAAGGTAAGGATCGGGGGATGGCAGGACAAGGTAAGGATCGCAGGACAAGGTAAGGATCAGGGGGATCGCAGGACAAGGTAAGGATCGGGGGATTGCAGGACAAGGTAAGGATCGCAGGACAAGGTAAGGATCAGGGGGATCGCAGGACAAGGTAAGGATTGGGGGATCACAGGACAAGGTAAGGATCAGGGGATCGCAGGACAAGGTAAGGATCGCAGGACAAGGTAAGGATCGGGGGGATTTCAGGACAAGGTAAGGATCAGGGGATCACAGGACAAGGTAAGGATCAGGGGGATCGCAGGACAAGGTAAAGATCAGGGGATCGCAGGACAAGGTAAGGATCAGGGGATCGCAGGACAAGGTAAGGATCAGGGGGATTGCAGGACAAGGTAAGGATCGGGGGATTGCAGGACAAGGTAAGGATCGCAGGACAAAGTAAGGATCAGTGGGATCGCAGGACAAGGTAAGCATCGGGGGATTGCAGGACAAGGTAAGGATCGGTGGATCGCAGGACAAGGTAAGGATCGGGGGATTGCAGGACAAGGTAAGGATCGCAGGACAAAGTAAGGATCAGTGGGATCGCAGGACAAGGTAAGCATCAGGGGATTGCAGGACAAGGTAAGGATCGGTGGATCGCAGGACAAGGTAAGGATCGGGGGAATCGCAGGACAAGGCAAGGATCGCAGGACAAGGTAAGGATCAGGGGGATCGCAGGACAAGGTAAGGATCGGGGGATCACAGGACAAGGTAAGGATCAGGGGATTGCAGGACAAGGTAAGGATCGCAGGACAAGGTAAGGATCGGGGGGATTGAAGGACAAGGTAAGGATCGGCCGGGGGATCGCAGGACAAGGTAAGGATTGGGGGGATTGCAGGACAAGGTAAGGATCGGGGGATCGCAGGACAAGGTAAGGATTGGGGGGATTGCAGGACAAGGTAAGGATCGGGGGGATCGCAGGACAAGGTAAGGATCGGGGGATCGCTAGAGAAGCACTATAGTGTAATCCCGAGTGTGGCTCGGGGTTACCGCTTTTGCTACTATAAATTAACCCCGAGCCACACTCCGAAATACCGCCAGGCAGGATAATTTGACACACACAAAAAAATATCTTTCCTAACAAATTCATTCAAGACCATGTTGCAAAAATGAATACATATTAATTTACAACATGCAAAGTGAGTGAACAGAAGAAAAATCTAAATCAAATCAATATTTGGTGTGACTACCCTTTGGCTTCAAACCAGCATCAAGCTCTTTTGAAGAAGCACAAAGAAACGGGCAACGTTGAGGACTGTAGATGATGCGGATGGCCAAGGAAATGTAATGCAGCAGAAGAAAGACACATCCTGTTACTTCCCTTCCACACCAGAAGATGTTCAGCAGTGCCATCAGCACAGGACTGGAGGAAACCAGCGAGACCCAGTAGTGTATTTAGATTTTGTGCTGCCCTTGGCAACACAAAAATTTTGCACCCCCCCCCCCAATGAGAGAGCGAGAGTTCAATAAGTGTGTGTATGTATATATGATTCTCTCTCTCTCTCTTCCTCCCTCTCTCTCTCCCCCTCCTCCCTCCCTCTCTCTCTCCCCTCCCTCTCTCTCTCCCCTCCCTCCCTCCCTCCCTCCCTCTCTCTCTCTCTCTCCCTTTCCCCCTCTCTCTCTCTTCCCTGTTTCTCGCTTTCTCTTCCCCCTCTCTCTCTCTTCCCTCTACCTCTCCCTCCCCTCTCTCTCTCTTCCATCTCTCTTCCCTCTCCCACTCTCTTCTCTCTCTTCCCTCTCCCCCTCTCTCTCTTCCCTCTCCCCTCTCCCTCTCTCTCGTCCCTCTCCTCCCCTCTCTCTCCCTCTCTCTCTCTTCCCCCTCTCCCCTCTCCCTCCCTTCCCTCTCCCTCTCTCTTCCCCCTCTCTCTTCCCCCTCTCTCTCTTCCCTCTCTCTCTCTTCCCTCTCCCCCCTCTCTCTCCCCCCCTCTCTCCCCTCCCCTTTCTCTCTCTCTCCCTTTCTTTCTGTCTCTCCCTCCCTCTCCCCCCCCCCTCTCTCTCTCCCCTTTCTTTCTCTTCCCTCTCTCTTCCCCCTCTCCTCAGATCGTATGGGGCCACACACACACACACTCTCCAAGCGATGCTGATCTCCCAGCAGCAGGAAGGGGGGGGGGGAGGTGTGTGTAGTCCCATACGATCTGTCAGTAATCAGTGTCAGTGTAATGTACTGGATGGATGACAGGAGGGAGAGCCAACAGAACACAACACAGCTCACCTCCTCCGGGCTCTTTACTCTTCGACACTTCTCCTCTCCCTGCTCCAGGCTGTCCCCTGGTCCTGGCTCATCAGCTGCTGGAGGGAGAGGTACACGACCGTTGCTCTGCAACTGCCCTCCCCCCACGCCCCACCACATCGATCTTCCTACTGACTGCCGCTGCTCAAAAAGTCCCTTCTTCTGGGAGGTGGTGCTGCCCCCCCTAAAAATTACCGCCCTAGGCAAACGCCTTGTTTGCCTTGTGGTAGATACGCCCCTGGCGAGACCCAGGTACACCCATCTGCTATCTGGAGAATTCTGGTCATAAGTGGTCTTTGTGGAATAATTGCAGCCAAACTGCCATACCTCTGATGTGGCAACAAGGCTAAGCAACTCAACTATGCAGGAAAACATAGGAACTGGGGTGCAGAAAAATGGCAGCAGGTGCTCTGGACCGATGAGTCAAAATGTGAAATATTTAGCTGTAGCAGAAGGCAGTTTGTTGGCTGAAGAACTGGAGAGCGTCTGCAGGCAAATGTGAAGCATGGTGGAGGTTCCTTGCACGTTTGGGGCTGCATTTCTGCAAATGGAGCTGGAGATTTGGTCAGTGGTGTCCTCAATGCTGAGAGATACAGGAAGATACTTATCCATCATGCCATCAGGGCGGCGTGTCTTTGACCTTAAATGTATTCTTCAGCAGGACAATGACCCCAAACATACAGCCAATGTCATTAGGAACTATTTTCAGTTATGACGGGAGTCACTTTGGTGGGGGGCCCATGGAACACAGCCCACTTTGGAGAGGTGGGGAGACCCCTGTCTCAGCTTCCCATATCCCTCTTATGTGTAAGTCACCCTGTGCCTGTTAGGGGTACAGGGTGATCTGTCCTAATATTGTGGGGGGGGTTGTGGATTGTGTAATGTCACGTGGTTGCATCCCATTGTTCTATTGTGTGTCTTGCTTGGGAGCAAACTATTATGGGATGTATATGTCTATGTGTATTGGCTTGGTGGGGGGTATTTCCAGCAGCCCTCCCTCCTGATGGGACTGTCTGTTGGTGTGTCTCTTGTTACTAAAGGTAGATTGCCCCGCCATGTGTCATTATGCAGGGAGGGGGGGTTGTTCCCTTGAATGTATATATCTTGTATCTGTGTTAAAATAAATGTCTTTTTCCTGATTTTACTTCAAGACTGGTGGTGTCTAGTCTTGTATGGTCTGCTGTGGTGTCTGGTGTCGGTGTTCGGACGGGGAAGCGGTAGTCTAATGGAAATCCCCAAGTGCAGTCGGGGTCCGGTTCTGTTACATCAGTGTAATGAAGAACAAGGAGTCCTGGAAGTGATGGTTTGGCCCCCACAGAGTCCTGATCTCACCATCACGGAGTCTGTCTGGGATGACATGAAGAGACAGAAGGGTTGGAAGCAGTAGACATCCACAGAAGATCTGGGCTTAGTTCTCCAACATGTTTGGAACAACCTACCTGCCGAGTTCCTTCAAAAACTATGTGCAAGTCTACCTAGAAGAAGGCAATGGGTGGTCACACCAAATATTGATTTGATTTGGATTTCTCTTCTGTTCATTTATTTTCAATGTTGTTAACTACTAAAAAATTAAACTATTAACGCTTCTGTTTCTTAAAGCATTCTTCATTTACAGCAGAGGATTGGCCTTTTTCAGCCCATATTTTATTAATTCTTGCACAGGTGTATGAGTGTTCAAGGCACGAGGACCATGTGGACTCTAATTGGCTCCATTTTTGAAGAATGGTCTGTGGTTTTAAGAAATTGTGGCGGGTTTATGTTATGTCAGTCTAAATGGAAACAGGGATGGAATTCAGCTGGATGCCTCCAGGCCATTTTCATGGTTTGCTTCTCTGTGACCACAAATCTTGTGTGGGCAGAGTTCCATAAAACCAAAAGAAAAATACCCTTTGTTCTACATTTACAAACATGTTTAATCCCCGTTATGATATTTGGTCAATTTCTAATTTTTTTAAGAGTGGTTATGGGCCAAAAAAACGCATATCTGATGCAGTCCGTCAGTACTTAGGTACATAGTAGGGAAAGGATGCACCAATACCGGTATCGGTATTGGTGCCAATACCAAGTATTTTCACGAGTGCTTACACCGGTACCCAGGGATTTTTTTCTGGGTGAACTCCTGCCTTCTGAGTCACTTCTTGTCTCTGCCCCCTACCAACCTCTGAGCACCGTTCCTTGGTTCCACCCCCTACCCACCTCTGAGCACCGATCCTTGGTTCCACCCCCTACCCACCTCTGAGCACCGTTCCTTGGTTCCACCCCCTACCCACCTCTGAGCACCGTTCCTTGGTTCCACCCCCTACCCACCTCTGAGCACCGTTCCTTGGTTCTACCCACCTCTGAGCACCATTCCTTGGTTCTACCCCCTACCCACCTCTGAGCACCGTCCCTTGGCTCCAGCTCCTACCCACCTCTGATCACCGTCCCTTGCTTCCACCCCCTACCCACCTCTGAGCACCGTTCCTTGGTTCTACCCCCTACCCACCTCTGAGCACTGTCCCTTGGCTCCAGCTCCTACCCACCTCTGAGCACTGTTCCTTGGTTCCACCCCCTACCAACCTCCCAGTACCACCCTTTTAGAAATTACTGAGCCAAGTATCACTTTGTGGTGCTAAGTAATTTGTATGGAATGTGTTAATGATAACAAGAAAAGCAGTAAAATAAATCCCCTGCAGCCAGCAACAATAGATCTCCCCCAGCAAGACTAGATTCCCCCAGCAACAACAGGTTTCCCAGCAGTCATCATGAATAGACTCTCTAGCAGCCAGCAACAATAGACCCCTAACTCGACAGTAGATCCTTTCCAGCAACAATTGACCACCCAGCAACAATACAGTATATCTCCCACCATAAGCAATAGACCCTCCCCAGCAACAACAGATTCCACCCCCAGCAACAAAGGACTCCAGCACCAATAGACCCCCGGCAACAGCAACATATTTCCCAGCAACCATCATTATTAGATTCTCCTGGAGTCAGTAACAATAGACCCCTAACTCAACAGTAGATCCTTTCCAGCAACAATTGATCCCCCAGCAACAATACAGTATATCTCCCACCAGCAGCAATAGACCCTCCCCAGCAACAACAGATTCCACCCCCCAGCAACAATGGACTCCAGCACCAATAGACCCCTGGCAACAGCAACATATTTCCCAGCAACCATCATTAATAGATTCTCCTGGAGTCAGCAACAATAGACCCCTAACTCAACAGTAGAGCCTTTCCAGCAACAATTGACCCCCCCCCCAGCAACACTATATCTCCCACCAGCAGCAATAGACCCTCCCCAGCAACAATAGATTCAGCCCCCCACAACAATGGACTCCAGCACCAATAGACCCCCGGCAGCAACAACATATTTCCCAGCTACCATCATTAATAGATTCTCCTGGAGTCAGCAACAATAGGCTCCTAACTCAACAGTAGATCCCTTCCAGCAACAATTGACCCTCAGCAACAATATATCCCACCAGCAGCAATAGATCCATCCCCAGCAACAATAGATTCCACCCCCAGCAAAAATGGACCCCAGCAACAATAGGCCCCTAGCAGCAACAACGTATTTCTCAGCAGCCATCATTAATAGACTCTCCGGGAGTCAGCAACAATAGACCCCTAACTCAACAGTAGATCCCTTCCAACAACAACAGATCCCCCACCACCAAAAATAAATTTCCCCAGCAACAATTGACCCCCCAGCGACAATAGATCTCCCCAGCAACAATAGACAGCCACACAAAATAGATGCCTTCCAGCAACAATAGAAACCCAAGAGTTATCAATAGTTGACTGACCCCAAACAACAGCAGATCCCTTCTAGAAACAATTGTACTCCCCAGCAACAAAATCCCCAACCCAGCAACAAAAGACCTCCGCAGAAACAATAGATCATAATGCAAAAATAGATCCCCTCCAGCAAAAATAGGGCACCCAGCAGACAGCATTAATAGACCCTCCAGCACACCCCAACCCCCTTTACCATTACATGTGTTCAGTGCTGGCGGCTCCCCCTGAAAAAAGACCTGCCCGTACCCTCGTAATAGGTAAGTGTAAGCATCTTCCTTCTACAGGGTAGTTAGACTAGAAGTCAGGAGGGGGGTGGGAGCAGTTTTAGGCTTAGTTAGTTCTAGCCCGGACTTCTGCTTTACTTTTGCTGAACTTTGTAAAAGAGTAGGTTACATACTATATATCCAAAGTTTGGTAATCTTCAAATATAGAAACGTCCAGGCACCGGCTGTAATAAGAGGCAACTGTTTCTCTTGCATAACTTAAAACAGAGAAGCAGCGCCATCTAAGTGCAGCAATACAAGAAATAATTTATTCCACAAAATTGGCAAATCACAATAGTAGTCGTCAAATGAGCGCTTGTCAAACTGGTGTCAACCGCTGTGCAACTCCTGGCTGGTCCCGCTTCAGGCAAGTCTCCAAAGAACTGTCCTTGGCTGTGCTGGTGGTTCCCAGTACTTCCTGGCCTGACGAAGGAGCATGCATGTTCCAAACGCGTGCCATGCCTACTGCTGCTGTACCTGGAGCTGATATCACTCCCGCCTGCCTTGAGGATCCACACCGACCAGGAAGTACTGGGAACCACCAGCATAGCCAAGGACAGTACTTTGGAGACTTGCCTGCAGCGGGACCAGCCAGGAGTTGCATAGATCTTCCTCGCATTGAATTCTCAAAGACTTCTAGGCTTCCCTGATATAATTTAATAATATCTAGCTGCTCACCCGTGACACTTAACTTTCCTATCAACCCTCTATCATCTTGGAGATCTAGCTGCTCACCCATGACACTTAACTTTCTTATCAACCCTCTATCATCTTGGAGATCTAGCTGCTCACCCATGACACTTAACTTTCCTATCAACCCTCTATCATCTTGGAGATCTAGCTGCTCACCCATGACACTTAACTTTCTTATCAACCCTCTATCATCTTGGAGATCTAGCTGCTCACCCGTGACACTTAACGTTCTTATCAACCGTCTATCATCTTGGAGATCTAGCTGCTCACCCATGACACTTATCTTTCTTATCAACCCTCTATCATCTTGGAGATCTAGCTGCTCACCCATGACACTTAACTTTCTTATCAACCCTCTATCATCTTGGAGATCTAGCTGCTCACCCATGACACTTAACTTTCTTATCAACCCTCTATCATCTTGGAGATCTAGCTGCTCACCCGTGACACTTAACGTTCTTATCAACCGTCTATCATCTTGGAGATCTAGCTGCTCACCCATGACACTTATCTTTCTTATCAACCCTCTATCATCTTGGAGATCTAGCTGCTCACCCATGACACTAAAACTTTCTTATCAACCCTCTATCATCTTGGAGATCTAGCTGCTCACCCATGACACTAAAACTTTCTTATCAACCCTCTATCATCTTGGAGATCTAGCTGCTCACCATGACACTAAAACTTTCTTATCAACCCTCTATCATCTTGGAGATCTAGCTGCTCACCCATGACACTTAACTTTCTTATCAACCCTCTATCATCTTGGAGGTCTAGCTGCTCACCCATGACACTTATCTTTCTTATCAACCCTTTATCATCTTGGAGATCTAGCTGCTCACCCATGACACTTAACTTTCCTATCAACCCTCTATCATCTTGGAGATCTAGCTGCTCACCCATGACACTTAACTTTCTTATCAACCCTCTATCATCTTGGAGGTCTAGCTGCTCACCCATGACACTTATCTTTCTTATCAACCCTTTATCATCTTGGAGATCTAGCTGCTCACCCATGACACTTAACTTTCCTATCAACCCTCTATCATCTTGGAGGTCTAGCTGCTCACCCGTGACACTTATCTTTCTTATCATCCCTCAATCATCTTGGAGGTCTAGCTGCTCACCCGTGACACTTATCTTTCTTATCAACCCTTTATCATCTTGGAGATCTAGCTGCTCACCCGTGACACTTATCTTTCTTATCAACCCTTTATCATCTTGGAGATCTAGCTGCTCACCCATGACACTTAACTTTCTTATCAACCCTCTATCATCTTGGAGATCTAGCTGCTCACTCATGACACTTATCTTTCTTATCAACCGTCTATCATCTTGGAGATAGAGAGACTCCTGGTCACACCAGAACGTAAGGCAGAAAAACACTTCTCCCAAGATGGCCGGTTCTACACAGAAACACAGGGCAGAACTAAGTATAATATATCAATACCATGGAACGATCAGTTGCAGGAAGACCACAGACATTACTGGTCCTTTGCCCTCTGCCTTGGGCACGTGTTGGGTAGGTGCATCATGGTGTGGCGGGCAGAAAGGACACAGAATCCAGAGTTACCAAAATGGTATACTGCAGAACTAGTAAAACAGGCCCGGCGGGGATATTCACCAGACTGGGGCAATTACAGCAGTTCAGCGCAAAGACAGTGATGTGTAGATTCTGGGCTGCCGACAGCATCGGCCATGAGGAGTGGAGGGGAGCCTGGCCAGTTCAGTCCAATAGGGAAGTACCCTATTGGAAGGTAGATCCTACTCTTTCCCTACTCCACTGGAACCAGGGGCGGACTGACCATTGGGAAACTCGGGCACTGCCCGAGGGCCCGGGGTCAGTAGGGGGCCCCATGAGATGTCCCTGGTACCTTTCTTAGGCTTTTTTGGGTGTGGTTTGAGTGTGGGCGAGGACACAGGGGCCCCATGATCCCCTATTGCCCGGGGGCCTCATGAGTTGTCAGTCTGCCCCTGCTGGAACCTTTCTGGAACTTGGTGTTTGCTGTATTTTTGCTTCAGTAATGAGTTGGATGTGCACCTAGGTAAGAGTAACCTGGAGCAGTATTACTATATCTTCTTCAACTACGGTGCTAGTGCTGGGCTCTCTTTTTAGCAGACCAGCATTGCACTCCACACATTCAAACACTGTATTTATTGTTTATTTGTAGAATAAAAGAATTCAAAGAATTTTACTGAAATGAAAAATAATACAAAAAAAATCATGTTATAAAAGTATAATTTTTCAGGGAATAAAAAAAAAGGAGGCAAGATTGTCCAAGTAATGGCTGCATCACTGCTATTATACAGCAACTTTTTTTTCATTTTGACAAATTATGATGTTGACTATCAAAATTTGGAATGGCATAGACCAAACCCTCTTGGAAAGTACATGAAAGAACGGTCCTTTTACTATAGGAAGGGTACACTTGCCCCTCACTGCCACCTTGTAGGCAAATGCAGTTAAATCATTGGTGGAGGCCCTGACACTGCATGGCAGTGAGATCATATAGGCTGTACATTGTACTCATTACGGATCTTCCTTCTCTACGCCGGCACTTCATACTCAGCCTGCATTACCTCTGGATGAAGATCGCCTCCATTTAGAAAATAAAGATTTCTACAGCCACAGGGGTTTAGTGAGAGGGACAGCTGGCTGTGTAAGATGAATAGCACCACTGGATTGGTGTAAGGCCAATGTGGTGCCAATATTTACAAAGGGGTCAAATCTTTACCAATTAATTATAGACCTGTTAGTGTAACTTCTATAGTTGGGAAGATATTGGAAAGTTTAATAAAACACCACATAGATGAATTCTTGCTGGAAAACAATATTTTAAGCAACAGACAGCATGGATTCATGAAAGACAGAAGTTGTCAAACAAATCTGATTTCTTTTTATGAGGAGGTAAGCAAAACCTTGGACAGAGGGGTGTTGGTGGACATGGTATACTTGGACAGAGGGGTGGCCGTGGACGTGGTATACTTGGACAGGGGGTGGCGGTGGGCGTGGTATACTTGGACAGAGGAGTGGCGGTGGATATGGTATACTTGGACAGAGGGGTGGTGGTGGATGTGGTATACTTGGACAGAGGGGTGGTGGTGGACGTGGTATACTTGGACAGAGGAGTGGCGGTGGACGTGGTATACTTGGACAGAGGGGTGGCGGTGGATATGGTATACTTGGACAGAGGGGTGGTGGTGGACGTGGTATACTTGGACAGAGGGGTGGCGGTGGAAGTGGTATACTTGTACAGAGGGGTGGCAGTGGACGTGGTATACTTGGACAGGGGGGTGGTGGTGGATTTGGTATACTTGGATTTTGCAAAAGCATTTGGCACAGTTCCGCACACAAGGCTAATGTGTAAGGTAAAGTCTATGGGCTGGAAAAATCTGTATGTAAATGGATAGAAAACTGGCTAAAAGATGGTATTCAGAGAGTAGTGGGTAATGATTCATACTCTGAATGGTCTGGGGGTGTCAGTGGGTGTACCCCAGGATTCAGTGTTGGGACCCTTACTTTTTAATATATATTTATAAACAATATAGGGTCGGGGTTTATAAATCCCATTTCAGTCTTTGCAGATGACACCAAGCTGTGCCGGGGAATAACGTCCTTACAGGATGTCTCCAACTTACAAGCCGACCTCAATGCTCTGTGTAATTGGGCAACTATGTGGCAAATGAGGTTTAATGTTGAAAAATGTGAGGTTCTGCACTTGGGGGCTAAGAATATGCATCATACATACTAGGGGGGGGGGGGGTCAATGGATGGTGGAGAAAGATCTGGGAGTTCTGGTAGATCACAAGCTTAATAATGGCATGCTTTTTTCCCCTGCAGGAGCAAATTGGATCGTGCTTTGCTGTTGTTTTTGCCTTCCTCTGGATCAACTGTGGGTGTAGGATTATAACTTTTTTTTTTTTTTTATGGTTGAACTGGATGGACTTTTTTTTTTTTCAGCCAGACTAACTATGTAACTATGTAAAGTCGGGATGAGAATTGGAACCAATTCTGCATTCTCTGAGTAGGCTTATATATGAAATGTTCATATTTTTTGTGGAGTATGTCTTTAACTCCTTAATTATGAAACAAAATGTCTTCTCTTGTCCTAGATGTATTAGGTCATCTGTGATAGTTCATTCTCCTCATGGGTTGGGTTTGTTTATATCTAAATTCCATTCTTCTCATCACCCAACGTCCGAGCTCCATTCGCAGATGTAGAAGAGCCTCTTGATCTGGAGTCATTATAGGTAGACCTCTTCCAGCATTCCTAGTTGTGATCTTATTTCCTGTGAAATGGAATTGCCAATAATCCTAGAATAGAAGATATAACTGGTCATCAGATCTCTTTGGGGTAACATAGAGCAGTTCTATGAATGAGGTTGAATATGGTCATGAAAATAGAAATAATGGCCAACCAATCATGATCAAGATCACCTGTTATCATCTGAACACTGAGAAGTGAACCGATCCTGTTTTGAACTCAAAATTGGAGACAGCTTTGAAAGTTAGCAACCAATCAGGCGTTAGCATGATCACAAAACACTACTAGTGAGGAAACTTTGATAGGTTCAGCTATCTATATAAACCAAACCCATATACTTCCCCATCTGAGGTCTCCTAGCCTCTGGCTCAGCTTTCCTCCCTTTTCTCTATTGAGAAGCAGAACTGCCAGGAGTGACTAGGGAAGATAGGAGCCCCAGACCATTGATGGACAATTATCACCTTATCGGCAGTGGTGAGCTACATTCAGTTTAGGCTTCGGACTGTTGGAACCCAAGTTTATTTGAATCTGGAAGGTTGCTGTGATTGCTGGGCCAATCAGATGTGGGCTGGACAGGGGCGGACTGACAACTCATGGGGCCCCTGTGTCCTTGCCCAAACTCAAAAAAGCCTATGAAAAAGGTACCAGGGGCATCTCATGGGGCCCCCTACTGACCCCGGGCCCTCGGGCAGTGCCCGAGTTTCCAAATGGTCAGTCCGCCCCTAGGGCTGGATATTTACCACCCTGCAGCAGATGCACACAAAAGGGATGGGGATGCTTATGACATCTGTAACCTAATATGGGTACAGGACTATATGAGGGTGATGTCACTGACCTAGTATGGCCATATTGTCAATGATACTAGCATCCCTGTTCCTTTGTATGCAGGGATGGACTGCCCATTCGAGCACTCGGGCACTGCCCGGGGTCAGTAGGGGGTCCCATAAAATGCCTCTGGTACCTTTTATAGTCTTTTCTGGGTGTGTTTTGAGTGTGTGGGCAAGGACACAGGGACCCCATGATCCCCAATTGCCCGGGGGGGCCCCATGAGTTGTCAGTCCGCCACTGTTTGTATGTATATGCTGCTGCTGAGATGAGAATCTCTGCCAATCAGGCCATTGGCTCAGCAATCTCAACTAACTTCTAGATTAGAATGAACCTGAGTTTGAACCAATCCCAAGCCTGAACTGAATGAAGCGGAACACTACCAATGAGGTGATGACTGTCCAGCAATGATCAGGGGCTCGCGTCTACCCTGGTCATTCCTGGCAGTTTTGCTTCTCATGTCTATCATGGGGAGAAAGGAGGAAGGCTGTGACATGAAGGTGGGGGAGCTCAGGGGAGGAAAAATGTGTGTTTGGTTAAAATACATTCACCAGCCACTTTATTAGGTCCACCTGTTCAATTGCTTGGTAACACAAATTGCTAATCAGCCAATCACATGGCAGTAACTCAATGCATTTAGCCATCTAGACGTGGTGAAGATGACTTGATGAAATTCAGACCAAGCATCAGAATGGGAAGAAAGGAGACCTAAGTGACTTTGAACGTGGCATGGTTGTTGGTGCCTGACGGGATGGTCTAAATATTAAAAAAAAATGCTGATCTGCTGGGATTTTCACACACAACCATCTCTAGGGTTTACAGAGAGTGGTCTGAAAAAGAGAAAATATCCAGCCAGCGGCAGTTGTGTGGAGGAAAATGTCTTGTTGATGTCACAGGTCAGAGGAGAATGGGCAGACTTGTTCCAGATGATAGAAAGGCAACAGTAACTCCAATAACCACTCGTTACAACCAAGGTATGCAGAATACCATCTCTGAATGCACAACACGTTGAACCTTGAAGCAGATGGCTACAGCAGAAGAAGACCACTCCAGGTGCCAGCGTACCCATCTACTGAAGGCTACTTCCAGCAGGATAATGCACCATGTCACAGACCTCAAATCATTTCAAACTGGTTTCTTGAACATGACAATGAGTTCACTGTACTCCAATGGCCTCCACAGTCACCAGATCTCAATCCATCAGCGCACATTTGGGATGTGGTGGAACGGGAAATTTGCATCATGGATGTGCAGCCGACAAATCTGCTGCAACAACGTGATGCTATCATGTCAATATGGACCAAAATATCTAAGAAATGTTTCCAACACCTTGTTGAACCTATGCCAAAATGGGGCCCAACCCAGTACTAGCAAGCTGTACCTATTGGCAGGTGAGTGTATGTTAACCAATGTATGTGCTCACACATGTAGTGCTCATCCCATATGTAGGGCCCACTGATTTGTCCCAGATTCTTTTCCCAGATTAGTGCAGGTAGCCAGGCACACAGCAACAGTCACCCTTTCTGGCTCAATGAACAGTCTAAGGGTTTATCTTTTGTTGATGCTTTTTTGCAGGCTGAACCTGGATGGGGTGCAGGGAGCGGTGGTATACTCCAAACACCCTGTACAGTCATATGAGGACACCTTGGCAAAGCTTTTTAGTTCATTCCCTCCAGTAGCAGCTAAGGGAATGAGAAACTATAAGAACCTTCTCAACTTGAGCAAGTTCTAGCATTCATGCACAAGGGAAAGTAGCAGCACACAGTCCCTGGATACTTGAATATTTCCTTCCAATATCAGGAAGACATTTCTCCTGTAAACTCTCCAGAATAAATCCTCAGTGAAATCCATTCATCAGTTCCAGCAAGATTCAGAAAACAGCATCCCCCCCAGCTTTAGCATAGACAGGACCTCGATGAGCTCCTGTAAGGACTTCAGTTGCAATGCCCAGAAGGGCAGCAGACCATCAGGCTGGGTACTTCTCCTGGACAAGAAAAGGGCTACCTCAGGCACCAAATTATTTATGCACTCCCCAGCCACCTATTGGGCGTCATCACCTAAGGATTGGCTGGGACCACATAAATACTCTGAGCCCCACTGAGGTTGTTAATTTGACTCCTACAGCTCACTACATACCATAAACCCCCAGAAGGTAGGGGGAAGCAGCCAGTGAAACCCAGAAAAGCCCACAGTAGTCACAAACTGCTCCACTGATTTCAGGGGAGCCGAAGAGAATTCAATTTACCTAGTCTATCTAGCAGCCTATCTGGAAGAGTGCTACACCCAGGGGTGGACTGACAACTCATGGGGCCCTCGGGCAATAGGGGATCATGGGGCCCCTGTGTCCTTACCCACACTCAAACCACACCCAAAAAAAGACTATGAAAGTTACCAGGGGCATCTCATGGGGCCCCCTACTGACCCAGGGCCCTCGGGCAGTGTCCAAGTGCACGAATGGTCAGTCCGCCCCTGGCTACACCTATATACAACCTATCAGGAAGCCATCAAACTTCAAACAGGAACATTCATACATTGCAGAGTCATCATAGCAGGTCTCAGTGACGGGATGCTGCATTGAAGTACAGTCTGTGCCCTGTGAATGGAGGTCTACTTCCCTCTAGACATCCATTCACATCTCTCTGTCCATGTGCTCTTCTAGAGGAGCTACCCAACAATGGCAATAGCCCGGGCATACTTGCTGACCTTTTCACAAAGTTCAGAGGGCACAGCAGCCACCAATGAGAAGGGTGACACAAGCACACATGACCAGAGCAGCAGACTGCAAATAAACAGGCGAATATCCCATCACTGCATCTATATTGTGGTCATCAGTCACAGCCAGTCCTGTTATACTCACTGTAATTCCTTGATCTGGCTTGTGGTCAGAGCGTCTATCAGATCACTGAAATGAGAACCCTCCAGGTTGTTCCAGGACAGGTCCAGTGTCCTCAATGTCGGGTTATTTCTTATTCCAGAGGCCAGGTGGGGGCAGGAACTGTCCGTCAGGTGATTATAGGACAAACTGGAAAAGAAATAAAAAATAAATTCTCCCCCAACAATGAATGCAGCTATTCCCTAACTCCAATTTTTTTTCATTTTTGTCAGTAGAAGGGCACATGGTATATGTTACTAATAATCTCAGGCCTGAAAAAAATATCCATCAGGGTCCCCCCTTACATCAGGGTGTCAATCATTGTCCCCCTTAAAGCAGAGTCCCCATCAAAGCCCCCCTTACAATGAGAATGTCCATCAGAGTCCCCCCCTTACAAAAGGGTCCTCATCATAGTCCCCTCTTCCATGATGGTCTCCTTCAGAGCCCCCCTTACATCAGAATACCCATCAGAGACCCCCCCTTATATAAGGGTCCACATCATAGTCTCCTCTTTCATCAGGGTCCCCATCAAAACCACCTTACAAAAGGGTCCCCATCATAGTCCCCTCTTCCATCAGGGTCCCTTTCAGAGCCCCCCTTACATCAGAATGCCCATCAGAGCTCCCCCGTTATAAAAGGGTCTTCATCATAGTCTCTTCTTCTATCAGGGTCCCCATGAAAACCACCTTACAAAAAGGTCCCCATCATAGTCCCCTCTTCCATCAGGGTCCCCTTCAGAGCCCCCCTTAGATCAGAATGCCCATCAGTGCTCCCCCTTTTAAAAGGGTCAACATCATAGTCCCCTCTTCCAACAGGGTCCCCATCGGAACCCCATTTACAAAATGGTCCCCATCATAGTTACCTCTTCCAACATGGTCCCCTTCAGAGCCCCCCTTACATCAGAATGCCCATCAGAGACCCCCCTTATATAAGGGTCCACATCATAGTCTCTTCTTCTTAAAGGGTCCCCATTGGAGCCCCACTTACAAAATGGTTCCCATCATAGTCCCCTCTTCCATGATGGTCTCCTTCAGAGCCCCCCTTACATCAGAATGCCCATCAGAGACCCCCCTTATATAAGGGTCCACATCATAGTCTCCTCTTTCATCAGGGTCCCCATCAGAACCCCTTTTACAAAAGGGTCCCCATCATAGTCCCCTCTTCCATCAGGGTCCCCTTCAAAGCTCCCTTACATCAGAATGCCCATCAGAGCCCCCCTTTTAAAAGGGTCCCATCATAGTCCCCCTCTTCTTTTTACGGTCCCCATCAGAACCACCTTACATCAGAATGGCCATCATTGTCCTCCCTTATACCCTTATAAAAGGGTCCCCATAATAGTCCCCTCTTCCTTTAGGGTCCCCATCAGAACCCCCCTTTACATCAGAAGCAGAGACCATAGGCAGTCCCTGCTGATTGAACTCCTCAATCAATGCGTATTGAGGAAATTCAATTAACTGTAGCTGTAGGTCGGATAAAATCTTGTCATGTCTCTGCTGGACCGGGTGTCTCCTTGCCCAGTTAAGTCCAGCAAAGAGACATCTCAGTCCAGCAAAGAAACAGCCCAGTCCAAGAAGGGACATCCCCATCCAGCAAAGAGACATCCCTGTCCAACAAAGAGACAGCCCGTCTCTTTGTGGATTGGGATGTCTCTTTGTGGATTGGGATGTCTCTTTGCTGGACTGGGCTGTCTCTTTGCTGAATGGGGATGTCTCTTTGCTGGATGGGAATGTCTCTTTGCTGGATGGGAATGTCTCTTTGCTGGATTGGGCCATCTCTTTGAATATATAGGGGGCACTGTGATTAGATCTCTTGGGGCACTGTAAAGTAAAGGGGCACTGTGACATAAAGGGGACTGCGCTGTAAAGGGGCACTGTAATCAATACAGTGCCACTTTACAGTGCAATCCCCTTTATATCACAGTGCCCATTTATATTACACTGCGGAGGACAAACTCTGTGAATATTCTGCCCCCCCCCCCCCCACACAGAAATTGGCTGCTCGGTCTACAATGCCTGGGCCTATTTTTTGTCCCAGTCCAGGCCTGGCCACAGGTATAGAAAATCAAGCCCCTAGGCATGCAGACTGCTTCTACAAACATTGGTGAAAGAATGGGTCGCTCTCAGGAGCTCAGTGACTCCAAGCGTGGTCCCGTGATAGGTGGCCACCTGGGCAATAAGTCCATCCGTGACATTTCCTGGCTACTAAATATTCCACGCTCAACTGTTAGTGGGATTATAACAAAGTGGAAGCAACTGGGAGCAACAGCAACTCAGCCACCAAGTGGTAGGCCACGTCACATGACAGGGCGGGGTCAGCGCATGCTGAAGCGCACAGTGCGCAAAAGTCGCAAACTGTCTGCAGAGTCAATAGCTAAAGACCTCCAAACTTGGTGTGGCCTTCAGATGAGCCCAAAAACAGTGCGTAGAGAGCTTCATGGAATGGGTTTCCATGGCCGAGCAGCTGCATCCAAGCGTTCCATCACCAAGTGCAATGCAAAGCGTCGAATGCCGTGGCGTAAAGCACGCCGCCACTGGATTCCAAAGCGATGGAGACGTTTTCTCTGGAGTGACCGATCACACTTCTCTGGCAATCCGATGGACGTGCGTGGGTTTGGCGGTTGCCAGGAGAACGGTACTTGCCTGACTGCATTGTGCCAAATATAAATTTTGATGGAGGGGGGATTATGGTGTGGGTTTTTTTTTTTTCAGGGGTTGGGCTTGGCCCCCTAGTTCCAGAGAAGGGACCTCTTAAGGTGTCAGCATACCAAGATATTTTGGACAATTTCATGGTCCCAACTTTGTGGGAAGAGTTTGGGGATGGCCCCTTCCTGTTCCAACATGACTGCCCCCCAGTGCACAAAGCAAGGTCCATAAAGACATGGAGGGGCCAGTTTGGGGTGGAGGAACTTGACTGTCCTGCACAGAGTCCTGACCTCAACCCCATAGAACACCTTTGGGATGAATTAGAGCGGAGACTGTGAGCCAGGCCTCCTCCCCCGACATCAGTGCCTGACCTGACAAATGTGCTTCTGGAAGAATGGTCCAACCTTCCCATAGACACCCTCCTAAACCTTGTGGATGGCCTTCCCAGAAGAGTTGAAGCTGTTATAGCTGCAAAGGGCGGGGCCAACTCAATATTGAACCCTACGGACTAAGACTGGGGGGCCATTAAAGGTCATGTGTGTGGAAAGGCCGGCCGACCAATACTTTTGGCAATATAGTGTACATACTGTACATGTTTTACATAAGATAAATATTTGTGTGAATATAGGTATTTACACATTGGTGCAAAAATGATATCTTTACTAGATGAAAGATGTAAAAAGTCTAAAGAAAGTTAAATAGGGAAACCAGTGAATCTATCCATACACATGCATAGACAACCAGCCAAGGAAACCAACTGGAAACAAATTGCCCCAGTTTTGCATATAACCAATATACTGTATATGTCAGGGGACCCAAACATTCTAAACAAAGGGCCAGTTTATTGTCTTTTTATTATACTTTAGGTGAGTTATGACTGTGGCCATTGGTAGTAAACAATGCCTCAGGCTTGGTGATCAGTGGGAGTAAAAAAATTACATTACAAAATTACATGGTCAGTGGGAGGAGGAATAGTGCCCCATCATTGGTGTCAGTGGGAGGAATAGTGCCCCATCATTGGTATCAGTGGGAGGAATAGTGCCCCATCATTGGTGTCAGTGGGAGGAATAGTGCCCCATCATTGGTATCAGTGGGAGGAATAGTGTCACATCATTGGTGTCATTGGGAGGAATAGTGTCCCATCATTGTTATCAGTGGGAGGAATAGTGCCCCATCATTGGTATCAGTGGGAGGAATAGTGCCCCATCATTGGTATCAGTGGGAGGAATAGTGCCCCATCATTGGTGTCAGTGGGAGGAATAGTGCCCCATCATTGGTATCAGTGGGAGGAATAGTGTCACATCATTGGTGTCATTGGGAGGAATAGTGCCCCATCATTGTTATCAGTGGGAGGAATAGTGCCCCATCATTGGTGTCAGTGGGAGGAATAGTGTCACATCATTGGTGTCAGTGGGAGGAATAGTGTCACATCATTGGTGTCATTGGGAGGAATAGTGCCCCATCATTGTTATCAGTGGGAGGAATAGTGCCCCATCATTGGTGTCAGTGGGAGGAATAGTGTTCCATCATTGGTAACATTGGAAGGATTAGTGCCCCATAATTGGTGTCAGTGGGAGAAATAGTGTTCCATCATTGCTGTCAATGGGAGGAATAGTGCCCCATCATTGGTGTCATTGGGAGGAATAGTGTCCCATCATTGGTAATATTGGAAGAATTAGTGCCCCATCATTGGTGTCATTGGGAGGAATAGTGTCCCATTGTTGTTGTCAGTAGAAGGAACAGTGCCCCATCATTGGTGTCAGTGGGAGGAATAGTGTCCCATCATTGGTAATATTGGAAGAATTAGTGCCCCATCATTGGTGTCATTGGGAGGAATAGTGCCCCATTGTTGTTGTCAGTGGAAGGAATAGTGCCCCATCCTTGGTGTCAGTGGGAGGAATAGTGCCCCATCATTGGTGTCAGTGGGAGGAATAGTGCCCCATCATTGGTGTCAGTGGGAGGAATAGTGCTGCATCATTGGTATTAGTGGAAGGAATAGTGCCCCAACATTGGTGTCAGTGGAAGGAATAATGACCCATTGTTGGTGTCAGTGGGATGAATAGTGCCCCATCATTGTTATCAATGGAAGGAATAATAGCCCATCTTTGGTGTCAGTTGGAGGAATAGTATTCCATCATTGGTGTCTTTAGGGGGAATAGTGCCCCATTGTTGGTGTCAGTAGAAATAATAATGCCCCATCATTAGAGCGGTTTCCAAGTCACGGATTCCACAGGAAACACCCCTTAAGCATCCAGGTTTTTGTACATGGGAAGAATGGGAAGAGGCTTCACAACAGACTGCATAGTGGTGAGAAGCCACTGGCCCCAACCCCCTTATCCTCCTTTTAGAGGGACACTACCACCCTAACTTGGGAGCAGGGGCGGACTGACCATTTGGAAACTCGGGCACTGCCCGAGGGCCCGGGGTCAGTAGGGGGCCCCGTGAGATGCCCCTGGTACCTTTTTCATAGGCTTTTTTGAGTTTGGGCAAGGACACAGGGGCCCCATGATCCCCTATTGCCCAGGGGCCCCATGAGTTGTCAGTCCGCCCCTGCTTGGGACTTATCTGGGCACTTAAGCCCCTTACTGTGAGATACAAATTTACCTGAGCGCTCCATGCAGGACTCTGGGCCCCAACCTTTAGTACCCCATTGGCCAGTAAGAAGGGTTTTGGAGAGACTCTGGGACCTTTTGGCCTCTAGCTGAGCATTACCTGTAGTGGGAACCATCCCCCCCCCCCAGACTTAGTGTTCAGGTGCCCACAGGGGCATTGGTTCCAGACATAATTGGGCCTCACATTATTTTTGTTGTGTTGTATACAGTACATTTGATTTACTGTTTTATTGTTGTTGTAATTTTTTTGGTGTTGCCTCCTGTGGTGTGTTGCCCAATACATATTCTTTCTACAGACCTGGTGTGTCAGAGGGTGTGGCAGTGCCAAATGGGGTCATTTCCATTTGAAGTAATTGAACCCCAACATCAGTGACTCCTCCGGGGGTAAGTACAGGGGCGTATTTACCACAAGGCAAACAAGGCATTTGCCTAGCGCGGCATTTTTCAAGGGGGCAGCACTGCCCTCCTGGAAGAAGGGACAGAAGATGGGACACAAATGCGGCTTGGGGACCAGATGGGATCTGAGAGAGGCTGCGGGCTGCTTGATTCTTGTTCCCGGAGATGTCCAGAGCTGTGAAGGTGAGTGTCTTTCTCTCTCATGCTGGGAGGGGAGTGGCCGATGTAGGGTGGCAATGGTTGTGGAGGGCTCTCTCGGGTGGGGGGGGGCAGGGGTGTTGTTGGTCAATGAGGCTCTCTTCGGGTTGGGGGTGTATTTTGTGTTGCCTAGGGCAATACAAATCCTAAATATACCACTTGGTAAGCACCATATAAACGAAGATGTATGAGCCAAGGGTCTCTCGGGATGGGACAGTGGAGTAAATTGAATATTTTGGTCCACATTCTGCCTACCATTGGGTAGGTCCACCAGACATGTATAGTGCCTCCTGTGCTGGTACAGCCTCTGAAGCATATTGGGGAGTGTGAAGGGTGGAGGTAGGCAAGTATGGATGGAACCATGTACACCAACAATGGGGCACCTTTCCTCCCATAGACACCAACAATGGGTACTATTCCTCACACTGACACCAACAGTGGGGCACTATTCCTTCCACAGACACCGACCTGTTTCTATTTCTCCCACTGACACCAACGATGGGGCACTATTCCTCTCACTGACACCAATGATGGGGCACTATTCCTCCCAAACACACCAACGATGGGGCACTATTCCTCCCACAGACACCAATGATGGGGCACTATTCCTCTCACTGACACCAATGATGGGGCACTATTCCTCCCAAACACACCAACGATGGGGCACTATTCCTCCCACAGACACCAATGATGGGGCACTATTCCTCCCACAGACACCAATGATGGGGCACTATTCCTCCCACAGACACCAATGATGGGGCACTATTCCTCCCACTGACACCAATGTTGGGGCACTATTCCTCCCACTGACACCAATGATGGGGCACTATTCCTCCCAAACACACCAACGATGGGGCACTATTCCTCCCACAGACACCAATGATGGGGCACTATTCCTCCCACTGACACCAACAATGGGGCACTATTCCTCCCAAAGACAACAACGATGGGGCACTATTCCTCTCACTGACACCAACAACAAGTTGCTATTTCGGTACCCTAAAGAGCAGATTCTGGGGAAGTTATATTGATTGAGCAACAGGCAGTGGTGGACCGAATTTTTGCAAACCCTACTAGGATTTGGTGTTTCCAAGATCCTTCTCTCACCTAGAAACATAAGAATGAGCTTTGTTGGTGGACAGGCAGTTGGGAATAAATAACAGTGAAATATAAAATTTTAGGAAAAGAGTCCTTCATGAATGATCACTGAATGTGAAATCAAGAAGTGGACAACTGTCCGGGATTGTCTCTTTATGGAGTCTAAGGATGAATTCGAAGTACATTTCCATATTTATATAACATTCATGCAATCTCCCCGAATATTATCGTCCCAGTCAGATATCTCATACTCACTGTAATTCCTCTATCCGGCTTGAGGTCAGAACTTCCATCAGATCCCTGAAGTGAGGACCCTCCAGATTGTTCTCGGACAGGTCCAGAGTCCTCAGTGTCGGGTTATCTCTTATTCCTGATGCAAGGTCGGGGCAGGAGCCGTCTGTTAGGTCATTTTTATACAAACTGTAGAAGAAGAAAAGAAATTTACCAGAGGAAAATTAATTTCTGCCCCAGGAATAAATGTAACTATTCTCTACATCAGGGGTCTGGAAACTTTCCAAGCAAAGGGCCAGTTTATGGTCCTTCAGACTTTAGGGGGGGGGACAGACTGTGGCCAGTGGGAGTAGAAATTGTCCTGACATTAGTGGATGTAAACAACACATCTCTGGTATTGGGGGGAAGGAATTGTACCCCGTCATCGGTGCCAGTGGGAGGAATAGTGCACTATTTTAGGTGTCATTGGGAGAAATAGCAACCCATTGTTGGTGTCTGTGGGAGGAATAGTGCCCTATTGTTGGTGTCAGTGGGAGGAATAGTGCCCTATTGTTAGTGTCAGTGGGAGGAATAGTGCCCTATTGTTGGTGTCAGTGGGAGGAATAGTGCCCTATTGTTGGTGTCAGTGGGAGGAATAGTGCCCTATTGTTGGTGTCAGTGGGAGGAATAGCAACCCGTCGTTGGTGTTTGTGGGAGGAATAGTGCCCCTTTGTTGGTGTCGGATGGAGGAATAGCACCCGTCGTTGGTGACTGTGGGAGGAATAGTGCCCCAATGTTGGTGTTAGTGGGAGAAAAATTGCCCCATTGTTGGTGTCCGTGGGAGAAATAGCAACCCATCGTTGGTGTCTGTGGGAGGAATAGTGCCCCAATGTTGGTGTCAGTGGGAGGAATAGTGCCCCAATGTTGGTGTCAGTGGGAGGAATAGTGCCCCAATGTTGGTGTCAGTGGGAGGAATAGTGCCCTATTGTTGGTGTTAGTGGGAGGAAAATTGCCCCATTGTTGGTGTCAGATGGAGGAATAGCACCCGTCGTTGGTGTCTGTGGAAAGAATACTGCCCCATTGTTGGTGTCAATGGGAGGAATAGCACCTGTCATTGGTGTCTGTTTAAAAAATAAAAATCCCAGTATCTATCCCGCCATTTGTATAACTTTCATGTAAACCAATTAATTTACACGTTTTGGGATCTTTTTTAGCAAAGACACGGAGCAGAATACATTTTGGCCTAAATTTCTGAGGAAATTTGATTTTTTAAATTTTTTTACTGGACATTGTATATAGCAAAAAGTCAAAAATATAGTTTTTTTTTTTCTCAAAATTGGCGGTCTTTTTTTTTATAGCACAAAAAAAAAAATGCAGAGGTGATCAAATACCACTGAAAGAAAGCTCTATTTGTGGGAAAAAAAGGACGTAAATTTCATTTGGGTGCATGAGCGCGCAATTGTCAGTTGAAGTAAAGTAGCGCTGTAAACACAAAAAATGGCCTGGTGAGGAAGGGGGGAGGGTAAATCCTCTGGAGGGCAAATGGTTAACAAGTGAAAAATAAAAACAGCATGTCCCCCTCCTCTCCCCCCCCCATGACAGGCGACCCCGCCCCTTGGTTTATCTACGGACGGCATTGGCTACCGGAGCTGTCAGTTGGTGTGTGCCCAAGGACGCTAAATAAAAGGTGTCACCAGTGACCACGCCCCCCCTTTGTTTATTTATCATCGGTGGGAACCAGAGATGTCAGTCGCCGGGAGGCAAGCGATGAGTGCAGACCTTTTTTTTTTTTTTTTTTCTGGTCGTCGGCATCCATCGTGATTGATAATGGGAGATTGTTTGGGGGGTGGAGGGGGGGTTGTTTATTTATTTGTTAAAATAAATGTTTATTTTTTAAAAAAAACTGTCTCTGTGTTTTTATTTTTGACACTTGAATGACTAAGAGTACAGAATATTCATACACCTGAGGAAAGCTGGGATCTGGGGGCCCCCTTGTTAAAGCCCACATATATATATACAACAAACAAGAGATCCCTGTGCTCAAATCCCAACAGCTAGTGCATGCATTTATCCATCAGGTGCTAAAGGGGTGTAGCCACATATTAACACTAGAAATTCTGAGGACCCTCTGCACACTGGTATATACCCTTTTAAGCAGACTAGATATCCCTATTTATTGCATAGTCTGCTTGAAAGGGTATATACCAGTGTGCAGAGGGTCCTCAGAATTTCTAGTGCACATATATATATATATATACACACACACACATACATTATATATATATATATATATGTGTGTCTGTACAGTGGGGCAAAAAAGTACTTAGTCCGCCACCAATTGTACAAGTTCTCCCACTTACAAAGATGAGAGAGGCCTGTAATTGGCATCATAGGGAGACCTCAACTATGAGAGACAAAATGAGAAAACAAATCCAGACAATCACATTGGCTGATCTGGAAAGAATTTATTTGCAAATTATGGTGGAAAATAAGTATTTGGTCACCTACAAACAAGCAAGATTTCTGGCTCTCACAGACCTGTACCTTCTTCTTTAAGAGGCTCCTCTGTCCTGCACTCATTACCTGTATCAATGGCACCTGTTTGAACTTGTTATCAGTATAAAAGACACCTGTCCACAACCTCAAACAGTCACACTCCAAACTCCACTATGGTGAAGACCAAAGAGCTGTCGAAGGACACCAGAAACAATATTGTAGACCTGCACCAGGCTGGGAAGACTGAATCTACAATAGGCAAGCAGCTTGGTGTGAACAAATCAACTGTGGGAGCAATAATTAGAAAATGGAAGACATACAAGACCACTGATAATCTCCCTCGATCTGGGCTCCACGTAAGATCTCACCCCGTGGGGTCAAAACGATCACAAGAACGGTGAGCAAAAATCCCAGGACCACACGGGGAGACCTAGTGAATGACCTGCAGAGAGCTGGGACCAACGTAACAAAGGCTACCATCAGTAACACACTACACCTGTCAGGAATCTGGGTATGACCAGAGGTGTGTGGACTGACGCAGGGAAACGCAGGCTTCAGATATGTTATAAACAATATAATTTATTAAGACTAACAATACAAAACGCAGTGCAAAACTAAACCTAAACACAGTGCAAACAAACCAAACCAAACCACCCACAGATAACAATACATACAATGCAAGAGTCATCAGGCAGGCCGGGTCAGTAGCAAACGGGCAAACGGAGTACCAGGAACAGGCGGGAGAGTGGTCGGGGTCACAAGCTGGGTTCAGTAACTCACGGGCAGCGCGGTGCAGAGGGTCAGGCAGAGAATGGTCAGGGTCACAAGCCAGGGATCAAACAGGAGAAGTCAGCAGAGGTCAGGATCAGGCAGGGTCGGCAACAAGTCAGACAGAAACAGGAACAGGAACAGGAATACAGGATACAAGTTACAAGATACAGGGGCCCATGGAAAACACACACCACGGCCTTGACTGTGAGTCTGGCCATTCCTTAAATACAACCCCCGTAATCAGCTTCAGGTGTTTGGCTGATTGCAGGGGTGAGTCTCTGATTGCTGAGAGCACCCGCTGGCCAGCCCTGGTACTGCAGCCCACAAGGCAGGTGAGTCCCACCATTATTGGCAAGTCCATTCCTGACAACGCCGCCAGTTACTCAGATCTTGCAGTGCCAGACGTGTCCCCCTGCTTAAGCCAGTATATGTCCGGCCCGTCTGAAGTTTGCTAGAGAGCATTTGGATGATCCAGAAGAGGATTGGGAGAATGTCATATGGTCAGATGAAACCAAAATAGAACTGTTTGGTAGAAACACAACTCATCGTGTTTGGAGGAGAGAGAATGCTGAGTTGCATCCAAAGAACACCATACCTACTGTGAAGCATGGGGGTGGCAACATCATGCTTTAGGGCTGTTTCTCCGCAAAGGGACCAGGACGACTGATCCATGTACAGGACAGAATGAATGGGGCCATGTATCATGAGATTTTGAGTGCACACCTCCTTCCATCAGCAAGGGCATTGAAAATGAAACGTGGCTGGGTCTTCCAACATGACAATGATCCCAAACATACCGCCCGGGCAACGAAGGAGTGGCTTCGTAAGAAGCATTTCAAGGTCCTGGAGTGGCCTAGCCAGTCTCCAGATCTCAACCCCATAGAAAACCTTTGGAGGGAGTTGAAAGTCCGTGTTGCCCAGCGACAGCCCCAAAACATCACTGCTCTAGAGGAGATCTGCATGGAGGATGGGCCAACATACCAGCAACAGTGTGTGCCAACCTTGTGAAGACTTACAGGAAACGTCTGACCTCTGTCATTGCCAACAAAGGATATATAACAAAGTATTGACATGAACTTTTCATATTCACCAAATACTTATTTTCCACCATAATTTGCAAATAAATTCTTTCCAGATCAGCCAATGTGATTGTCTGGATTTGTTTTCTCATTTTGTCTCTCATAGTTGAGGTCTACCTATGATGCCAATTACAGGCCTCTCTCATCTTTGTAAGTGGGAGAACTTGTACAATTGGTGGCTGACTAAATATTTTTTTGCCCCACTGTACAGACACACACACACATATATATATATATATTGAATATGGCCAAAATTGTAGTATTTCAAATATATATTTTTTCTTGTGGGTAGTGTGGACAAAATGGTAGAGGGTTCGGCCTCAGCAGGAGGGATGGCGTTCTAACAAGGCTATAGCAGCAGTAGGGACTTGTGCTCTTGACGCCAAATTTCACCAATCAGGAAGCTGCTCTTACTTTAATTCCTCAATCCGGCTTGTTGTCAGAGCTGCCATCAGGTCCCTGAAATGAGGACCCTCCAGATTGTTCTTAGACAGGTCCAGTCTCTTCAGCGTCTGATTATTTCGTATTCCACTGGCCAGGTGGGGGCAGGAACTGTCTGTTAGGTTGTTATTGGCCAAACTGTAGAAGAAGAGAAGAACGTTACCAGATGGTATACTTTTAGATTGTAAGCTCCCAGGAGCGAGGACCTCCTGACATCCAACCTTGGCTTGTATTGTAACTGTACTGTCTCCCTGTATGTTGTAAAGCACGGCACACACGTTTGGCACCAGGTAAATCCTGCATAATAATATCAAAAAATAATGACAGCTATAACGAGGATGAAAATAAAATTTGTTTTTCCCCCAGGAATGAATATAATTATTCTCTATATGATGATAACTCATGTTTTATAACTGGCATCATTTATATGAAATCCAGGGGCGGACTGACCATTTGGAAAAACTCAGGCACTGCCCGAGGGCCCGGGGACAGTAGGGGGCCCCATGAGATGCCGCTGGTACCTTTTTCATAGACTTTTTGAGTTTGGGCAAGGACACAGGGGCCCCATGATCCCCTATTGCCCGGGGGCCCCATGAGTTGTCAGTCCGCCCCTGATGAAATCACTTTATAAAACTCCAATATTGCCATCCATGTATAGATGTGATATCTCCATTCTTAGGATGACCATAGAATACCATTGACGTGAATCGTATTGTACTTTAATCATTTTGTAGGGCTCTTTCAGGACTCATCCTGTTCCTCCTTGCACAAAGGAGCAGATACCGGTCCTGCTGATTGGTTTAGGACCTTCTACGGCCCTGTCCAGCTCTCCTAGAGTAGCTGCCTGTCTCCTGGAATCTCCTCCATGCTCTTGAGACTGTGCTGGGAGACACAGCAAACCTGGCAATGGCAGGTATTGATGTGCCATCCTGGAGGAGTTGGACTGCCTGTGCAACCTCTGTAGGGTCCAGGTATGGCCTCATGCTACCAGTAGTGACACTGACCCTAGCCAAATGCGATCCCCGCAGGATGGATCGGATCTGCGGATTGAGCATAATGGATCGTAGTCCGATCCATTATGCTCCCCAATCCGCAGATCCGATCCATCCTGCGGGGATCATCGGCTTGCTTTACAACTTACCTTTTCGTGGAGCGGGTCCGGTGTCACCCCGTATTGGTTGCATGCCGACGTTCCCTGCAGGATGGATCGGATCTGAGAATTGAGCATAATGGATTGGACTCAGATCCATTATGCTCAATCTGTAGATCCGATCCATCCTGCGGGGATTGCCGGAGGGGGTGTCACCAAGTGTTATCGCACCGGGTTACACTAACCCTAGGGACACCCCTGCCTGGTGGGATTGTGATCATTGTGCGGATTGATATTTCATTTAGTTCTGTTATACTCACTATAATTCCTCGATTAGGCTTGTGGTCAGAGCTTCCATCAGATCCATGAAATGAGGACCCTCCAGATTGTTCTCAGACAGGTTCAGTGTTTTCAGTGTCTGGTTATTCCTTATTCCAGATGCAAGGTCAGGGCAGGAACTGTCTGTTAGGTGATTATAGGACAAGCTATGGAAGAAGAGAGAAATGTAACCAGAAGAAAATTAATTTCTCCCCCAGCAATGAATGAACTATTGTCTACAACAGCCTTTCTCAACCTTTCCAACACAGAGGAACCCTTGACATAACTTTCTGGTCTCAGGGAACCCTGGCTAAAAATTACTCTATCTACAACCCATGATACATCGGTGTGATGGTCAGTCGGAAGAATGCTCGTTACATTTGTGGTCATTGGGAAGAATGACCCCCTTATAGATAGATACAAATATCAATGGTCTTAGAGGGAATTTATCTGAGAGGTGGAAACTGCTCATTGCTCAAGGAACCCCCTTGTAATTTTTGGAGGAACCCTGGTTGAGAAACCCTGGTCTACATGATGGGAACTTATTTCTCTCTATCAGAATCATTTCTATTAGATCACATTAGAAAACCCCAGACAATTACTTTAAAAAAATATTTGAATGGAATTAATTCTGAACGAGGTCCTGTCCAAACCTGGAAGGCAGCCGTCAGTGCCAGGCTAATGAGCTGTAGATGGCTCAGTCCTTGCCCAGAAACTGTCCGTTCATCAAAGGGCAGGGATGCTCAAGACATAATTGACCGAATGTGACCACGTGGCTGTTTTAAGTCAATTACATTGAAGAAGAGAGAAATGTAACCCGCAGAAAATTAATTTCTCCCCCAGCAATGAATGAACTATTGTCTACAACAGGCTTTCTCAACCTTATCAACACAGAGGAACCCTTGAAATAACTTTCCAGTCTCAGGTAACCCCGGCTAAAAATGACTCTATCTACAACTCATGATCAGGGGCGGACTGACAACTCATGGGGCCCTCGGGCAATAGGGGATCATGGGGCCCCTATGTCCTTGCCCACACTCAAAGTACACCCAAAAAAAAAGCCTATAAAAAAGGTACCAGGGGCATTTCATGGGGCCCCCTACTGACCCCCGGCCCTCGGGCAGTGCCCTAGTGCTCAAATGGTCAGTCCGCCCCTGCTCATGATACATCGGTGTGATGGTCAGTGGGAAGAATGTTCCTTACATTTGTGGTCATTGGGAAGAATGACCCCCTTATAGAGAGATACAAATATCCATGGTCTTAGAGGGAATTTATCTGAGAGGCAGAAATTGCTCATTGCTCAAGGAACCCCCTGGTAATTTTTGGAGGAACCCTGGTCTGCATGAGGGGAACTTATTTCTTTCTATCGGAATAATTTCTATTAGATCACATTAGAAAACACCAGACAATATACTTAAAAAAAATATAATGGAATTCATTCTGAACCAGGTCCAGTCCAAATCTGGAAGGCAGCAGGCTAATGAGCTGTAGACGGCTCAGTCCTTGCCCAGAAACTGGCCATTTGTCAAAGGGCAGGGATGCTCGAGACGTAATTGACCGAATGTGACCACAGGGCCGTTTTAGGTCAATTACATTGACTTAATAAGGCTATGTGGCCATATTAGGTCAATCATGTCATGAAAATCCCTGCCCTTTGGTGTACGGCCAGGGTCTGCAGCTCATTAGCCTGGCACTGACAGCTACCATCCATGTTCAGACCAAATCCAAGCTCAGTAGACACGCCAACATTTTCATACCTGTGTAGAGACGGTGATTTCTCCATATATAGGCGTGTTATGTTAGTCTACTTTTGATGTATATATAAGCAGATTGTGATTTTTTTCAAATTTCAATAAAATTTCTCTGTTGTTTTCAGAAGCAAACAACATCAGTTTTTCATGTGGGAACATCTCTCAAACTGTCATTAGAACAATGTTTGTGCATGGCTAGTTACTGTCTTCCAATGGGAAAAAAAGATATAATTGTGGCATACTGGACAAACTAAATGATAAGTCAGATGATATACACATTTTTTAGCTATTGCAATTGCTTGCTTTAGAGGAGCTTTTGTCAAACATTGGACCCAAGCTATGCCAATAGAAACAAACAATAACTTGACCTTTTGACATTTTTTGATGCACGGCACATACGATACTACAAGGTGTGGAGCTAAGAAATGGTTCCCTCAAAGAAACTGGTGTAAGAAGATTGTGGAGATAGAAAGGATTACACCCACATGGGATTGGCTAATGAACTTTCTAAATAAAAAGCCGACAGTACAAACTCGAAAGGGGAGGACAACAAATCTACTCTGCAAGCAAACCAGCTTAAGATACAGCTTTTCTACAAACACTTTATGTCTGAAGTCCTGTTCAATGAAGAAATTGTGGACCAGCTATAACAAAGGATAAGTAATGTATAGTGTACCCTTTCTGCATGCATACTATTGGCAGTTTTCATTTTCTAGGAGAAGCTAAATTAGCATAACTATGTATGCGTGTATGTGACACTCTGTATGTCCGCTATTATTTCCCTACAACCGTAAGTACAGGGGTTTGACAAAAATATGGAAACACCAGGTAAAACAACAAAATCGCTGCCTTATATGGTGGTGGACCACCTATGGCATCCTATGGCCTGAATTCTCCTGGGAATTGACAAATATAAGTCTTGGATGGTGGATAAAATCGTCTCATTTCTCGCAAAGATGCTGGAGGCAGAAAACCAGTCCAAACCTTGTTCTCCAAAATTGACTAAAGTGGCTCTATGATACTGAGATCCAGCGACTGCGGTGCCCAGGGATGGCTTCATCTGGATGCTCATCAAACCACGATTTCACAACACCACTATCACGTACCTGGTGATGGAGGCCAATGGAGAGAGGGCTTCCCTTGTGGCTAAGTTCCAGACTCCCCTGAGAGTGGGACAGCGGTTGTCAGGCCCAAAGTGGCACAGATTGCCTGTAGGAGTGCTGGTTGGTGGTCCACTCAGAAGCACAGCTGGTGCACGGAGATAGGTCTGCAGACAGGAGATGCCTGTGCATGGTATGCAAGCCCTTCCGGGATTTAGATGTTTACTGGGTAGTCAGTTCAAGCCAAGGTCAGGTACCAGGTGGGAATCAGAGCAGACGTAGTCAGATGGGAAAGCCGAGGTCATACACAGAGCAGCAAGAGAGAGAGAGTATCCGTTAGCCAAGCCGAGGTCAGATCAGGGGTTAAGCAGAGTAGACAGGTCCAAGAGCAAGCCCGGTCGGTTTCAGGAAATCACAGGTCAAATAACACAGGAAACAAGAACCAGGAACAAGGCACGGGGAGCTAGAGATCATCCAGCAACTTGAGGAAGTGAAGAGCTTCCTTATAAAGGCCGTTTGGTGCCAAAACTGGGCCTGATGCGTGCGCAACTATGCGCCAGTGCGCATGCGCAGGACGGCTCACGTCCGTGTGTCAATGTGCATGGATCTTCGCCACCGTGCATTTCCGCAGCCATGTAGGGTACTGGCGGAATTGCCCGGTCTTCCAGGACTTCTGCCGTGGACAGGACCCTGACAACCAGCTGTGTGAATCAAGCATTATCAATATGGTAAATGGTGATGCCTTTGGGAAACAATGTCTGCACCATGGAGTGCATATGGTCGGCCAAACTTTGTAGTCGCTGGCAGTGGCTCTACCTTTCAGGGTGATTGTGGGGCCTGCAGGATACCAAGATATGGCTTCCTGAACCATGATTGTGCCACCACCATGCTTTACTAATGACACAAGACAGTCTTGGTTGTAAGCTTGATACATTGTTCTCCACACGTGCACATGTCTGGTGGTTGGGAAGAGTGTGAAGCTTGATATATCAGACCATATTACAGTCTTCCATTGATCGATGGTCCACGATTTATGAATGTTGCACCACTCTCTCCTCTTCTGAGCCTTCATGCAAGTCACTAATGGTTTGGCAATTGCAGCTCACCTGTGAAAGTTTAGCTTTGGAGTTTCCTCCATACAGTTTGTGGACGCAGATTTTGGATTTATGGATGTTGCACCACTCTCTCCTCTTCTGAGCTTTAATATTGGTCACTAATGGTTTGGCAATTGCAGCTCGCCTGTGAATGTTTTGCTTTGGAGTTTCCTCCACACCGATTTTGTGGACACGGATTTTGGATTGATGAATGTTGCACCACTCTCTCCTCTTCTGAGCCTTAATATCGGTCACTAGTGGTTTGGCAATTGCAGCTCGCCGGTGAATGTTTTGCTTTGGAGTTTCCTCCGTACAGTTTTTGTGGACACGGATTTTGGATTTATGGATGTTGCACCACTCTCTCCTCTTCTGAGCTTTAATATTGGTCACTAATGGTTTGGCAATTGCAGCTCGCCTGTGAATGTTTTGCTTTGGAGTTTCCTCCACACCGATTTTGTGGACACAGATTTTGGATTGATGAATGCTGCACCACTCTCTCTTCTTCCGAGCCTTAATATCGGTCACTAGTGGTTTGGCAATTGCAGCTCGCCGGTGAATGTTTTGCTTTGGAGTTTCCTCCGTACAGTTTTTGTGGACACAGATTTTGGATTTATGGATGTTGCACCACTCTCTCCTCTTCTGAGCCTTAATGTTGGTCACTAATGGTTTAGCAATTGCAGCTCTCCTGTGAATGTTTCGCTTATGGAGTTTCCTACACACCGTTTTTTGTGGACACAGCTTTGGAAGACTGAGATTGAGCTCTGCAGTCACTTGTTCCAGCAGTAGTTTTCTTATTCCGGATCACAATCCTGCGCAATGTCCTTTTGTCTCTTTCGGTCAGTTGACCATGTGGACCGCGCCTATACTTATCAGACGACATTTTCCCAAAAACTGATAACGCCATCATAACCTTTGACACTGCACCTAGCGACACGGCAAATAAATTGGCGACTTCAGTCACAGAGGCACCAGCTAAGCAGCACCAACAATTTTCCCTCTTTGAGCTCAGTAAGCTCTGACACACAGTGACCCTCCGGTTCACATCTGTGCGGGTGGTGCCGCTGTGGATCCGATTGAAAATCCATGCAGCCTCACCACCCGCACAGAGAATTGCGACCCGTGGGCGGGTGCCATTAGTTCTAATGGCACACCACCCGCACTGGGAAACGCAACCATACTGGGAACCGAGTTTCCCATGCGGGCTGCGTTTTCCAAAGAAGTGCAGGGACTTCTTCCCTGCGTGTCCCGGGGCACGGGAGTCCATTCAAATGAATGGACTCTTGTGCCGAGCAAAACGTGGGCCGCACGGCCGCATAGGTGTGAACCAGGGGTTAAAGAGGAAAGTGAGGCTTCCCACCTGCTAGCTAGGTGTCTCATCACACAGCGGAAAATAAAGAATGTTACATCACCTCTGCTTTCTGTTGCAATATTTTTATGGTTATAAAAACAGAACAAAGAAACAGTTAGACAACAATCCTTGTAGGCACTTCTAAGGCACAATATAACCCACAACGCAGGCGTAGTGCATTGTTACAAACGCATCTTATATCATTGCATAGAAAATACAGATGGAAACGCAGTTTAGTATCTCAGACTATCTGTGCATCCAGGGGCATCCCGAGGCAGGGGGTGCGGCCCGCGCTGGGTGACACCGACCGCACGGGGTGACACTGGACCCGCTCCACGAAAAAGTAAGTTGTAAAGAAAGCCGATGATCCCCGCAGGATGGTCCGGATCCATCCTGCGGGGATTGTCGGCTTTCTTTACAACTTACCTTTTCGCGGAGCGGGTCCAGTGTCACCCTTTATAGGTTGCATGCCGACGATCCCCGCAGGATGGATTGGATCTACGGATTGGGGAGCGTAATGGATCGGACTCCAATCCATTATGCTCAATCCGCAGATCCGAACCATCCTGCGGGGATTGTCAGCATTTATTTATTTCAGGTACTTATATAGCGCCATCAATTTACGCAGCGCTTTACATATATATTGTACATTCACATCAGTCCCCGCCCCCGAGGAGCGTACAATCGAAGGTCCCTAACTCACATTCATACATACACATACTAGGGCCACTTAACCTACCAGCATGTCTTTGGAGTGTGGGAGGAAACTGGAGTGCCCGGAGAAAACCCACGCAGGCACAGGGAGAACATGCAAACTCCAGGCAGGTGGTGCCATGGTTGGGATTCGAACCAACGACCCCAAGTACTGCCAGGCGGAAGTGCTAACCATTTACCCACTGTGCTGCATGCAACCTATATGGGGTGACACCGGTCCCGCTCCATGAAAAGGTAAGTTGTAAATAAAGCCGATGATCCCCGCAGGATGGACTCCGATCCATTATGCTCCCCAATCCCCAGATCCATACCATCCTGCGGGGATTGTCAGCATGCAACCTATACGGGGTGACACCGGACCCACTTCATGAAAAGGTAAGTTGTAAAGCAAGCCGACGATCCCCGCAGGATGGATCAAATCTGCGGATTGAGCATAATGGATCGGAGTCCGATCCATTATGCTCAATCTGCAGATCCGATCCATTCTGCGGGGATCGTCGGAGGGGGTGTCACCAAGTGTTATCGCACCGGGTGACACCAACCCTAGGGACGCCACTGTGTGCATGACCTCTGCTTTCATCGCAAAAACGTTTTCCCCCGTGTATGGCCTCCTACAATATCATCCATTTTACTAGCTAAATGACTTTATGAAACAAAGGGGTTTAACCTCCCTAGCGGTCTGATTATGTCAGTATTTCTGTGCTCAAAGCGGTACATTTTTTTGCATGGAAATATGTATTTTTTTTGTCGGCCTGTAATTTTTAGGAATAACTCACTGAAATCTGTCCGAACAAGAGTCTAGTAACATCCCGGGGATGATAAAATTTGAAACACGAAATCATAAATTATAATATAATAAATAATCATAAAAAAATAATAATATAATAATAATACATTTAATTCAATAATATAATCAAACCAAAAACACTGAAATGTGAAATATAGCGCCAAGTTCGCACATCGCTGAGCAAAGTCGCAGAATCGTTTTCAGTGTCTGATGAGGAATTTCCCCCACCAATCATTATCACTCAATTCTGCAAGTGGTTCTGATTTACTATCGCTGTTCTCTAGCCGGTCTAAAACCGCGTCTGACCTAAAGGGACGCTTTTTGGACGCCATGGACGTTTCTCAGTTTCCAGGCAGAAAGAACAGTAAAAATGCAGGCAGGGCGCCGGACAAAGCACTCGGGACAAAATGTATGTGAAATGGTTTGATACAGGAATGTTATACTATGTGATTTTAGTGGATTTAGTGAATGTCACTTTTTTACAATTTTGAGTTTCCCGCCATTTCCATCCCCCGTACGTCCCGACGTCGCAGGGAACGAAACCCGGAAGACAGATGCCGGCATCGGCCGGAGGACATTGCCGGGGACACTGCAGGAGGGACATCGCGGGAGCGCAGGACAAGGTAAGTGAAGAAGAGATCCCGGAGCAGCGCTGCAGTGTATTCCCGAGTGTAGCTCGGGGGGGTCACCGCTTGTGGTGCTGAAACTTTACCCCGAGCTACACTCCGGAATACCTCCAGGGGGGTTAACTACCTCCTGCCCAGCCTACTGTAAAAAAACAGCTGAGCAGGAACATTGTTATCCTGGGTGAACGTCATATAATGTCTTCCATGCGATCTAGCGGCCCTGCTGCGGCTTGATCTGTCACCCACTGTGTCCAACCAATGAATGGATGTCAGGCATAAAAATGATCATCACTGTTATAAGCAATCTTAGTGTAAAAAAATCCTGATCATCTCCCCAGAGTAATACAATGTCACTATGGTAACAATGTACTGCTCTGGTCGCAATATGTAAAAAAAAAACAACAAAACTGTAAAAAAAAGTAAAAAAATTTTAAAGTGTGTGTATATATATATATATATATATATATATATATATATATATGTGTATTTGTATTTTTTTTTTGTATTTGTTTTTGTAATACACTGTCACCAGTCAGTATCCCTGATCACCACCACACCAGTCACACGATGACACTGTACTGCACTGTGACAGTATGTAAAAAAAAACAATGTTAATTCATTTCTTCATTTTCTAAAAAAAATGTAACAATTACTGAACACCTTGGGGTGTCTACTTTCCAAAAAAAAGGGTAATTTGGGGGGGGGGGGTTGTACTGTCCTGGTGTTTTTTGGGCATCAAGAAATGATCATCTTTCCAGAGTAGTACAATGGCACTGTGGTAACAATGTACTGCTCTGGTCGCAATATGTAAAACAAACAACAAAACTGTAAAAAAAAAAAAAGTAAAAAATGTTTAAAAAAGTATATATATATATTTGTATTTTTTTTTTTGTATTATACTGTCACCAGTCAGTATCCCCGATCACCACCACACCAGTCATATGATGAGACTGTACTGCACTGGTGACAGTATGTAAAATGTTAATTCATTTCTTCATTTTCAAAAACATTTTTTTACAATTACTGAACACCTTTGTGTGTCTACTTTCCAAAAAAAGGGTAATTTTTTTTTTTTTTTTTTGGGGGGGGGTGGGGGTTGTACTGTCCTGGTGTTTTTGGGCCTCAAGAAATGATCTTCACTGTTATAAGCAATCTTAGTGTAAAAAAAATCCTGATCATCTCCCCAGAGTAGTACAATGTCACTATGGTAACAATGTACTGCTCTGGTCACAATATGTAAAGAAAAACTGTAAAAAGAATTGAAATTTTTTTAAAAAGTATATAAAAATATATAAAGTATATAACTGTTTAACTATATATATATATTTTTTTTTTTTTTTTGTAATACACTGTCACCAGTCAGTATCCCTGATCACCACCACACCAGTCACATGATGACACTGTACTGCACTGTGACAGTATGTAAAAAAAAACAATGTTAATTCATTTCTTCATTTTCTAAAAAAAATGTTACAATTACTGAACACCTTGGGGTGTCTACTTTCCAAAAAAAAGGGTAATTTGGGGGGGGGTTGTACTGTCCTGGTGTTTTTTGGGCATCAAGAAATGATCATCTTTCCAGAGTAGTACAATGTCACTGTGGTAACAATGTACTGCTCTGGTCGCAATATGTAAAACAAACAACAAAACTGTAAAAAAAAAAAAAGTAAAAAATGTTTAAAAAAGTATATATATATATTTGTATTTTTTTTTTTGTATTATACTGTCACCAGTCAGTATCCCCGATCACCACCACACCAGTCATATGATGAGACTGTACTGCACTGGTGACAGTATGTAAAATGTTAATTCATTTCTTCATTTTCAAAAACATTTTTTTACAATTACTGAACACCTTTGTGTGTCTACTTTCCAAAAAAAAGGGTATTTTTTTTTTTTTTTTTTGGGGGGGGGGGGGGGGTTGTACTGTCCTGGTGTTTTTGGGCCTCAAGAAATGATCTTCACTGTTATAAGCAATCTTAGTGTAAAAAAATCCTGATCATCTCCCCAGAGTAGTACAATGTCACTATGGTAACAATGTACTGCTCTGGTCACAATATGTAAAGAAAAGCTGTAAAAAGAATTGAAATTTTTTTAAAAAGTATATAAAAATATATAAAGTATATAACTGTTTAACTATATATATATATATATAATTTTTTTTTTTTTAATACACTGTCACCAGTCAGTATCCCTGATCACCACCACACCAGTCACATGATGACACTGTACTGCACTGGTGACAGTATGTAAAAAAAGAAAAATATTATTTTATTTCTTCATTTTCTAAAAAAATTGTTACAAAAATTGGCAACTTCTAAAAAAAACTCACCATGCCTCTTACTAAACACCTTGGGGTGTCTACTTTCCAAAAAAGGGTAATTTGGGGGGGAGGCGGTGTTTGTACTGTCCTAGTGCTTTTGGGCCTCAAGAAATGAGATCGGCGTCAGTACATCAGGATTGATCAACTTTCAAATATGCAGTATATTATTATTATTATTATTATACAGTATATCCCATAGTTTGAAGACTCTATAACTTTCCTAAAGACTAAATAGTATACACTGATTTGGCACATTGTTACCACCAAAATGTAGCAGAATACATTTTGGCCTAAATTTACGAAGAAAGACAATTTTTTATAAAAGAAATTAATAAAATTGTGTTTATTTTTACAAAATTTTCAATATTTTTTTCGTTCACATAACAATAAATAAAAACTTGGTGGTTCTTAAATACCACCAAAAGAATACTCTATCTAAAAAGAAGTGATAGAAACTTCATTTGGGTACAGTGTTGCATGACTGAGCAATTGTCATTCAAAGTGTGACAGCCCTGAAAGCTGAAAATTGGCCTGGGGGGGGGGGGGGGGGGGGGGGGGGGGGGGAGGGAGGGGGTGAATGTGTCTTAAAAATATATTCTGGCCATACTTACAGTAACTTGTTAATCTGGCCTGTGGTCAGAGCTTCCATTACACCTCGGAAGTGCGGACCCTCCAGATTGTTCTCAGCCAGGTTCAGTGTCCTCAGTGCCGGGTTATTTCTTATCCCACATGCCAGGTCGGGGCAGGAACCGTCTGATAGGTCATTGTTAGCCAATCTGTAGAAAAAGAGAAGAGTGTCATCAGAGAAAAAATGAATTCCCCCCCCATAGTGAATGTAGTTCACATTATAATGGAGAGGACACATCAATATTATCATACATGTGTAGTAATGGGGCGACCCCCCGACACTGAGTAACAGGTATGCAGTAATGTGGAGATCCCTCGACACTGAGTAACAGATGTGTAGTAATGGGGAGACCCCCCAACACTGAGTAACAGATGTGTAGTAATGAGGAGATCCCCCAACACTGAGTAACAGATGTGTAGCAATGAGGAGATCCCCCGACACTTAGTAACAGATGTGTAGTAATAAGGAGATCCCCAGACACTGAGTAACAGATGTGTAGTAATGGGGAGACCCCCCAACACTGAGTAACAGATGTGTAGCAATGAGGAGATCCCCCGACACTTAGTAACAGATGTGTAGCAATGAGGAGATCCCCCGACACTTAGTAACAGATGTGTAGTAATAAGGAGATCCCCAGACACTGAGTAACAGATGTGTAGTAATAAGGAGATCCCCCGACACTGAGTAACAGATGTGTAGTAATAAGGAGATCCCCAGACACTGAGTAACAGATGTGTAGTAATAAGGAGATCCCCAGACACTGAGTAACAGATGTGTAGTAATGGGGAGACCCCCCAACACTGAGTAACAGATGTGTAGCAATGAGGAGATCCCCCGACACTGAGTAACAGATGTGTAGTAATGGGGAGACCCCCCAACACTGAGTAACAGATGTGTAGCAATGAGGAGATCCCCCGACACTGAGTAACAGATGTGTAGCAATGAGGAGATTCCCAGACACTGAGTAACAGATGTGTAGTAATAAGGAGATCCCCCGACACTGAGTAACAGATGTGTAGTAATGGGGAGACCCCCCAACACTGAGTAACAGATGTGTAGCAATGAGGAGATCCCCCGACACTGAGTAACAGATGTGTAGCAATGAGGAGATTCCCCCGACATTGTGTAACAGATGTGTAGTAATGGGGAGATCCCCCAACCCTAAGTAACAGATGTGTAGTAATGGGGAGACCCCCCCGACACTGTGTAACAGATGTGTAGTAATGGGGAGACCCCACGACACTGTGTAACAGATGTGTAGTTATAGGGAGATCCCTCGACCCTGTAACAGATGTGTAGTAATGGGGAGATCCCCCGACCCTAAGTAACAGATGTGTAGTAATGGGGAGACCCCCCGACACTGTGTAACAGATGTGTAGTAATGGGGAGATCCCCCGACCCTAAGTAACAGATGTGTAGTTATAGGGAGATCCCTCGACCCTGTAACAGATGTGTAGTAATGGGGAGATCCCCCGACCCTAAGTAACAGATGTGTAGTAATGGGGAGACCCCCCGACACTGTGTAACAGATGTGTAGTAATGGGGAGATCCCCCGACCCTAAGTAACAGATGTGTAGTTATAGGGAGATCCCTCGACACTGTAACAGATGTGTAGTAATGGGGAGACCCCCCCCGACACTGTGTAACAGATGTGTAGTAATGGGGAGATCCCCTGACACTTAGTAACAGATGTTTAGTAATGAGGAGATCCCCGGCACTGAGTAACAGATGTGTAGTAATGGAGTATCCTTTGACACTGAATAGTTAATGTGTAGTAATGGGGAGATCCAAAATAATTAAGAAATAAGAAGGCCACTTCTCATTAGTGGTCGGTCTACCAAAATTACTGCAAGAGCACAACAACAACTCATCTAAGAGGCTATAAAAGAACCCAGAACATCATCTAAAGAACTGCAGGCCTCACTTGCCTCAGTTAAGGTCAGTGTTCATGGTTCAACAACAAGAAAGAGTCTGGGCAAAACTGGCCTCCATGGGAATGCAAAAGCCACTGCTGACCAAAAAGAACACAAAAAGGTTCACATTACATTCGCCACAAAACATCTTGATTGTCCCCAAGACTTTTGGGCCAATATTCTGTGGACTGATGAGACAAATGTTGTATTTTTGGAAGGTGTGGACCCCATTACAACTTTTCATAAGACTAACACAGCATTTCAAAAAAAGAAGACCATCCCACCAGTCAGACATGGTGGTGGTAGTGTGAAGGTGTTGAGCTGTTTTGCAGCTTCAGGACCTGGACGATTTGCCCTAATTGATGGAACCATGAATTCTGTGCTCTACCAGAAAATTCTGAAGGAGAATGTCACCAGTTCCTGACCTCAAGCTGAAGCGGGTTATGCAGCAGGACAATGAAACACACCAGTAAGTTCACCTCTGAATGGTTAAAAAAAAAACCCCAAAAAACAAAATTAAGGTTTTGGAGTGGCCTAGTCAAAGACTGGACTTAAAAACAATTGAGATGTTGTGGCATGATGTCAGGGTCCTGTCCACGGCAGAAGTCCTGGAAGACCGAGCATTTCCGCCAGTACCCTACATGGCTGCGGAAATACACGGTGGCGAAGATCCTTGCGCATTGGCGCACGAACACGCTGCATTCTTGCAGCCATTGAGAACTACTGTGTGAGCTGTGATTGGTCACAGCTTGTCACATGGTACAAGACTGTTGTGAATAGCCCTGTACCATGTGATCTCTGTGATCATTCACAGATTTCACACGTACTAAGCAATGGTGTCAGAAGTGACATCTTGCTTACTACTCTTCATGTGATCACTGATTGGCCAATCAGTGATCACGTACAGCGAACGGTGTTCCACTGTCTCCGGAGGACACAGTGGGCACCGGATTGCGGTGCTGCGTGCTCCCAGGGAGCGCGCATAAGAGGGTGCGGGGAGGCCATTTATAAACTCAGACTCTTGAAGCCAGGTTTCACAAACAGCAAGTACTCTAGATTGATAAAAAGTTCAATTGATGGATGTGTATTTGTTATGGACTCAGCAGGCATTCCAGTAGGCACATAAGAAGCTGGGGCTGGATCGTGGAAATGGAGGAGTTCAAATTAGAGTTTGAGCGTTGTGACTGCGGTCAGAGGAAGGAGGGTGCTGGTTCTGGGGTGAGAGTTAGATGGTGGAAGGTCAGAGATAGGATGATGTCCTCAGAAGTTAAGATAAGCAGGGGGGTGAGGCAGAGGATACTCATGCACTCTTAGCCAATCTCTAGTCAAGTGACCAGTAGGGGACTGAGAGGGGTATAAATTAGCTGGGGTCTAAAACAGCAGTCTCTTGTTCCTGGGGGGAGCAAGATCCAGCCTGAGGGCTGAGGCACCCATGGGTATCCAGCTACAGCACAGAAGAAAGCCTTTGAGGTCCCAGCTATAGCTAGAGCTCGGGAACCGCTGTTCAGGGCAGGAGGCTATGCAGAGGATCCAGGTCAGAGGCTTCAGGTACAGGGACAGTATCCAGGGCACAGTGAGTACCAGCCTAAGGGATCCTCTAAACTGTCCTTGGCACCTTTTGGGAGAGCTCATTACAGTTGACTCAGGACTATATTCCTGCTGAGGAGCTCCTACATTGAAGTTCATTCAATTCCTACATTCAAGAGGGTGGCTACAGAGAAAGGTTTCTTCACAGTAAGAGCTGTGAAAATGTGGTATAGACTCCCTCAAGAGTTGGTTGTGGCCAGCTCAGTGGATTGCTGTAGGAAAGTCCTGGATTGTTTTTTTGGATACACAGAATATAACTGGATATAACATTTATAGGGAAAGGTGATCCAGGGAATATCCGACTGCCTCTCGGGGGATCAGGAAGGAATTTTTTTCCCCTGCAGGAGAAAATTGGATCGTGCTTTGCTGGGTTTTTTGCCTTCCTCTGGATCAACAGTTGGTGTAGGATTATAACTTTTTATTGGTTGAACTGGAAGGACTTTTGTCTTTTTTCAGCCAGACTATGTAACTACAGTTGGGCAAAAAAGTATTTAGTCCCCACCAATTGTACAAGTTCTCCCACTTACAAAGATGAGAGAGGCCTGTAATTGGCATCATAGGGAGACCTCAACTATGAGAGACAAAATGAGAAAACAAATCCAGACAATCACATTGGCTGATTTGGAAAGAATTTATTTGCAAATTATGGTGGAAAATAAGTATTTGGTCACCTACAAACAAGCAAGATTTCTGGCTCTCACAGACCTGTACCTTCTTCTTCTTTAAGAGGCTCCTCTGTCCTGCACTCATTACCTGTATCAATGGCACCTGTTTGAACTTGTTATCAGTATAAAAGACACCTGTCCACAACCTCAAACAGTCACACTACAAACTCCACTATGGTGAAGACCAAAGAGCTGTCGAAGGACACCAGAAACAAAATTGTAGACCTGCACCAGGCTGGGAAGACTGAATCTGCAATAGACAAGCAGCTTGGTGGGAACAAATCAACTGTGGGAGCAATAATTAGAAAATGGAAGACATACAAGACCACTGATAATCTCCCTTGATCTGGGGCTCCACACAAGATCTCACCCTGTGGGGTCAAAATGATCACAAGAACGGTGAGCACAAATCCCAGGACCACACGGGGGGACCTAGTGAATGACCTGCAGAGAGCTGGGACCAACGTAACAAAGGCTACCATCAGTAACACACTACGCCGCCAGTGACTCAGATCCTGCAGTGCCAGACGTGTCCCCCTGCTTAAGCCAGTACATGTCCGGGCCCGTCTGAAGTTTGCTAGAGAGCATTTGGATGATCCAGAAGAGGATTGGGAGATCATATGGTCAGATGAAACCAAAATAGAACAGTTTGGTAGAAACACAACTCGTCGTGTTTGGAGGAGAGAGAATGCTGAGTTGCATCCAAAGAACACCATACCTACTGTGAAGCATGGGGATGGCAACATCATGCTTTGGGGCTGTTTCTCCACAAAGGGACCAGGACGACTGATCCATGTACAGGACAGAATGAATGGGGCCATGTATCGTGAGATTTTGAGTGCAAACCTCCTTCCATCAGCAAGGGCATTGAAGATGAAACGAGCTGGGTCTTCCAAAATGACAATGATCCCAAACATACCACCCGGGCAACGAAGGAGTGGCTTCGTAAGAAGCATTTCAAGGTCCTGGAGTGGCCTAGCCAGTCTCCAGATCTCAACCCCATAGAAATCCGCAGGCCACGTCCACATATGTAAACGGCTGTTCAAATCCCATATGTGAGGTCTCACTGTGAACGTCAGAGTGAGACCAATAATTCTGGCATTAGATCTACTCTGCAACTCTAAACCGGTAACCTGTAGAAATTTTTCAAGCATTGCCAGTGGAGATTTTTATGTACCGTAGTTTGGCGCCATTGCAAGAGAGGAGAGACCCTCTGCGGTGGAATCCCCTGCAGCTGCTTGACAAAGGAGGCATAGCTTCTGAAACGTGTTGTGGCCCGTCCTCCTCTCATTCACTGTCACATCTCCCTACCATTTGGCGGGAAGGCACGGAGAGACGCCGGGGAGTCCACCGCAGCGGGTCCCTCCTCGGGCCATGCACTGGGGTTCATGTACACTGCAGCTGATAAACTCACGTTTAGGAACTGTTCAGCGTTTTTTTCAGCAGCCCCTGAACTCTCCCTAATGTTTTCCTATGTGTCCGTGTACACATCGTCGCTTACAGTTGTTTACAGGCAGTTGAGTGGACAGTAATTTTTTTTAATGCAGAAAACTTGCATTCAGTAGTCGATTTTATCAGCGTTTCAAATGCAAAACGCGGCAAATTGTGTTTATAAGCATGTGCGGCTGACATTTTTTTTTAACTCTTCCAGTTCCCGATGTCCAGAGCCTTTTTTCATCATGAAAAATGCATGCAAATCATTTTCAAGGTACTCAGATGGACAAAACACTGAACACAGGATGTTCCTACCAAGCTTGTCACACATGGTAATGACCATTCACACCGCAGACCTCTCCCACCCTTGGAAACAAAAGATATGTTAATGACCAGTTCACACCTCAGACCTCTCCCACCCTTGGAAACAAAAGATATGTTAATGACCAGTTCACACCTCAGACCTCTCCCACCCTTGGAAACAAAAGATATGTTAATGACCAGTTCACACCTCAGACCTCTCCCACCCTTGGAAACAAAAGATATGTTAATGACCAATTCACACCTCAGACCTCTCCCACCCTTGGAAACAAAAGATATGTTAATGACCATTTACACCTCAGACCTCTCCCACCCTTGGAAACACAAGATATGTTAATGACCATTCACACCTCCAATTCCTCATGAAGACCCCCTGCCAGGTGACCTTAATGACTCCCTCCACCAGACACCTTTCCCATCCTTGGAAACAAAAGAAATGTTAATGAGCAAGTCACGCCTAGCTAATGTCAACACATACTGCTGTCTCTGCTTCTACTCTCTGTATTTCTCTGAAACTGTCTGAAATAGTTAATAATTTACCACTTTTCAGTGCATTCTGGGCATTTGGGAGGTTCTCCTGTGCTTATCTATAAAAAACGCTTCTAAACGCAAAACGCACATAAACGCGGTATGCAAACGTGGCTAAACAGATGTTTTTTTTAACCCATGTTTTCCAGCAGTCAATTTCCATCGTTCAGAAGTGTCCAGTGTACATGGGGCCTAAGTGTTTTTATAATAATGTTCAATTGTTTTTATCCATGTTGACTTGGCGCCCTGCTTGTTGTTCCTTTGTCTGTAAACCCTAGAGATGGTTGTGCGTGAAAATCCCAGTAGATCAGCAGTTTTTGAAATACTCAGACCAGCCCTTCTGCAGGCACCATGCCATGTTCAAAGTCACCTAAATCCCCTTTCTCCCCCATTCTGATACTCGGTTTGAACTTCAACAAGTCGTCTTTGCCACGTCTAGATGCCAAAATGCATTGAGTTGCTGCCGTGTGATTGGCTGATTAGCAATTTGTGTTACCAAGCCATTAAACAGGTGGACCTAATCAAGTGGCCGATGCGTGTATTTCATGGCTAATCACAGGGAGCGGTAAGATCAAAGAATTTAACAGCACTCAAGGACTGGCTACCTATTGAGTCTAAACATTTATCCCTCCTAGATTGTAAGCTCCCAGGATCAGGGCCCTCCTATCCCTCTTGTATTGAACTGTATTGTTGCTGTATTGTCTCCCGTTATATTGTAAAGTGCTGAGCAAACTGTTGGCGCCATAAATCCTGCATGATAATAATAATAATATAAATCCTGTATAATAATAATAATAATAATAATAATATATAAATCCTGTATAATAATAATATATAAATCCTGTATAATAATAATAATATATAAATCCTGTATAATAATAATATATAAATCCTGTATAATAATAATAATAATAATAATATATAAATCCTGTATAATAATAATATAAATCCTGTATAATAATAATAATATAAATCCTGTATAATAATAATAATATATAAATCCTGTATAATAATAATATATAAATCCTGTATAATAATAATAATAATAATATATAAATCCTGTATAATAATAATATAAATCCTGTATAATAATAATAATATAAATCCTGTATAATAATAATATATAAATCCTGTATAATAATAATAATAATATATAAATCCTGTATAATAATAAATATATAAATCCTGTTTAATAATAATATAAATCCTGTATAATAATAATATATAAATCCTGTATAATAATAATAATAATATATAAATCCTGTATAATAATAATATATATAAATCCTGTTTAATAATAATATAAATCCTGTATAATAATAATATATAAATCCTGTATAATAATAATATATAAATCCTGTATAATAATAATAATAATAATATATACATCCTGTATAATAATAATAATATAAATCCTGTATAATAATAATATATAAATCCTGTATAATAATAATAATAATAATATATAAATCCTGTATAATAATAATATATAAATCCTGTATAATAATAATAATAATAATATATAAATCCTGTATAATTATAATAATATATAAATCCTGTTTAATAATAATATAATAATTTTAATTACTTTATATTGTTATATACAGTATATGTGGTATACTCACAGCAATTCTTCTATCTGGCTTGTGGTTAGAGCTGTCATCAGATCACTGAAATAAGGACCCTCCAGATAGTTCCAAGACAGGTCCAGTGTCCTCAATGTCTGGTTGTTTCTTATTCCGGATGCCAGGTGGGGGCAGGAACTTTCTTCCATGTGGTTGTTTGACAAACTGTGGAAAAAAGAGAATAAATTACATTTCTTCCCCAGGAATGAATGTAACTATTCTCTATATGAATATGCCATGAATCTATTTAATGGAATCATTTTACCTACAGTTGCAAGAAAAAGTATGTGAACCCCTTGGGATTACGTGGAGTTTTGCATGAATTGGGCATAAAATGTGCTCTGAACGTCATCTAAGTCACAACAATAGAAGAACACAGTCTGCTGAACATAATACTACACAAACATTAGATGTTGCCATGGTTTAATTGCACATAACATGTAAACATTCACAGTGCAGGGAGGAAAAAGTATGTGAACCTTTGGACTTAATAACTGGTTGACCCTCCTTTGGCAGCAATAACCTCAACCAAACGTTTCCTGTAGTTGCAGATCAGACCTGCACAACGATCTGGAGTCATTTTGGACCACTCCTCTTCACAAAACTGTTTCAGTGTAGCAATATTCTTGGGATGTCTGGTGTGAATCGCTCTCTTAAGGTCATGCCACAGCATTTCAATGGGGTTGAGGTCAGGACTCTGACTGGGCCACTCCAGAAGGCGTATTTTGTGCTGTTGCAGCCATTGTTTTGTTGAATTACTTGTATGCTTTGGGTCATTGTCCTGTTGCATCACCCATCCTCTGCGGAGCTTCAGTTGGCGGACAGACGGTCGTACGTTTTCCTGCAAAATGTCTTGATAAACTCTGGAATTCATTTTCCCATCAATGACAACAATCCGTCCAGGCCCTGAGGCAGCAAAGCAGCCCCAAACCATGATGCTCCCTCCGCCATGTTTCACAGTGGGGATGAGGTTTTGATGTTGGTGTGCTGTGCCTTTTTTTCTCCACACATAGTGTTGTGTGTTCTTCCCAAACAACTCAATCTTGGTTTCATCTGTCCACAGTATATTTAGCCAGTAGTGCTGTGGAACATCCAGGTGCTCTTTTGCAAACTTCAAACGTGCTGCAATATTCTTTTTGGCCAGCAATGGCTTCCTCCGTGGTGTCCTCCCATGTACTCCATTCTTGTTTAATGTTTTCCTTATTGTAGATGTGTCAACAAAAATGTTAGCATGTGCCCGAGATTTCTGTAGGTCTTTAGCTGACACTCTGGGATTCTTCTTTACCTCATGCAGCATTCTGCGCTGTGCTCTTGCAGTCATTTTTACAGGACGACAACGCCTAGGGAGAGTAGCAACAGTGCTAAACTTTCTCCATTTGTAGACAGTCTGTCTTACCGTGGACACATGAACATCAAGGCTTTTGGAGATACTTTTGTAACCCGTTCCAGCTTCATGCAAGTCAACAATTCTTGATCGTAGGTCTTCTGAGAGCTCTTTTCTGCGAGGCATGGTTCACATCAGACAGTGCTTCTTGAAACCAGTAAACCCAAAACAGGTGTGTGTTTTTTAAGGGCAGGACAGCTGTCAGCAACACATCCAATATCATCACACTGATTGGAGTCAAGGTTGGCTCACTCCTGGCTCCAATTAGCTCTGGGAGAAGTCATTAAGCTAGGGCCTCACATACTTTTTCCTCCCTGCGCTGTGAATGTTTACATGTTATGTGCAATTAAAGCATGGCAACATCTAATGTTTGTGTAGTATTATGTTCAGCAGACTGTGTTCTTCTATTGTTGTGACTTAGATGACGTTCAGAGCACATTTTATGCCCAATTCATGCAAAACTCCACGTAATCCCAAGGGGTTCACATACTTTTTCTTGCAACTGTAGATCACATTATAAATCTCCAGTGAATATTATTTCATATGAAAAATGTTACAATGGAGAGATCACACCAACATTGTCATCCATGTGTAGGGATGGTGATATCTCCATACACAGCATGATCACAGAATACCACTGACATGGCTCATGTTGTGCTGTATTCTCCTTGAGTATGCAGCATGAATCATATTGGCATGCAGTGTGCACCGACAGCATTTTTTAATGGCGGGCATCGTGATTGACGTTGGATCAACTTCGGGGGACATTTTTAAAACTTTTGTTTTTACTAAAGGACTTGACAAAGACTGTCTCCTGTCATTTATACACTAAAAAGTAATGGTGGGTTAAAGCAGCGCTAGGTACAGTGAAGGAAATGCGTATTTGCTCCCCGGCTGATATTTAATGTTTGCCCCTCACAAAGAAATGATCGATCTAAAAATCGAACGTTCGGTGTGTTGTAACACTGAGAGACAGAATAGCAACAACAAATTCAGCAGAAATGCGTCTAACAAATGATTACTGATCTGCATGTTCATGAGGGAAATAAGGATTTGATCCCCTTCACAAAACATGACTTAGTACTTGGTGGCCAATCCCTTGTTGGCAATCACAGAGGTCAGACGTTTCCTGGAGTTGGCCCCCAGGTTCGCACACATCTCAGGAGGGATTTTGGCCCACTCCTCTTGGCAGATCCTCTCCAAGTCATTAAGGTTTGGTGGCTGACGTTTGGCAACTCGAACTTTCAGCTCCATCCACAGATTTTCAATCGGATGAAGGTCTGGAGACTGGCTAGGCCACTCCAGGAACTTAATGTGCATCTTCTTGAGCCGCTCCTTTGCTGCCTTGGCCGTGTGTTTTGGGTCATTGTCATGCTGGAACACCCATCCACCACCCATTTTCAATGCCCTGGCTGAGGGAAGAAGGTTCTCACCCAAGATTTGATGGTACATTGCCCCGTCCATCATCCCTTTGATGCGGTGAAGTTGTCCTGTCCCCTTAGCAGAAAAACACCCCCAAAGCAGAATGTTTCCACCACCATGTTTCACAGTTGGGATGGTGTTCTTGGGGTCATAGGCAGCATTCCTCCTCCTTCTCCAAACACGGCGAGTTGAGTTGATGCCAAAGAGCTCGATTTTGGACTCCTCTGACCACAACACTTTCAAGTCCTCCTCTGCATCATTCAGATGTTCAGTGGAAAACTTCAGACGGGCCTGGACATGTGTTTTCTTGAGCAGAGGGACCTTGCGGGCACTGCAGGATTTCAGTCCTTGTCGGCGTAGTGTGTTACCAATTGTTTTCTTGGTGACTGTGGTCCCAGCTGCCTAGAGATCATTGACAAGATCCTCACGTGTAGTTCTGGGATGATTCCTCACTGATCTCATGATCATTGACACTCCACGGGGTGAGATCTTGCATGGTGCACCAGACCTGGGAGACTGACATTTGTTTTGTGTTTCTTCCATTTGTGAATGATTGCACCGACTGTTGTCACCTTCTCACCAAGCTGCTTAACCATAGTTTGGTAGCCCAGTCCAGCCTTGCGTAGGTCTACCATCTTGTCCCTGACATCCTTGGACAGCTCTTTGGTCTTTGCCATGGTGGAGAGTTTGGAATCTGATGGTTTGATTGCTCCTGTGGACAGGTGTCTTTTATACAGGTAACACAATGAGATTAGCAGCACTCCCTTTAAGAGACTGCTTCTAATCTCAGCTTGTTACCTGTATGAAAGACACCTGGTAGCCAGAAATCCTGCTGAATGATAGGGGATCAAATCCTTCTTTCCCTCATGAACATGCAGATCCGTCATCATTTGTTAGACGCATTTCTGCTGAATTTGTTGTTGTATTCTGTCTCTCAGTGTTACAATACACCGAACATTCCATTGTTAGACCGATCATTTCTGTGTGAGGTGCGAACATTCAACATCAGCCGGGGAGCAAATACACATTTCCTTCATTGTAGATAAGTAATCTGCTAGCATAAAGGTCAAACCTCAAATCCTTATAAACATCAACAATAGTAAAACGCAGCGCTAATAAACTAATAAATAAAATGATAATAATTTTTAAACAGTAAAAACGTCGCTGTGGAGCGCTAGGGATATTCATGAAAGTAGCATCTTGATATGACGCATAAAGTGCAATGGTGACACAAATATATAAAACGTCCAATAAAACAAATATGGGTGAATTCGGTGACTCCGGTGGATGGAAAAAAACGAGTATATATTGCACTACCCTTTCTTTCTTTTTTTTTTGTGTATGGGTAGCGGTACCATGTACCCCATATTCATTCACATGGGTGGGGGACAGGATCTGGGGGCTCCCTTGTTAAGTAGGACTTCCAGATTATGATAACCCGTAGACACCCACAACCAGGGGCGGACTGACCATTTGGAAACTCGGGCACTGCCCGAGGGCCCAGGGTCAGTAGGGGGCCCTATGAGATGCCCCTGGTACCTTTTTCATAGGCTTTTTTGAGTTTGGGCAAAGACACAGGGGCCCCATGATCCCCTATTGCCCAGGGGCCCCTTGAGTTGTCAGTCCACCCCTGCCCACAACCACGGTTGTGGGGAAGAGGCCCTCGTCCCCATCAACATGAGGACAAGGTGCTTTGTGAAGCGGAACCCCCCTTCCCCAAAGCACCCCCTCCCTGAACCACATTGGGCCACATGCCCTCAACATGTGTGGGGGGAGTGCACTTGCCCGTCCCCTCTTTCCTGAACTGCCAGGCTGCATGTTCAGGTAAGGATCTGGTATGAATTTTGTGGGGACTCCATGACATTTAAGAAAAAAATGTTGGTGTGGGGGTTCCTCTCAAAATCCATATCAGACCCAAAGGGCTTGGATGGGGGGGGGGAGACCCCACGTGTTTTAAAAAAAAATATTTTAAATTGCCTGACAATGCCGGCAATTCTTTGTACATTCAGCTATCAGCGGGGATCCCCACTGACAGCTGAAAGATTAAAGAATGTTTTTAGTAGCTGTGCGGCATCTTGCTCCATACTCAGATGCCGCTTAGTGAATTGTCCCCGCTGTTCGAAGTTTGCGGTCGAACTCTTGTAACGTTCGACCGCAAACTGAACAGGAGGGATGTTAGGTCTATCACTATACATCCTTATCAACTGTCCTGGATTTGCTGGGACAGCCTCCATTTTTTACTGAGTTGTCCCATGATGGCCCAGGATCAAAGTGGGGCCGAACCACAGATAGATGGATACAAGTCAGTGGTCCAGTGAGAATTGAAGAAGCCGGTCCAGAATCCAGAACACCAGTTTCTGCCACCCCAGTATGCAAGCTGCATGGCTGGCTTAGCCAGGGCCACCGATAGGGGTTCAGGCATTGCTCCCATGATGCAATAGACCAGCAAGAGCCAGTAGCTGTCTGATGGTGACCCTAGCTTAGTTTGGGGACTCCTGTATGGATTCCCTCATCCTCTGCCCACCATAGATACAGCATTCACACCAAGCCATCAAGGCTGCTGAATGCAACGCCTTATCCTCTGCACTGCACAGATCTTTATAGAGCATTCACTGAGCATTACACCAATTCTTATTGGATGGGGGGTGCTAAACTCTTGGGTTGGGTTGAGATCTTGACCCCACATGGCCTGGCGTTTTCTTTGGAATACAAAAGGAAATTGGCTGTGGAGCTAGGCGTGGAGCTAGGCGTGGAGCTAGGCGTGAAATAGACTCTTGGCTAGTCTCGTCAATCTCAGGTCCTTTGTTGACTTTGGTGTCTGCTGGGGGGGAAGAATCCCTCCAAAATATCCTGGAATGATTAGGGTTTTTATTGGCTAACACCACATATGATCACTTCTAGTTAGTGAACCAAGTCTCTAGCCTGAGGAAGAATTTTAAAATGCGTTGGGATAATTACAGTAAATATATTTACGTTTTTGCAGCAAAAGTTGGTTCTACGAATTATTGACTCTGAATACAAATGCACGTCACACTTTTCAAATATTTGTAAAAAAAAATGTTGAAAACCATTTTTCATCTTCATTCCATTTCACAATTATGTGCCACTTTGTGTTGGTCTATCACAGGGGTCTACAAACTGTGGCCCTCCACCTGTTGAAGTACTACAAGTCCCATCATGCCCCTACCTCTGGGAGTCTTGCCTGTGGCAGTCAGGGTCTCCCACATGGAAGAAAATATATTTTAAATATATTGTAAAAATATTCTACAAATATATTGACATATATTCGAAATACTACAATTTTGGCAGCATTCAATATATATATATATTGGATGTCTCCAACCTATGGTCCTCCACCTGTGGAAGTACTACAAGTCCCATCATGCCTGTGCCTCTGGGAGTCTTGTCTGTGGCTGTCAGAGTCTCTAACATGGAAGAAAATATATATTATAATATATATAAAAATATAATTTTTAATATATTTTAAATATATTGTAAAAATATTCTTCACAAATATATTGACATATATTCCAAATACTACAATTTTGCATTTTATATATATATATATATATATATATATATATATATAGTATGTTGAAATGCTTTTTTATTACAAAATATATGAAAAATATTTTTAAAAATACATTTTCAAATATGCTGTATGTCTTTAAAAGAATACATTTAATTTAAATTTTTGGAATACATTTACAAATAAATGTAAAAATATATCTTAAAATTACTTTCTTATATGTTAAAAAAATCTGAAGAATATATTTTTAAAAAGTATATTTGTAAAAATGTTTTTCATATACTTTGTAATATAGAAAAAAAAAACGCATTTCAACATGCAGTATATATATATATATATATATATATATATATAAAAAATAAATAATAAATATAAATAAATATATATATATATATATATATATATATATATATATAGGCCAAAATTGTAGTATTTCATTGACATATATTTTAAATACTACAATTTTGGCCGTATTCGATATATATATATGCTGTATGTCTTTAAAAGTACATTTAATCTACATTTTTGGAATGCATTTACAAATATATGTAACAATATATGTTAAAATTACTTTGTTATGTTAAAAAAAATCTGAAGAATATATTTTTAAAAAGTACATTTGTAAAAATATTTTTCATATTTTTTGTAATATAGAAAAAAAAAAACGCATTTCAACATGCAGTATATATATATATAAAATAAAGGCCAAAATTGTTGTATTTCATTGACATATATTTTAAATACTACAATTTTGGCCATATTCAATATATATATATTGTATGTCTTTAAAAGTACATTTAATCTACAATTTTGGAATGCATTGACAATTTTATGTAAAAATACATGATAAAATTATTTTTTTATATATTAAAAAAATGTGAAGAATATATTTAAAAAGTATATATTTTCAAATATTTTGTAATATATAAAAATGCATTCCAACATGTGTGTATATATATATATATATATATATATATATATATATATAAATATATAGGCCAAAATTGTAGTATTTCATTGACATATTTTAAATACTACAATTTTGGCCGTATTCAATATATATATTGTATGTCTTTAAAAGTACATTTAATCTACATTTTTGGAATGCATTTACAAATTTATGTAAAAATACATAATAAAAATTATTTTTTTTATATATTAAAAAAAAGTGAAGAATATATTTAAAAAGTATATATTTTCAAAAATATTTTTCAGATATTTTGTAATATATAAAAAATGCATTTCAACATGTGTGTGTATATATATATATATATATATATATATTAAGACCAAAATTGTATTTTTTTAAAAATATATTTCAAATATATTTTTCTTCCATATGGGCTTGCAAGGCCTCATGGGACTTGTAGCTCCTCAACACCTGGAGGGCCATAGTTTGGAGACCCCTGGTCTATCACATCGAATCCCAATAAAATACATTGGCGGTTTTGGTTGTAACATGAAAAAATGTGGAAAATGTCAAGGGGGAGGAAGACTTTTTCAAGGCTCAGTATATGCAGTCATATCTGCACACACACATTAGGCCACGCCCCCTCTCCATCGCCACATGCAGTGCACACTGTCCAATATTTCACAAGCTGCTCCAGGTGAGGTTGGGCCCCACACTTCACAATCTCATCTCCTTTGTTCGCTCAACTCCTCTCCACCCAAGCAATCAATTGCATCAGCCATAGGAATGCGGCACAACGAGATGCAAAACAATAGCCAGCAGGGACACATTCTGGTGTGACATGTTCCACATTAGGCAAAATACTTTCTCTTTGAAGGTGCAAATGATATCCAAAAAGAACTTGTTCCCAGCAGCTATTTTACTAAAGGATGATTATTCTGCATCTCTGCGTGAGACGTTCCTGATCCTGATACATGCAATGCACTCTACTTCAGCCCCAACGTGTCTAGGATTGCCACCTCATCCCTTTAACCTCTTCCATACCGGGCACTTTTACCCCCTTCCTGCCCAGGCCAATTTTCAGGTTTCAGCGCTCTCACACTTTGAATGACAATTGCGCGGTCATGCAACATTGTACCCAAACTAAAATGTTATTTTGTTCACACAACTAGAGCTTTCTTTTGGTGGTATTTAATCACCGCTGGGGTTTTTATTTTTTGCTAAATTAACAAAAAATCCCCGAAACTTTTGGAAATAAAACAAGTTTTTCTTTGTTTCTGTTAAAAAAGTTTGTAAATAAATAATTGTTCTTCATATATTTAGGCCGAGATGTATTCTGCTACATGTCTTTGGTGAAAATAACCCAAATCAGTATTTATTATTTAGTCTGTAGGGAAGTTATAGAGTTCACAAACTATGGGAGATATCTGAAAATTGCTCAGTCCTGAAGTACTGACAGCCAATCTAATTTGTTGAGGTCCAAGAATGTCAGAACAGTACAGATATCCCAAATGTCAGAACAGTACAGATATCCCCAAATGTCAGAACAGTACAGATATCCCCCAAATGTCAGGACAGTACAGATATCCCCCAAATGTCAGGACAGTACAGATATCCTCCAAATGTCAGGACAGTACAGATATCCCCCACATGTCAGGACAGTACAGATATCCCCCAAATGTCAGAACAGGACAGATATCCCCCAAATGTCAGAACAGTACAGATATCCCTCAAATGTCAGGACAGTACAGATATCCCCCAAATGTCAGAACAGTACAGATATCCCCCAAATGTCAGGACAGTACAGATATCCCCCAAATGTCAGGACGGTACAGATATCCCCCAAATGTCAGAACGGTACAGATATTCCCCAAATGTCAGGACAGTACAGATATTCCCCAAATGTCAGGACGGTACAGATATCCCCCAAATGTCAGAACGGTACAGATATCCCCCAAATGTCAGGACAGTACAGATATCCCCCAAATGTCAGAACGGTACAGATATCCCCCAAATGTCAGGACAGGACAGATATCCCCCAAATGTCAGAACAGTACAGATATCCCCCAAATGCCAGAACAGTACAGATATCCCCCAAATGTCAGGATAGTACAGATATCCCCCAAATGTCAGAACAGTACAGATATCCCCCAAATGCCAGAACAGTACAGATATCCCCCAAATGTCAGGATAGTACAGATATCCCCCAAATGTCAGAACGGTACAGATATCCCCCAAATGTCAGGACTGTACAGATATCCCCCAAATGTCAGGACGGTACAGATATCCCCCAAATGTCAGGACTGTACAGATATCCCCCAAATGTCAGGACGGTACAGATATCCCCCAAATGTCAGAACAGTACAGATATCCCCCAAATGTCAGGACAGTACAGATATCCCCCAAATGTCAGGACAGTACAGATATCCCCCAAATGTCAGGACAGTACAGATATCCCCCAAATGTCAGAACAGGACAGATATCCCCCAAATGTCAGAACAGGACAGATATCCCCCAAATGTCAGGACAGGACAGATATCCCCCAAATGACCCCTTTTTGCAAAGTAGACAGTCCGACGTATTTCATAAGAGGCATGGCGAGTTTTTTTGAAGTTGTAATTTTTTTTGTAATCATTTTTCGGAAAATGAAGAAATTAAAAAAATGATTTTCACAATTTTTTTTACATACTGTCACCAGTGCAGTACAGCGTCATCATATAACTGGCATGGCGGTGATCAGGGACACTGACTGGTGACAGTACAGAAAAAAAAACTGATGTTTAAATTTTTTATTACTGTACATTTTTTTAAATCTTTTTTTAAGATTTCTTTTCATATTACAATATGACCAAAGTAGTATAATGTTACCATAGTAACATTGTACTACTTTGGGGAAGTGAGCAGTATTTTTTTCCACAATTTGATTGCTTATAGCAAAGAATTTATTTGCTATAAGCAAGCATTTACCTGAATGAAATCGATTAATTCAGGTTTTTTAGTTGTGATTAGCTGTGATTTGGCCACAGCTAATCACATGACACAGATGGGTTGTGATTGGCCTAGCTTGTGCATATGATCACTGTGACTATTTACAGCTAGACACACTTGTGTACAATGGATGGCATGAAAGGAAGCCATCCATTGTATATAACTGTCATATGACCTGCAGTTATTGGTCACAGCAGGTCACATGGTACTGGCAATGGGGCCAGTACACAGATCTGTCATCGGCCGTGTCCAAGGTACATGGTCGATGACAGATCTCACAACAGCACGGCCCTGTGGGCACGCACAAAGCACGATCTGGGAAGGACGTCATATGATGCCCTCCGGGAGGGATGAGAGGTTCTCCTGGCCGTCATTTCACTATAGGCTGGGTGGCAAGTGGTTAATACTTACTTCAGGCACTTGATGGTATGCAGAGCTGGAATAAGTTTCTTCAATCCTTCACTTTGAATATTACATGACGCTAAATTTACTTCTTCTGTCTCTCTGCAGGATTGAAGGATAAAAGACAGCACAGAGCAGTCCAGAGGGCTGAGGGGGACACCAAAAAAGTCAACTTTTTTTGAACCAAAACACTGTTCCACCAAAGCCTTATTCCTGCTTTCATGGAGACAGTAGAAGACATTAAGAAGTTCCCTCTTGTCTTGTGTAGATCTCTCTGGTCGCTGTTCTGCAATTTTCTCCTGGATCCAGGTGATGACATGTCTGGCAGCCTGGGTAGACAATTCTCCCACGTGAGACTTTAGCATGGATCTAGTAGAAGAGTCTGAGAGACCGCAGAGGAAACAGAAAAATATCTCAGCACGGCCATCATTGAAATATCTTGCCCCAATAAATGTCTCCTGTAATTTGTCAGCATTATAGTCCATAAAATACACTAAAGCAGCAAAAAACTCCTGAAGAGTGAGATGCAAGAAGGTGTAATCTACATCGGGGGGCTGACCAGATTCCATCACGAAAGAAGAAAAGAGATGTTTATCATTTTTCACCTTGAATGAGTCCAGATGAAGCTTATCAAATACAGTCATGTGGTATAGGACTCCATGTTCTGCCATCCAACCAATAGATGTCAGCAGTTCCCGGGTAGTGCAACCATCATCTTTATTCTGGCTGTGATTGGCCAGAATGTTGGAGACAAAAGTCACAAAGAGTTGCGTCACCGTTTTAGGCAGCGATGCCATCAGTTGATCGGTGTTTGTTGGTTGGGATTTGAAGCAAATTGATAACACTGTACAGATGATCCAGCAGTATGATGGGATATAACAGAAAGTGTACAGCGTGTCGTTCTCTTGCACATAATGAAAAGCCTTTTCTGATAACTCATCATCTCCAAAGAAATTTTTAAAGAAGACCAGTCTGTCTACATGAAAAAATCCCATGATCTCAGTTGTTCTCTGGAAAAAACACTAGTATCAATGGATGCCAGTCTGGTTGGGCGGCTGGTCATCAGTACAGAGCAACCCTTAAGAAGACTCTGCCTTGCCAAACTGACCACAATCTCACCAAAATCTCTTCTCATTTTGGGATTGGACAGTTCGCTTGATCTAAAATCCATCTGGTGGATACTTTCATCTAAGCCATCAAAAATAAACAGAAGTCTCTCTGGATATTGTAAAATATTTCCAATCTGACTCTCCAGATATGGATATTGTCGGAGAACCATCTCCTCCAAGCTGACTTTTCCCAATCTATTAAGGTCCCGGAATCTGAAGTTGAAGACAAAAGCAAATCTCTGGTAGAGTTTTTCTGTCACCCAGTCATAGACAAACTTCTGTATCAGTGTGGTCTTCCCTATTCCTGGCACTCCGCTCACCATTACTGCATTTGGTACACATTGGGACTGGTGGCTCCATCGGAACAGCTTGTTGGGCGAAATGTGTTCCAGTCGAGATTTTGTCTCCTTCAAGCATTCCTCATGTTTTACCCCGGTCTTTATTAGCTCATTCTTAGGACGCTGCCTGAACTGATTGGTGGAGACGACAATCAGGTTCACGTAACGCTCATTGATCAGGAATTCTTGTGGTTCCAACGTAGTTCCTGGTGGTCTGTGCTCCACTAGAATCTCAGTCATCGCCATCAGATGTTGTTTGTGCTTTTTCTGAATATCTGGGAATATAACAGAAATATTTTTTTGACTCGGATTTAAAAAAAAAAGTGGAGAATGCAATGTTTGACACTAAAATTTGTCACAATCCGGCCATGAATGAATTTAAGTATAAATCATACATCACTCGTAAGAATAAAGCGAACATATCTTGGTTTGGTTCAAGGCTTGTTCAGCGAGCATCCACATTCAGTCAATGGGAATTGACTGTTAAAAATCAGTTATGGACATTTTCTTGGTCAATAGGAAATGGATATGGTCAAACAAATGACATCCAGGGCTGAGCACAGCCCTGTGGAAATGTACCAAACAAAAAAAAAAAAATTGGGGAGGAGCATCAATTTTAATAATAGTTAAAGGGTGTGATGGGAGTCACTTTTGGTGGGGGGCCCATGGAACACAGCTCACTTTAGAGGGGTGGGGAGACCCCTGTCTCAGTTCCCCATATCCCTATTATGTGTAAGTCACCCTGTGCCTGTTAGGGGCACAGGGTGATGTCTTAATATTGGGGTGGGGGTTGTGGATTGTTTAACCATTTCAATACCGTGCAATTTTCCCCCTTCCTGCCCAGGCCATTTTTCACGTTTCAGCGCTCTCACACTTTGAATGACAATTGCGCGGTCATACAACACTGTACCCAAACTAAAATTTTAACATTTTCTTCACACAACTAGAGCTTTCTTTTGGTGGTATTTAATCACCGCTGGGGTTTTTATTTTTTGCTAAATTAACAAAAAAACAAACAAACCAAAAATGTTGAATTAAAACACGTTTTTCTTTGTTTCTGTTATAAAAGTTTGCAAATAAATAATTGTTCTTCATAAATTTAGGCCGAGATGTATTCTGCTACATGTCTTTGGTGAAAATAACCCAAATTAGGATGTATTATTTAGTTTGTAGGAAAGTTATAGAGTTCACAAACTATGGTATAGATCTGAATATTGATCAATCCTGAAGTACTGACAGCCAATCTAATTTCTTGAGGTCTAAGAATGTCAGAATAGTACAGATATCCCCCAAATGTCAGGACGGTACAGATATCCCCCAAATGTCAGGAACAGATATCCCCCAAATGTCAGGACAGTACAGATATCCCCCAAATGTCAGGACTGTACAGATATCCTCCAAATGTCAGGACAGTACAGATATCCCCCAAATGTCAGGACGGTACAGATATCCCCCAAATGTCAGGACAGTACAGATATCCCCCAAATGTCAGGACAGTACAGATATCCTCCAAATGTCAGGACAGTACAGATATCCCCCAAATGTCAGGACTGTACAGATATCCTCCAAATGTCAGGACAGTACAGATATCCCCCAAATGTCAGGACGGTACAGATATCCCCCAAATGTCAGGACAGTACAGATATCCCCCAAATGTCAGGACAGTACAGATATCCTCCAAATGTCAGGACAGTACAGATATCCCCCAAATGTCAGGACAGTACAGATATCCCCCAAATGTCAGGACAGTACAGATATCCCCCAAATGTCAGGACTGTACAGATATCCTCCAAATGTCAGGACAGTACAGATATCCCCCAAATGTCAGGACAGTACAGATATCCCCCAAATGTCAGAATAGTACAGATATCCCCAAATGACCCCTTTTTGCAGAGTAGACAGTCCGATGTACTTCATAAGAGGCATGGCGAGTTTTTTGAAGTTGTATTTTTTTTTGTCATAATTTTTCGGAAAATGAAAAAATAAAAAAAAATTATTTTCACTATTTTTTTTTTTACATACTGTCACCAGTGCAGTACAGCGTCATCATTAAACTGGCATGGCGGTGAACAGGGACACTGACTGGTGACAGTATGAAAAAAAAAATATATATATATATATTTTTTTTTATTATTTTTAATTTTTTATTACTTATTTTTTTTTTTTTTTTTTTTTAAGATTTACTATGACAAAAGTAGTACAATGTTACCATGTGTAACATTGTACTACTTTGGGGAAGTGATCAGTATTTTTTTTTTACACAATTTGCTTATAGCAAAGAATTACTTTGCTATAAGCCAGTATTTACCTGAATGAAATCGATTCATTCAGGGTTTTTTTTTTTTTTTGTGCTTAGCTGTGATTTGGTCACAGCTAATCACATGACATGTGCATGTGATTAGCTGTGACCATTCACAGCTAGGCACTAGTATACAATGGATGGCATGAATGAAGCCATCCATTGTATACAACTGTCATGTGACCTGCTGTGATTGGTCACAGCAGGTCACATGGTACCTGCAACGGGGGGCCGGTACTCAGATCTGTCATCGGCCGTGTCCGAGGTACACGGCCCGGTGACAGATCGCTCTGCTGCGCGGCTCTGCATTAGCGCAAACTGCGCATGTGCGGGAGCACGCCAAATGGCGTGCACCCGGAGTGCAGAGACACTTTTGAAGCCGCCCAAACGGCCATTGGCCGGGCGGCTAATGGTTAATGTGGTTGCATCCCATTGTTCTATTGTGTGCCTGGCTTGGGAACAAACTATTATGGGATGTATGTGTTTATGTGTATTGGCTTGGTCGGGGGAGGGGTGTCTTCAGCAGCCCTCCCTCCTGATGGGACTGTCTGTTGGTGTGTCTCTTGTTACTAAAGGTAGATTGCCCCGCCCTGTGTCATTATGCAGGGAGGGGGGATTGTTCCCTTGAATGTATATATCTTGTATCTGTGTTAAAATAAATTAGTCTACTTCCTGGTTTACTTCAAGACTGGTGACGTCTAGTCTTGTGTGGTCGGCTGTGGTGTCTGTTGTCGTTGTTCGGACGGGGAAGCGGTATTATAACGGAAGTACCCAAGCGCAGTCTGGGGTCAGTTCCATTACATTAAACATAAATCATACATCACTAGTAAGAATAAGGCGAACATACCTTGGTTTGATTCAAGGCAGGGGCGGACTGACAACTCATGGGGCCCCTGTGTATTTGCCCACACTCAAACCACACCCAACAAAAGCCTATAAAAAGGTACCAGGGGCATTTCATGGGGCCCCCTACTGACCCCGGGCCCTCGGGCAGTGCCCGAGTGCTCGAATGGTCAGTCCGCCCTGGTTCAAGGCTTCTTCAGTGAGCATCCACATTCAACTTAAGTCAATGGGGAATTGAATGTTAAAAATCAGTTATGGCCATTTTCTAGGTCAATAGGCAATGGATATGGTCAAAACAGATGACATCTAGGGCTGAGCACAGCCCTGTGGAAATGTACCAAAGCAAAAAAAAAAAAAATGGGGAGGAGCACCAATTAAAAGTAGTACATTTCTGTAAAAACATGCCTCAATGATGCTCTTAACCTGCCGTTGAAGTGGTGCATCTGTATAATGTATACAACACCAACATTTACATAGGAAAAAAAATGCTGTTTAGATTGACAGTAAATGACTGCTTCGGATGGAGAATCCCTTCACCTATACCAAACCTTTATGGGGGCTGCCATAAATGTCAACTGGGTAACCACTAGCAAAGTAAAAAAAAAAAGGTCATCTCTATATTTGGTCAATGACATAATTTGGGATACTCCGCCCCCTTGTTTATACTTAGCTGTCATCCACCGAAGCTGTCCTTCTTGGGTGAGGATCATGTCAGTGTTTTTTTCTGGTAGGCCAGTGGGCATTGTTCCTCATGACTGACATGGACTTGCATCACTCAACCACACGATGGTGGACTTTGTGGGAAATATTTTCTTTAGTTATTTAATAAAAAAGCTTAAAAATCAAAAACTGTCTCTGTTTTTATTTCCTTTTTTTCTTTTTTGTGAATGAGTAGGGGTACTGTGTAGCCCTTACTCATTCACACGGGGGGGGGGGGCAATATCTGGGTGACCCCGTATTGCTAATGCTTACAGATTTTGACAAAGCGATGCACAACAGATTGCCAACATAACCGGACCAGGGAAGACACCCTTGTCCTCATGAACAAGACAAGGTACGCTCCCATGTTGAGGGTAAATAGTTTGCTATGCTTCAGGATGGGAGGACCACATGCCCATTCTCCCTACTTTGCTGGCCAGCCAGGCTTCATATTCAGGTAAGACAAGGTACGCTCCCATGTTGAGGGTAAATAGTTTGCTATGCTTCAGGATGGGAGGACCACATGCCCATTCTCCCTACTTTGCTGGCCAGCCAGGCATCATATTCAGGTAAGACAAGGTACGCTCCCATGTTGAGGGTATATAGTCTGCTATGCTTCAGGATGGGAGGACCACATGCCCATTCTCCCTACTTTGCTGGCCAGCCAGGCATCATATTCAGGTAAGACAAGGTACGCTCCCATGTTGAGGGTATATAGTCTGCTATGCTTCAGGATGGGAGGACCACATGCCCATTCTCCCTACTTTGCTGGCCAGCCAGGCTTCATATTCAGGTAAGACAAGGTACGCTCCCATGTTGAGGGTATATAGTCTGCTATGCTTCAGGATGGGAGGACCACATGCCCATTCTCCCTACTTTGCTGGCCAGCCAGGCTTCATATTCAGGTAAGACAAGGTACGCTCCCATGTTGAGGGTATATAGTCTGCTATGCTTCAGGATGGGAGGACCACATGCCCATTCTCCCTACTTTGCTGGCCAGCCAGGCTTCATATTCAGGTAAGACAAGTTACGCTCCCATGTTGAGGGTAAATAGTTTGCTATGCTTCAGGATGGGAGGACCACATGCCCATTCTCCCTACTTTGCTGGCCAGCCAGGCTTCATATTCAGGTAAGGATCTGGTATACAATTTGGGGGTAAGGACCTCAGAGTTTTTTTTTGCATGGAGTAGCCCTTAAATTAAGAAGGCACTTACCGCTTCCCTAACAATCATTGACAGCGGAATAAGAAAGAATCTGTCATATGGAGTAGTGGGAAGAAATCCAATCCAAAGATGGACGCCCGAACAGGCAAAATTGGTTTGAACTGAGAGTGCACCCGTAATGCACATTTTACCACTACCATATTAAATAGGACTGGATGCTTGATAAGCAGGGCAGGCTTGGTTCAAACAGGGTATAGCAGGCAGCAAATTGTAAATCCTCATCTTGGTTCCTGAGAATCAATAGAAACAATAAATGTTCTGAATGGACATATGACCATTACAACACTGAGCCACCTTATGTGCTTATACACTCATCGGTCCCTTTATCGGGTACACCTTGCTAGTACCGGGTTGGACCCCCTTTTGCCTTCAAAATTGCCTTAATTCTTCATGGCATAGATTAACCCCTCGCCTACCGGGCACATATACCCCCTTCCTGCCCAGGCCAATTTTCAGCTTTCAGAGCTGTTGCACTTTGAATGACAATTGCGCGATCATGCAACACTGTACCCATATGAAATTTTTAGCATTTTTTTGAGACAGATAGAGCTTTATTTTGGTGGTATTTAATCACCTCGGGGATTTTTTTTATTTTTTACTAAACAAACCAAAATTATTAACATTTTGTAAATATGTGATTTTTCTCCGTCACTGATGTGCGCTAATGAGGCTGCAGTGATGGGCACTGATAGGCTGCACTGATGGGCACTGATAGGTGGCACTGATGGGCACTAATAGGCTGCACTGATGGGCACTGATAGGTGGCACTGATGGGCACTGATAGGCGGCACTGATATGCTGCACTGATGGGCACTGATGAGGAGGCACTGGTAGGTGGCACTGAAGGACATTGAAGGCATCACTGATGGGCACTGAAAGGCAGCACTTATATATGGCACTGATAGGCGGCATTGACTGGCACTGTTAGGCGGCACTGATAGGCAGCACTGACGGGCACTAATAGGTGGCACTCATGCTCACTGATAGGCAGCACTGATAGGTGGCGCTGACTGGCATTGATAGGTGGCACTGAAAGGCAGCTCAGATGGGCACTGATATGTGGCATTGATGTGCACTGGTATGCACTGATATGTGGCATTGATGTGGCACTGATGGGCACTGGCAGGTGACATTGATGAGCACTGACAGCTGGCACAGATGGACACTGACAGGTGGCACTGCTGGGGCTACACTGATCATCAGTGCCCTGATGATCAGTGTACATGTCCCCTCTGAGGAATGCCGATTACCGGCTCTCCTCTCCTCTGTCAGCGTGACAGCTCGTGAGGAGAGAAATGCCGATAACCGGCTTTTCCCTATTTACATGATTGGACACAGCTGATCACATGAACGAGCCGACGTCTTTGGCTCTTTCTGTTGATCAGTGATCCTGTGTGCGAGGGAAACAGCGCACCGCCGATCGCCGCACTGCGTGACTCCGCGCAATTAGAGTGGGAGGACGTCATATGACATCCTCCCAGAACGAGAGAACCGCCTTGCACCCCTCATTACTTTATATGATGGGCGGGAGGCGGTTAAACAGGGTGTTGGAAGCATTCCTCAAAGATTTTGGTCCATATTGACATGATAGCATGTCTTTCTATCACCTGGAAGCAGTCTGCCCATTCTTCTCTGACCTCTGACATCAACAAGGCATTTTCCTCCACACAACTGCCGCTCACTGGATATTTTTTCGGACCATTCTCTGTAAACCCTAGAGATGTCTGTGTGTGAAAATCCCAGTAGATCAGCAGTTTTTGAAATACTCAGACCAGCCCATCTGACACCAACAGCCATGCCACATTCAAAGTCACTCAAATCCCCTTTCTTCCCCATTCTGATGCTCGGTTGGAGCTTCAGCAAGTCGTCTTCACCACATTTAGATGCATAAATGCATTGAGTTGCTGCCATGTGATTGGCTGATTAGAAATTTGTGTTACCAAGCAATTGAACAGGTGGACCTAATAAAGAGGTTTGTGAGCGTATATTGTAATGATAGGAATTTAATGAGCCATTTCACAGCAATGTGCTTTTTGGCTTGAAATTATTAATATTATTATACATGATTTCTATCGCGCCAACAGTTTGCGCAGCGCTTTACAAAATCAAGGCAGACATTACAGTTACAATACAGTAGGGATCTGAGGGCCCCGATCGTTAGCGGTTACAATCTAAGAGATCAAATGAAAAACGTAAGCATTCTGGCTTTGATATACTGCAGACCAGGGGCGGACTGACCATTTGGAAACTCGGGCACTGCCTGAGGGCCCGGGGTCAGTAGGGGGCCCCATGAGATGCCCCTGGTACCTTTTTCATAGGCTTTTTTGAGTTCGGGCAAGGACACAGGGGCCCCATGATCCCCTATTGCCTGGGGGCCCCATGAGTTGTCAGTCCTCCCCTGCTGCAGACATACACTCCGGAACTGCGTATAATCGGTACACCCATATCTTTCATTTATAAATTGTCAGATCCGGTCTAGAAGCTCTCAATGAAGTAGAAGGTACAAACGAAGTGCAAAAATTCCAACAACGCCACCAAGAAAGGGGACCGCATGGTCTCCAAAATGTCAATGAAAAGTGATGGTGTGGGATTGATCTTTGCCCATGTTTTATTTACCTGTCATCTCCGGAGTTAGTGAGCGTCCAAATTCATCCATTAAAATCTGCTCCACCAGATGCTCACCTGCGGAGAGAAATATAGGATCATGAGTCTGATTGAAAATGACCTATCACATCAAACTACACGTAAGAATGATGTCCAAATAACTATGGCATATAACTAATGTTATGTTACATTTACCAAGAGTTAGGTGGGTGAGTGAGTGTCTTGCTTCTTACCTCTTCCAACACAATTTGGCCACTCTCAACGACATTTACATCCTTGTTGCAGGACAATGAGAGCTTGTCCACTCCATGCCCATTGACTGGAGGTGGCAGGCACATGCTGAGCATTCCATTTTTTAGGCAGCAGGTCCCTCCAGCTGCCTCCTTCACTGGATTGGGCTGCAGCTACACACCCTTGTCCCTGGCTGCTCTACTCTGATTGGTTGCATATTTCTGGTGCCAGATCTTGGCATCACAAAGTCCAAGGCTCTGGCCTTCTGATAGTGTTTGCCACCTAGTTCCTTTCCTGTTCTGCCCAGCCTGCTGTGTTACCTGTTGTTTGGATACCTCGTTGTTGACCCCTGCCTTGTACTCAGACTACACTTTTGGATTGCCTCCTGAGCTTGACCTCGTATTATGCCTGTCCTCTAACTGCATTGACCTCAGAACTGTTTATTGAGTTATGCTTGCACACTATCTGCTCTGACCTTGGAACTCTCTACTGGATTACTCTTGCCCACTACCTGCCATGACCTCAGAACTGTCTACTGGATTACTCTTGCCCACTACTTTCCCTGACCTCAGAACTGTCTACTGAATTACTCTTGCCCACTACCTGCCCTGACCTCAGAACTGTCTACTTGATTACTCTTGCCCACTACCTTCCCTGACCTCAGAACTGTCTACTGGATTACTCTTGCCCGCTACCTGTCCTGACCTTGGAACTGTCTACTGGATTACTCTTGCCCACTACCTGCCCTGACCTCAGAACTGTCTACTGGATTACTCCTGCCCACTACCTGCCCTGACCTCAGAACTGTCTACTGGATTACTGTGGCCCACTACCTGCCTTTACCTCGGAACTGTTTACTGGATAACTCTTGCCCACTACCTGCCCTGACCTCAGAACTGTCTACTGGATTACTCTTGCCCACTACCTGTCCTGACCTTGGAACTGTCTACTGGATTACTCTTGCCCACTACCTGCCCTGACCTCAGAACTGTCTACTGGATTACTCCTGCCCACTACCTGCCCTGACCTCAGAACTGTCTATTGGATTACTGTGGCCCACTACCTGCCTTTACCTCGGAACTGTTTACTGGATAACTCTTGCCCACTACCTGCCCTGACCTCAGAACTGTCTACTGGATTACTCTTGCCCACTACCTGCCTTTACTTCGGAACTGTTTACTGGATAACTCTTGCCCACTAACTGCCCTGACCTCAGAACTGTCTACTGGATAACTCAAGCCCACTACCTGCCCTGACCTCAGAACTGTCTACTGGATTACTCTTGCCCACTACCTGCCCTGGCCTCAGAACTGTCTGCTGAATTACTCTTGCCCACTACCTGCCCTGACCTCGGAACTGTCTACCGGATTATTCTTGCCCGCTATCTGCTTTGACCTGCTTTTGACCATTTACTGGATTACCTTTGCCCACTCCCTGCCCTGATCTTGGAACCATTTACTGGAATATGTTTGCCTGCTACCTGCCCTAACGTTCAACTGTTCCAGGATTCCACTACCAGCCATGAGGCTATGGGTACCCTTCATTGTCTCATTTGCTTAGTCCCAGTGCCATCTGGCCAGGAACTATAGCATTATTTTTAAGATCTGGGGGCACACAACTACCAGGAGGCCTACTTTCCTTATAGGAACGGGGGGCTGCTATAGGCAGAAGAAACTCTCATCAGCTATATTTCCTGACCTAGGCATTATTATTATACAGTATATATAAAGCGCCGATAGTTCGCTCAACGCTGTACATTACAAAGAGGGACAGAACATGTGACAGAACAATACCAATACATTGCAAAACATGAGGGGATTGAGGGCCCCGCTCTTTGGAGCTTACAATCTAGGAGGGAGGGGACAAGCTGTTCATCACCACAAGTCACAGTAAAGTTCTCCATATGCAGTTTACTCAGGAGCCATATGCCTGTGATCTGACTGTTCTGACATATAATGACCATATGTAATTCTAATGCTAGTAACGATGACATCTTCAGTTTCCAGTCAGTTACAATTTTCTAAAACTGCTAAAAAATGGAGAGGTTGTTTCTGTATAATGTAACAGTAAGAGGTCTGTTTATAAAAATATATATACTATGCAAATATCTCAAGCATTCATTCAGCTTTCACAAAATAATTTTGTATCTTGCCCATTATGTTTATTTTCTATGATTGTCAGCTCCATCTACTGGCCATAATGCAGTATTTTCATGAAATACCTCCATCAGGAAAATATCACATTATAGCCATTATATGGAGCTGATGACTATAGGAAATAAATGTATTCGGCAAAATATGGTGAATATTCGTGACAGATGAGTGAAGTTTTTATAAATAGACCCCTAATTTCCAGATGGATCAGTAACTTCTAAATGTGCTTATCGTTGGAGAAAATAGTAGAAAATGTTTGTGTTAATAAATACACTATACTGCTTTTCTAGTGATTTATATGCAGGAAAAGGGAACAAAAAAGAGGAACACAGAAGGAAAGTAATGAAAGCGGAGAGCACATTTACAGTCACTGGTCACTTTATTAGGTACATCTTGCTAGTGGCAAGAAAATCTCCCCCACGCCATGACACCACCACCACCAGCCTGAACCATTGATACAAGGCAGGATGGATCCAACACACCATGACACCCACCACCACCAGCCTGAACCATTGATACAAGGCAGGATGGATCCAACACACCAAGACACCACCACCACCAGCCTGAACCATTGATACAAGGCAGGATGGATCCACCACACCATGACACCACCACCAGCCTGAACCGTTGATACAAGGCAGGATGGATCCACCACACCATGACACCACCAGCCTGAACCACTGATACAAGGCAGGATGGATCCACCACACCATGACACCATCACCACCACCACCAGCCTGAACCATTGATACAAGGCAGTATGGATCCACCACACCATGACACCACCACTGTCAGCCTGAACCATTGATACAAGGCAGGATGGATCCACCACACCATGACACCATCACCACCACCACCAGCCTGAACCATTGATACAAGGCAGTATGGATCCACCACACCATGACACCACCACTGCCAGCCTGAACCATTGATACAAGGAAGGAAGGATCCACCACACCATGACACCACCACCACCAGCCTGAACCATTGATACAAGGCAGTATGGATCCACCACACCATGACACCACCACTGCCAGCCTGAACCATTGATACAAGGAAGGATGGATCCACCACACCATGACACCACCACCACCAGCCTGAACCATTGATACAAGGCAGGATGGATCCACCACACCATGACACCACCACCATCCTGAACCATTGATACAAGGCAGGATGGATCCACCACACCATGACACCACCACCACCAGCCTGAACCATTGATACAAGGCAAGATGGATCCACCACACCATGACACCACCACCAGCCTGAACCATTGATACAAGGCAGAATGAATCCATGCTTTTATGTCGATTACGCCAAATTCTGACCCTACCATCTGAATGTCAAGCAACCAGTTTGCCCATTCTCCTCTGACATCAACAAGGCATTTTCATCCACACAACTGCCGCTCTTTGGCACCACCAACCATGACACGTTCAAAGTCTCTTAAATCCCCTTTCTTCCCCATTCTGACGCTCAGTTTGAACTTCGGCAAGTTGTCTTCACCACGTATAGACGCCTAAATGCATTAAGTTGCTGCCATGTGATTGGCTGATTATCAATTTGTGTTCCCATGCAATTGAACAGGTGGACCTAATAAAATGAGTGTATATTTTACTAAAACATAAGAATGATTTGTATCAATGAATACAGTATATTATGACAATTTTGATTAAAAACAAGAGTCCTGTTACCTGTCTGGCTAATCTCTTCCATAACAGTCAATAAATTAGGATGATCTTTCTGTAGTGTATAGAGACATTCCCAGAGTCCAATCACAGCTTCTCTTCCCAGATCCTGAATATCTTTGACTAAGGCGCTTGAGAAGAAAGGAGGGTGCTTTTCCAATGTTAGGTATTTCTGGAAAAAAATATTTTTGTTTGTATAAATTAAAATGATGTTTTCATATTTTATACTGTAGTGCTTACTCCTGAAACAATCACTGGAAATTTGCCCAGGGTCTTCCTGTTCTGTTTCTCCAATCTAAGCATTGATAGTGTGATCTCTGTAACTTACGGTTGTGATGAGATAGCGATAACTTCAACCTCAGTTGGATACCACAGGCAGTGACTTGATCGATAAGACACCTTGTAGATCTTGTGAAGTTTACTCCATAAACTGAGAGAATCTTACAACAATGAACATTCGATAGATCAAAAGATCATAATGTGTCCTGCTTCATGACATGAAGCTAGAGCTGCAATGCACATCTGGGAAAGGGGGTGGAGCTATCTATACAGCATTAACTAAACCAGAGGAAAGGGAGGAGCAGAGACAAAATATAGAAACACTTAAAGGCATATGACAGTCATGTGAAACGTGACACTTCCCCAGTGTATTGCCTCGCAGCCAGGAACAAGATCTCAGCCATGCTTTTCCTCAATGACCAGTTTAGGGATTGTTGTTTTTATTTCTGGAGAACTTGGAAAGGGGTGCGAGAATTGAGTGGGATACTCCAAAAACAGTAAGTATGAGCAGGATGAGGACAGTGAACTCCTTTCTGTAAAGCTGAAGCAGAAGTCCTTGCATATAGCAAACCGTGGACTTTGTAGTAGAAAAAGCTAAAGTGTTCCTAAACCCCAGACCCTGCACTCACTATATCCGCTCTCCCCGGACCCTACATTCATTATAACTGGTCTACCCAAACACCGCATTCACTATATCTGGTCTCCCCAGACCCTGCATTCACTATATCTGTTTCTCCCCAGACCCTGCATTCACTATATCCGCTCTCCCCGGACCCCGCACTCACTATATCCGCTCTCCCCAGACCCCGCATTCACTATATCTGGTCTCCCCGGACACCGCATTCACTATATCCGCTCTCACCGGACCCTGCATTCACTATATCTGGTCTCCCCGGACCCTGCATTCACTATATCTACTCTCCCAGGACCCCGCATTCACTATAACCGATCTCACCGGACCCTGCATTCACTATATCCGCTCTCCCCGGACCCTGCACTCACTATATCTACTCTCCCCAGACCCTGCATTCACTATATCTGGTCTCCCCGGACCCCGCATTCACTATATCCGCTCTCCCCGGACCCCGCATTCACTATATCCGCTCTCCCCGGACCCCGCATTCACTATATCCGCTCTCCCCGGACCCCGCATTCACTATATCCGCTCTCCTCGGACCCTGCATTCACTATATCCGCTCTCCCCGGACCCTGCATTCACTATATCCGGTCTCCCTGGACCCCGCATTCACTATATTTGCTCTCCCCGGACACCACATTCACTATATCTGCTCTCCCCGGGCCCTGCATTCACTATATCTGCTCTCCCCGGACCCTGCATTCACTATATCTGCTCTCCCCGGGCCCTGCATTCACTATATCCGCTCTCCCGGACCCCGCATTCACTATATCCGCTCTCCCCGGACCCTGCATTCACTATATCGGCTCTCCCCGGACCCCGCATTCACTATATGTGCTCTCCCCGGACCCCGCATTCACTATATCCGCTCTCCCCCGGACCCCGCATTCACTATATCTGCTCTCTCCCCAGACCCCAGATTCACTATATCCGCTCTCCCCGGACCCTGCATTCACTATATCTGCTCTCCCCGGACCCTGCATTCACTATATCTGGTCTCTCGGACACTGCATTCACTATATCCGCTCTCCCCGGACCCTGCATTCACTATATCCGGTCTCCCCGGACCCCGCATTCACTATATCTGATCTCCCCGGACCCCGCATTCACTATATCCGCTCTCCCCGGACCCCGCATTCACTATATCTGATCTCCCCGGACCCCGCATTCACTATATCTGATCTCCCCGGACCCCGCATTCACTATATCTGCTCTCCCAGGAACCTGCATTCACTATATCTGCCCTCCCAGGACCCTGAATTCACTATATCTGGTCTTGCAGGACCCTGCATTCACTATATCCGGTCTCCCCAGCCACTGCATTCACTATATTCGCTCTCCCCGGACCCTGCATTCACTATATCCGGTCTCCCCAGCCACTGCATTCACTATATTCGCTCTCCCCGGACCCCGCATTCACTATAACTGGTCTCCCCGGACCCTGCATTCACTATATTCGCTATCCCCGGACCCCGCATTCACTATATCCGCTCTCCCCGGACCCTGCATTCAGTATGTGTCATTATGCAGGGAGGGGGGATTGTTCCCTTCAGTGTATATATCTTGTATCTGTGTTAAAATAAACTAGTCTATTTCCTGATTTATTTCAGGACTGGTGTTCTCTAGTCTCGTATGGTCTGCTGTGGTGTCTGTGGTCGGGGTTCGGACGGGGAAGCGGTAGTCTAACGGAAGTACCCAAGCGCAGTCTGGAGTCGGTTCCGTTACAGATGGGCATAAACTTCAACCTATCCCAATGGTCCTAGAGGTCACCTAGACTAGAATTGTCAGAATTCATGAAATCTGAACATGGCGCTCAGCTCTAACTAGTTTCATGTAGAGTTTCAATATACTCGTGTAATTCACTGTAGGGCACATATGTTGTAGAAATGTCTTTTTCTTACATCTGTGTTTAGCACTTTGCGGGATTTAAGTTCTACCAGGACGGCAAGAGGGCTCAAGTTGTCCAGGATGTAGATCAGATCATCTCTGTAATACTCGTGTATCCTCCTCAGTGATGGATCGTTATACTCATACACTTGCTGGGGGAGCGGCCTGACGTCGTCTAGAAAAACACAGAAAATACATTCACAGGTCTGAGGACTGAATTTAAGACTTTTATCGAGGGTTGCGATAGCGGTGCAGATAGTAATAATTTGCATGAGTTTCGATACCTGAAACCGATACCTTCAGCAGTGGTGTATTTAGGTTTTGTGCTGCCCTAGGCAACACAAAAATCGTCTGCCCCCCATGGACACCAACTAACACAACCATCCTTCCCCCTCTCACAGAGAGTCTGACATTGAACACCAGCACCCTTACCCCCCACCCGGGAGTGTCTTCCATCACCCCCCCCCTCCCCCGGTGATAGAGAGATGCTCATCTTCACAGCTCCGGACATCCCCAGGCACAAGAGCCAGGCTCTACATACACCATCAAGCAGCCCGCGGCCTCTCTCGGATCCCACCTGGTCCCCATGGTGAGCGTGTCCCTTCTTTCATCCCTTCTTCTGGGGGAGGTGCTGTCCCCCTGAAAATTGCCGCCCTAGGCACGTGCCTTGTGTGCCTTGGGGTAAATACGCCCTTGACCTTCAGGCTTGGTTCTTTCAACTGTCAGTGGGATTCCCCCTCTGACAACTGCAATGCAAATGAAAAAAAGCCAGCAATTACCAGTTGGTAAGGAGTGGGGTCGCTGGGTCCTTAACCACTTCCAGTCCGGACACTTTCACCCCCTTCCAGTCCGGACACTTTTCCCCCCTTTCAGTCCGGACACTTTCCCCCCCTTTCAGTCCGGACACTTTCACACCCCCTTCCAGTCCGGACACTTTCCCCCCCTTCCAGTCCGGACACTTTCACCCCCTTCCAGTCCGGACACTTTCCCCCCCTTCCAGTCCGGACACTTTCACCCCCTTCCTGTCCGGACACTTTCACCCCCTTCCAGTCCGGACACTTTCCCCCCCCCTTCCAGTCTGGTCACTTCCCCCCCCCCCCCTTCCAGTCCGGACACTTTCACCCCCTTCCTGTCCGGACACTTTCCCCCCCTTCCAGTCCGGACATTTTCCCCCCCTTCCAGTCCGGACACTTTCCCCCCCCCATTCCAGTCCGGACACTTTCACCCCCTTCCAGTCCGGACACTTTCCCCCCCCCCTTCCAGTCCGGACATTTTCCCCCCCTTCCAGTCCGGACACTTTCACCCCCTTCCAGTCCGGACACTTTCACCCCCCTTCCAGTCCGGACACTTTTGCCCCCCTTCCAGTCCGGACACTTTCACCCCCTTCCAGTCCGGACACTTTCACCCCCTTCCAGTCCGGACACTTTCCCCCCCTTTCAGTCCGGACACTTTTCACCCCCTTCCTGTCCGGACACTTTCACCCCCTTCCAGTCCGGACATTTTCCCCCCTTCCAGTCCGGACACTTCCCCCCCCCCCTTCCAGTCCGGACACTTTCCCCCCCCCCTTCCAGTCCGGACACTTTTCACCCCCTTCCAGTCCGGACATTTTCCCCCCCTTCCAGTCCGGACACTTTCACCCCCTTCCAGTCCGGACACTTTCACCCCCCTTCCAGTCTGGACACTTTCACCCCCCTTCCAGTCCGGACACTTTCCCACCCCCTTCCAGTCTGGTCACTTTCCCCCCCCCCCCCCTTCCAGTCCGGACACTTTCACCCCCTTCCTGTCCGGACACTTTCACCCCCTTCCAGTCCGGACATTTTTCCCCCCTTCCAGTCCGGACACTTTTCCCCCCCCCCCCTTCCAGTCCGGACACTTCCCCCCCCCTTCCAGTCCGGACACTTTCCCCCCCTTCCAGTCCGGACATTTTCCCCCCCTTCCAGTCCGGACACTTTCACCCCCTTCCAGTCCGGACACTTTCACCCCCTTCCAGTCCGGACACTTTCACCCCCTTCCAGTCCGGACACTTTTGCCCCCCTTCCAGTCCGGACACTTTCACCCCCTTCCAGTCCGGACACTTTCACCCCCCTTCCAGTCCGGACACTTTCACCCCCTTCCAGTCCGGACACTTTTACCCCCTTCCAGTCCGGACACTTTCACCCCCTTCCAGTCCGGACACTTTTACCCCCTTCCAGTCCGGACTCTTTCACCCCCTTCCAGTCCGGACTCTTTCACCCCCCTTCCAGTCCGGACACTTTCACCCCCCTTCCAGTCCGGACACTTTCACCCCCTTCCAGTCCGGACACTTTTACCCCCTTCCAGTCCGGACTCTTTCACCCCCTTCCAGTCCGGACACTTTCACCCCCTTCCAGTCCGGACACTTTCACCCCCTTCCAGTCCAGACACTTTCACCCCCTTCCAGTCCGGACACTTTCACCCCCTTCCAGTCCGGACACTTTCACCCCCTTCCTGCCCAGGCCAGTTTTCAGCTTTCAGCGCTATCACCCTTTGAATGACAATAACTCATTGGACGCTTCACAGTGCAGATGGACAATGACCCAAAGCAGACTGCAAAAGCAACCAAAGAGTTTTTTAAGGGAAAGAGAAAAGCTATTTAGCAGTTTATATTTATTAAAATAATTGCACTTTACTACACTATGTTCTGTGTACTGTGGGAGACCAGATATAGTGAATGCAGGGTCCAGGGAGAGCGGATATAGTAAATGCAGGGTCCAGGGAGACCAGATATAGTGAATGCAGGGTCCGGGGAGGGCGGATATAGTAAATGCAGGGTCCAGGGAGACCAGATATAGTGAATGCAGGGTCCGGGGAGGGCGGATATAGTGAATGCAGGGTCCAGGAAGACCAGATATAGTGAATGCAGGGTCCGGGGAGAGGAGATATAATGAATGCAGGGTCCGGGGAGAGCTGATATAGTGAATGCGGGGTCCGGGGAGAGCGGATATAGTGAATGCAGGGTCCAGGAAGACCAGATATAGTGAATGCGGGGTCCGGGGAGAGCGGATATAGTGAATGCAGGGTCCAAGAAGACCAGATATAGTGAATGCAGGGTCCGGGGAGAGGAGATATAAAGAATGCAGGGTCCGGGGAGAGCTGATATAGTGAATGCGGGGTCCGGGGAGAGCGGATATAGTGAATGCAGGGTCCGGGGAGAGCGGATATAGTGAATGCGGGGTCCGGGGAGACCGGATATAGTGAATGCGGGGTCCGGGGGGACCGGATATAGTGAATGCGGGGGTCCAGGGAGACCAGATATAGTGAATGTGGGGTTCAGGGAGAGCAGATATAGTGAATGCAGGGTCCGGGGAGGGCGGATATAGTGAATGCGGGGTCCAGGAAGACCAGATATAGTGAATGTAGGGTCCGGGGAGAGGGATATAATGAATGCAGGGTCCGGGGAGAGCTGATATAGTGAATGCAGGGTCCGGGGAGGGCGAATATAGTGAATGCAGGGTCCAGGAAGACCAGATATAGTGAATGTAGGGTCCGGGGAGAGGGGATATAATGAATGCAGGGTCCGGGGAGAGCTGATATAGTGAATGCGGGGTCCGGGGAGAGCGGATATAGTGAATGCAGGGTCCGGGGAGAGCGGATATAGTGAATGCGGGGTCCGGGGAGAACGGATATAGTGAATGCAGGGTCCGGGGAGAGCGGATATAGTGAATGCGGGGTTCGGGGAGAGTGGATATAGTGAATGCGGGGTTCGGGGAGAGCGGATATAGTGAATGCAGGGTCCGGGGAGAGCGGATATAGTGAATGCAGGGTCCGGGGAGAGCGGATATAGTGAATGAAGGGTCCGGGGAGAGCGGATATAGTGAATGCAGGGTCCGGGAGAGCGGATATAGTGAATGGAGGGTCCGGGGAGACCAGATATAGTAAATGCAGGGTCCAGGGAGACCGGATATAGTGAATGCGGGGTCCGGGGAGAGCGGATATAGTGAATGGAGGGTCCGGGGGAGACCAGATATAGTAAATGCAGGGTCCAGGGTTTAGTAACACTTTAGGCTGATCATAAAAATAAATAAAACAGAGAATTTTGATTACCAGGAGTGGCAGCTTCTCCCCGCCAGTCATAACTCTTCTTGCGGTTGATATTCATCTCATCAGTTTTGAGTAAACGTACAACAGAAATCCGACCATCACTCCGCACACCTAGACACAACGACACCATTGTTATTATGCCTTTACAATATAACAGATCCTTATTTTTTAGCCCATAATATTATTACAAATGTGTTTTTATTAGTTAATCCTTAGAGAACCTTAAAAAAAACCCACAACATTCGGCTCTGCTATATCTTTAATATAACCACTTTTTAAAAAATATTCTTAGCAGAAGTTGTGCTCAGATCTACAGCCCTGGCTAAAAGTGTTGAGAATGACACAAATATTAATTTTCACAACATCCGCTGCTTCGGTGTTTTAGATCTTTTTGTCAGACGTTACTATGGTATACTGAAGTATAATTCATAAGTGTCAAAGGCTTTTATTGACAATGACATGAAGTTTATGCAGAGTCGATGTTTGCAGTGTTGACCCTTCTTTTTCAAGTCCTCTGCAATTCCCCCCGGCATGCTGTCAATCAACTTCTGGGTCACATCCTGACTGATGGTAGCCCATTCTTGCATAATCAATGTTTGGAGTTTATCAGAATTTGTGGGTTCACCCGCCTCTTGAGGATTGACTACAAGTTCTCAATGGATTTAAGGTCTCGGGAGTTTCCTGGCCATGGACTCAAAATTTCAATGTTTTGTTCCCCAAGCCACTTAGGTACCACTTTTGGCTTATGGCAAGGTGCCCCATCATGCTGGAAGAGGCATTGTTCCTCACCAAACTGTTCTGGGAGGTTTGGGAGAAGTTGTTCTCTGAGGATGTATTTGGACCATTTTTTATTCGTGGCTGTGTTCTTAGGTAAAGTTGTGAGTGAGCGTCAGGTCAGAGCTACCCCAGCTAAGAATAAAGAGACAGGAGGTATCACCCAGGGGACAGAAGTGCCCCAGCAAGGAAGTAAGAAACAGGAGGTCTCAACCAGGGGTCAGTGGAGCCCCAGGCAGAAATTGAGAGACAGAAAGTTCCAATTGGGTCAGAGCTACCTGAGTCAGAAATTGAGAGATGGGAGGTCCCATTGAGGGGTCAAAGGTGCCCCAGCTAGGAGGCGAAAGGCAGGAGGCCTCAACCACAGTTCAGAGGAGCTCCAGTCAGGTGTCTAGATATAGGAGGTCTCAACCAGGAGTCAGAGGTGCCCCAGCCAGGAATCAAGAGACAGTAGGGCTCAACCATGGGTCAGAGGTACCCTGCCAGGAGGTCTCACCCATGGGTCAGAGGTACCCCAGCCAAGAGTAGAGACAGGAGGTCTGAACCATGGGTCAGAGGTATTCCAGCCAGGAGTAGAGACAGAAGGTCTCACTCAGGGGTCAGAGGTGCCCCAGCCAAGAGTCAAGAGACAGGAGTTCTCAATCAGAAGTCAGAGGTGACCCAGCCAGGATTCTAGAGACAGGAGGACTCTGCCATTGGTCAGGGGTGCCCCAGTCTAGAGTCGAGAAACAGGAGATCTCAACCAGGGGTCAGAGGTGCCCCAGCCAGGATTCAAGAGACAGGAAGCCTCAACCAGGGGTCGGAGGTTCCCCAGCCATGATTCGAGAGACAAGAGGTATCAACCAGGGGTCAGAGGTACCACATCCAGGAGTTAAGAGACAGGAGGTCTCAACCAGGGGTCAGAGGGGCCCCAGCCAGGATTTAAGAGACAGGAGGTTTCAACCAGGGGTCAGAGGTGCCCCAGCCAGGAGTTGAGAGACAGGAGTGCTGAACAAGGAGTCAGAGTGGCCCCAGCCAGCAGCCAGGGGGTCTTGTCCCAGAAATCTGGTGAGCTCCTATTGAGGGATCAGATGTTCCCCAGCCAACAGCAAGAAGACAGAAGGTCTCATCCCAGGAGTCAGGTGAGCTCCTATTTAGAGGTCAAAGTATGGACCTGTGAAGTGAGGAGCTAAGTGAGCCTAAAATATCAGTGGTCTGAGAGACTCATTCACAGCGGTGGTGCTGTGGAAGCATAGTCATGTGAGCTAGCATTGTCTTGAATTTGTGTTTTGATGTTGAAGAACCCCTGTGTGGGCAACTGATGTTTATGTGAACTTTCTGTTCTGTTCAATAAAAGTGGGCTGCCATGCCCTAAAATACTGGCACAAACTCATCTACTACAAGAGTATATTCACCCCAATACCAATATATATATATATATATATATATATATAATTTTTTTTTTTTTTCTTAAAAAATAAAAGTATTCCCTCTCTTAAAAAGTATCCCCAGCTCACAACAATAATGTTGGATGGTCCAGATGGCATTTGCGTTCACTGTACAAGCATGAAACGCTCACATACTGTAGGTCAAGGCATTGCTATGCAAAGTTTTAGCAATCGCAAATCTGTGAAAATGTTGTTGTCATGCTAATATGAGCGATCTTCAACCCAAGTAAACCTTGTCTTAATATTACAACAAATTTATGCAAACTATTATTTGTGTGCTTTACAACATAGCATCAAAAGGGGAATAATGTTCTCCTAAATTATGTTCACTTTGAGCTTTACCGTTCTTCTACATTACATAAGTCTCAATAATGTCTTATATTTTTCTTTTACAATGGATTTTATTATAGAATAGACAACGTCAGAGTAACAGTCAGAAACAAGAGCACTGACCAACAACAAACAAAACTTACAAGTTTTCTGATGAATAGTACAAAAAAAATGCACAGAAGTAAAGACAAAGAAATAAATTTAGTACCAGGGGTGGACTGACCAATTGGAAACTCAGGCACTGCCCGAGGGCCCAGGGTCAGTAGGGGGCCCCATGAGATGCACCTGGTACCTTTTTTCATAGGCTTTTTTGAGTTTGGGCAAGGACACAAGGGCCCCATGATCGCCTATTGCCCGGGGGCCCCATGAGTTGTCAGTCCGCCCCTGATTAGTACACAAGTGCAGCATATGAAGAGATAAAATAAAGCATCACAATTTGCAAAAATGGTGGGCAGTTAGAGACCAAGGAATTAGTACACAACGATCAAAGATCAGCACACGATCCGCCTACAAAAGGCAGGAAAGGTGGAACGCAGAGCCTCACCGGATGCACACTGGCATTCCGCATCCAGGACTCCCAAGGAAGTCCAACAGATAGATGCGATCAGGGGCGGACTGACAACTCATGGGGCCCCCGGGCAAAAGGGAATCATGGGGCCCCTGTGTCCTTGCCCAAACTCAAAAAAGCCTATGAAAAAGGTACCAGGGGCATCTCATGGGGCCCCCTACTGACCCCGGGCCCTCGGGCAGTGCCCGAGTTTCCAAATGGTCAGTCCGCCCCTGGATACGATACTGCTGGTGCAGTTCTTTTATATAAAAAAGAAAAAAGGTTACAATCAGCATAAATATCATGAAAACAAACAGAACAAGAAGGAAGGGAAAGAAAGAAGGAGAAAAGTAAAAAAAAAAAAAGAGAGAAAAAGAAAAAGAAAGGGTTCCAGGGGATGCGGCATAAAAAAGTCTCATATCGACAAAAGGGTCTGATGAAGCCAGGGACGCCAGATCTGTAGAAACTTCTGGTGAGCAGGGGCAGACTGACCATTTGGAAACTTGGGCACTGCACTGCCCGAGGGCCCAGGGTCAGTAGGGGGCCCCATGAGATGCCCCTGGTACCTTTTTCATAGGCTTTTTTGAGTTTGGGCAAGGACCCAGGGGCCCCATGATCCCCTATTTCCCGGGGACCCCATGAGTTGTCAGTCCGCCCCTGCTGGTGAGTGTGCAACAACATAGCCATCCGTTTCTCATTAACCATTATAAAATTCATCCGATTTTTGACTGCTTCGAGGCTGAGGAGGGGGGGTCTTCCAAGCCCTTGCGACCGTTAGTTTGGTAGCCATGAATAGATGCCATGCCAGTTGCTACTCAGGGCGGAGTAGGCCCACTAATGGTTTATATAGTAATGCTTCGTATGGGTTACGCTTAATGTTTGTGTGAAACATAGTGCTGAGAAGGGCGTAAACCCGAATCCACAGTCTGCAAACCTTGGGGCATGTCCACCAAATGTCTTATAGTTTTCATCAGCAAACTTTATTAATTAGATTTTGCAGTGAATATATGAGGGTGCCAGGGGTGTATCATGAAATCCGTAGGCCTGTGTGCGAGATCAAAAGTGGACCCTAGGTATAGAGTGGCAGAAAAATGTTGCATGCTTCATGCGCCATGCTGAAACGTGGGCGTGGTTTAAATTGTGCTAAATATTAGGTGTGGCTTAAAGAGGGTGTGGTTAGAGTCTGAGATGACTTACATAGTGCAGAATGTGGAAATGTTAAATAGTGAATGTATAGTGCAGAACATGGGGGGGGGGGGGCAAAGATGCCAATAGTGAACCTTACTCCTATACCAAAAAGGATAAATAGTGCACAGAGTGGCTATATTACCGCCATTGACAAAATTAGAAAAAGATAGAGAGAGATATAAAGAGAGATAGAGATAGATAGATACACTAGAGTACACTATATTGCCAAAAGCATTAGGCTGCCGGCCTTTCCACGCACATGACCTTTAATGGCCTCCCAGTCTTAGTCCGTAGGGTTCAATATTGAGTTGGCCCCACCCTTTCCACGCACATCAACTTTAATGGCCTCCCAGTCTTAGTCCGTAGGGTTCAATATTGAGTTGGCCCCGCCCTTTGCAGCTATAACAGCTTCAACTCTTCTGGGAAGGCCGTCCACAAGGTTTAGGAGGGTGTCTATGGGAAGGTTGGACCATTCTTCCAGAAGCACATTTGTCAGGTCAGGCACTGATGTCGGGGGAGGAGGCCTGGCTCACAGTCTCCACTCTAATTCATCCCAAAGGGGTTCTATGGGGTTGAGGTCAGGACTCTGTGCAGGACAGTCAAGTTCCTCCACCCCAGACTGGCTCCTCCATGTCTTTATGGACCTTGCTTTGTGCACTGGTGAGCAGTCATGTTGGAACAGGAAGGGGCCATCCCCAAACTCTTCCCACAAAGTTGGGAGCATGAAATTGTCCAAAATGTCTTGGTATAAGAGTTCCCTTCCCTAGAACTAGGGGGCCAAGCTCAACCCCTGAAAAACAACCGACACCATAATCCCCCCTCCACCAAACTTTACACTTGGCACAATGCAGTCAAGCAAGTAATGTTCTCCTGGCAACTATCAAACCCAGACACGTCCATTGGATTTCCAGACATAGATGCGTGATTGGCCACTCCAGAGAACACGCCTCCACTGCTCTAGAGTCCAGTGGCGGTGTGCTTTACACCATGGCATCCGACGCTTTGCATTGCACTTGGTGATGGAAGGCTTGGATGCAGCTGCTCGGCCATGGAAACCCATTCCATGAAGCTCTCTACGCACTGTTGTTGGGCTCATCTGAAGGCCACACCAAGTTTGGAGGTCTTTAGCTATTGACTCTGCAGACAGTTGGTGACTTCTGCGCACTGTGCGCTTCAGCATGCGCTGACCCCGCCCTGTCATGTGACGTGGCCTACCACTTGGTGGCTGAGTGGCTGTTGTTCCCAGTTGCTTCCACTTTGTTATAATCCCACTAACAGTTGAGCGTGGAATATTTAGTAGCCAGGAAATGTCACGGATTGACTTATTGCACAGGTGACCACCTATCACGGGACCACGCTTGGAGTCACTGAGCTCCTGAGAGCGACCCATTCTTTCACCAATGTTTGTAGAAGCCGTCTGCATGCCTAGGGGCTTGATTGTATACACCTGTGTCCATGGAGGGGATTGGAACACCTGAATCACATGATTTGGAGGGGATTGGAACACCTGAATCACATGATTTGGAGGGCGGGGACAATACTTTTGGCAATATAATGTATATATACAGTCAAAAAATATTAGCGCTCCTTCATTTCTGTCAGATAATGCACCACTTCACCTAGAAAGTTTTTACAAATGTTTCAGCATTCTCATATTTATTTCTTTTGTTTGTATTGGTATGACACAAAAGAGTGTCCAAAGAACAATTTGGTTGAACTTCAGCAACATTATTATTATTATTATTATTATTATACAGGATTTATATTATTATTATTATTAGAGATGAGTGAATCGAACTCGGCGAAGTGGAATTCGTTTCGAATATTAGAAAAATTTCGAATCCGAAAATTAGCAGACTTCGGATGCGCGAATCGAAATTTTTCCAAAAATGGTGGCGACATGTGCAGCGACGGAGCAGGGATCTCTGGGAAGGCGCGCAGACAAGGCGCGCTGACCCATAATGCATTCATTCATGACATGTGATCGCATTAGCCAATCAGCAGCCAGCCAGCACTGTGTAATGGTGGAGCTATAAATTGCGGCCATCTTACAATTCTCCATTTGCCTCTGGTCATTCAAGAGAGACAGATCTCTCTGTATTAGGGACACAGAATCGTTACTTAGGGACACAGAATTGTTACTCAGGGACAGACACAGAATTGTTACTCAGGGACAGACACAGAATTGTTACTGAGGGACACAGAATTGTTACTGAGGGACACAGAATTGTTACTGAGGGACACAGAATTGTTACTCAGGGACACAGAATTGTTACTCAGGGACACAGAATTGTTACTCAGGGACAGACACAGAATTGTTACTGAGGGACACAGAATTGTTACTGAGGGACACAGAATTGTTACTGAGGGACACAGAATTGTTACTCAGGGACAGACACAGAATTGTTACTGAGGGACACAGAATTGTTACTGAGGGACACAGAATCGTTACTCAGGGACACAGAATTGTTACTCAGGGACACAGAATTGTTACTCAGGGACACAGAATTGTTACTCAGGGACAGACACAGAATTGTTACTGAGGGACACAGAATTGTTACTCAGGGACACAGAATTGTTACTCAGGGGCACAGAATTGTTACTCAGGGACAGACACAGAATTGTTACTGAGGGACACAGAATTGTTACTGAGGGACACAGAATTGTTACTGAGGGACACAGAATTGTTACTCAGGGACACAGAATTGTTACTCAGGGACAGACACAGAATTGTTACTGAGGGACACAGAATTGTTACTGAGGGACACAGAATTGTTACTGAGGGACACAGAATTGTTACTCAGGGACAGACACAGAATTGTTACTGAGGGACACAGAATTGTTACTGAGGGACACAGAATTGTTACTCAGGGACACAGAATTGTTACTCGGGGACACAGAATTGTTACTGAGGGACACAGAATTGTTACTCAGGGACACAGAATTGTTACTCAGGGACAGACACAGAATTGTTACTGAGGGACACAGAATTGTTACTCAGGGACAGACACAGAATTGTTACTGAGGGACACAGAATTGTTACTGAGGGACACAGAATTGTTACTCTGGGACAGACACAGAATTGTTACTGAGGGACACAGAATTGTTACTGAGGGACACAGAATTGTTACTCAGGGACACAGAATTGTTACTCAGGGACACAGAATTATTACTCAGGGACAGACACAGAATTGTTACTGAGGGACACAGAATTGTTACTGAGGGACACAGAATTGTTACTCAGGGACACAGAATTGTTACTCAGGGACAGACACAGAATTGTTACTGAGGGACACAGAATTGTTACTCAGGGACAGACACAGAATTGTTACTCAGGGACACAGAATTGTTACTGAGGGACACAGAATTGTTACTGAGGGACACACAATTGTTACTGAGGGACACAGAATTGTTACTCGGGGACACAGAATTGTTACTCGGGGACAGACACAGAATTGTTACTGAGGGACACAGAATTGTTACTCAGGGACACAGAATTGTTACTCAGGGACAGACACAGAATTGTTACTGAGGGACACAGAATTGTTACTGAGGGACACAGAATTGTTACTGAGGGACACAGAATTGTTACTCAGGGACACAGAATTGTTACTCAGGGACAGACACAGAATTGTTACTGAGGGACACAGAATTGTTACTCAGGGACAGACACAGAATTGTTACTGAGGGACACAGAATTGTTACTGAGGCACACAGAATTGTTACTCAGGGACAGACACAGAATTGTTACTGAGGGACACAGAATTGTTACTGAGGGACACAGAATTGTTACTCAGGGACACAGAATTGTTACTCAGGGACACAGAATTGTTACTCAGGGACAGACACAGAATTGTTACTGAGGGACACAGAATTGTTACTGAGGGACACAGAATTGTTACTCAGGGACACAGAATTGTTACTCAGGGACAGACACAGAATTGTTACTGAGGGACACAGAATTGTTACTCAGGGACAGACACAGAATTGTTACTGAGGGACACAGAATTGTTACTGAGGGACACAGAATTGTTACTGAGGGACACACAATTGTTACTCAGGGTCACAGAATTGTTACTCAGGGACACAGAATTGTTACTGAGGGACACAGAATTGTTACTCAGGGACACAGAATTGTTACTCAGGGACACAGAATTGTTACTCAAGGACAGACACAGAATTGTTACTGAGGGACACAGAATTGTTACTCAGGGACACAGAATCGTTGAATTAAAGAGTATGTCAGACAACACGCAGAGGAGTGGCAGAGGAGGCAATGTTTTAGGAGCGAGCAGACGTGGCAGCAGAGGAAGGGGTCGAGGCAGCACTAGTCGCAGCCAGAGGCCAGTGCTCCCGGTGTCATCCAGCGGTCGTGTCTCCACCGACAACCCTGCCATCATCGATTGGTTGGCTCGGTCGTCTTCCTCTTCCCAGGTCACCTCTGACACCTACAGCCAACGGTCGGTGGGTACGTCAGACACAACCGTTAGTTGGCATGGCCCGGGAGCAAGCCCACTGAAATCACGTGTCCTCTACCTGCCCCTGTCCTTTGGTGTTCCCTCACCAAGCGAAGTATCGCATGCTGTGGGCTCAGCCCCACTGTACAGTGAGGAAGAGCAAACAGAGGGCGGTCAGGAACGGGGGGAGACATCCGCCTCTTCAGCAGCCAGGCGAAGAAGTACTGGCGAGGAGAGTGGCTCGGTAGCCGGTCCAGAGACAGGTCTGTCTCCTGACCCACACGCAGCCGAGGGGGCTAGTAGTGAGGCGGAGACCCTAATTGATGATGATGAGGCTGATCGCACTTGGCAGCCTCGTCGTCATCAGGCTATTGCTTCCGCATCATCAGGAGAAGAGGGTGCCAGCTTGGCAGCGAGCAAAACAGTCGGTGGGTTGCCCAGGAGGCAGCAGGGTCGCAGCAGTGTCAGTGGAGGCAAACGGCCACGGAGTAGAGCACCAGCTCCACTGCAGCCTACCACCACGGCCAGTAGTGGTGCCGGTGTGCACGGAGGAAGTAGCAGTCAGCCAGTGAGGAGTAGCGGGGGCAAAGTTTCCTACTCGGCGGTGTGGCAATTTTTCGTCAAGCCGCCCGAGGAAGTAAACGTAGCCGTATGTCGACTATGTGGCCAGAAAGTCAAGCGTGGCCAGGGGGCCCATGTTGGGACTACAGCGTTGCGGCAGCATATGCAGCGTCGCCATTTGGTGGCCTGGGAAAAACCGTGATAAAGATACGGCGGTTCTGCCTGCCTCAGCCCCCGCTCCATCACCCGCTCCGTTACTTGCTCCGTCACCCGACGTCAATCGCCCTCTATCAGCCAGTCAAGGCTCCAACACCTCTGCTGAGGGGAGTTGTCGCTCGTTGGCATCTTCCGCTCGTTCAGATGCTCCTTCTCCTGCTACTCCTCTTCACGTATTCCGTCAGCAGTCTTTCTTGGAATCTGTTTCCAAGAGACAACAGTTTGCGAGCACGCACCCGACGGTGCAGAAGCTGAACGTCCTCCTGTCCAAGTTGCTGGTGCTGCAGTCCCTCCCTTTCCAAGTGGTGGACTCAGCACCTTTCCGAGAAATGATGGCTTGTGCCACGCCGCGGTGGAGAGTGCCAAGCCGGCATTTCTTCGCCAAAAAGGCAGTGCCAGCCCTGCATTCACATGTAGAAGAGATGGTGGGCCAGTCTTTGAGCATGTCGGTCTCTGCCAAAGTGCACGGCAGCGCCGACGTGTGGAGCTGTAACTACGGTCAGGGACAGTACATGTCATTTACGGCCCACTGGGTGAACGTGGTGCCGGCACAGCCGCACCAGCAACTTGGACAGGTCACGCCGCTTTTGCCTCCACGTTTGCACGTCCTTGGTCCGGCAAAGATGTCCTCCTCTACCACCACCTCTTCTTCCGCCGTGTCCTCAGCCGCCACCCCCGTGCCAAGTCCCATTACCCGACCGGCATATCACATGTGCAGGGCGCAACGGTGTCACGCTGTGCTGCACCTGGTATGCCTTGGCGAACGTAGTCACACAGGGGAGGAACTTCTCAGTGTAATGAACAGAGAAATTGACATATGGCTGTCTCCGCGCAAACTGAAAATCGGAACCATGTTGACCGACAACGGAAAGAACATGGTGTCTGCTCTGCGTCAAGGAAGGTTGTGCCATGCGCCATGCATGGCTCACGTGTTCAATCTGGTTGTCAAGCGGTTCCTAAAATCCACCATCCCACTGCAAGACATCCTTAAAATGTCACGTAAACTTTGCATGCATTTCAGCCATTCCTACACCGCAAAGCACACCCTCCTTGAGCTGCAGCGGCAGAACGGAATTCCACAGCATCGCCTGATCTGCGACGTTGCAACAAGGTGGAATTCAACCCTACACATGTGTTAGACCGCCTTTACGAACAGCGAAAGGCCATCACCGATTTCCTGATGTTACAAGCGGATAAAGGTACTCCCCTGTGTAACTTCGATGTCAGCCATTGGCAGCTCATGCGTGACACCTGCCGCTTGCTCAGGCCCTTTGAGGAGCCACGCTATTCGTGAGTCGGCAGGACTATGGGATGAACGACGTCATTCCTCTGTTGCACGTCCTGGAACAAATGCTGTTAACAATGTCTGGTCAGGGTGCGGTAGACGTGGCGCACAGATCTCAACGCCACATGACCCCTGTGGGGGCAGGACAGGAAAGAAGAGGAGGAGGTAGAGGAGGACATTGGTGCTCAGGAATTATTGAGTGAAATGGGTGGTTTTTCCACTCAGCGGACAGGAGTGGAGGAGCAGGAGCATGTGGTAGAGGAGGAGGAGGAGGAGACAGAGGACCCAGATGCACCGTGGCAGTATGCTGTGGAGATGGAGGCAGGGAGTCCCTCGCATTCCTTGGCACAAATGGCCCATAGCATGCTCGGTTGCTTGCGTAGCGACAGCCGAATAATAACCATCAGACAGAGGGATGACTTTTGGCTGTCCACCTTGTTGGACCCTCGCTACCGTTCAAAAATGGTGGCCTTTTTCACACCTGCTGAGAGGGAGGCCAAAATAACGTACTATAAAAACCACCTATGTAGTCAGTTGGTCTCTGCCTTTCTGCGCCAACGTCCATCTTCAGACACTGTGGGCCCTGTGCGCTCGCGTTCCGCTGCCATGGCAGCAGGGGAGGGGGGGGGGTGGTAGGAGCAGTGGCAGCTCCACCAGCAGCGGCTGCCACAGTTTGCAGTCGATGATGAGTAGCTTTCTTCACCAGCGCAGTGAGGAAACTACTAACCAGCCGCAGCAGCAGCAGCAGCATCAGGTGGACCTGGAGCAGGACCTCAAACAACAGGCTTGGGCCTACTTGGACAGCACCCTGCCAACCGAGGTAGACAATCCCCTTGACTACTGGGCAACGAAACTTGACCTTTGGCCCCAACTAGCTGAATTTGCCCTTGAAAGGCTGTCATGCCCGGCCAGTAGCGTGGCATCGGAGCGCGTGTTTAGTGCGGCAGGAGGTATTGTAACTCCGCGGAGGACACGACTGTCCACCCAAAGTGTGGAGAGACTCACGTTTGTGAAAATGAATCAGGCGTGGATTAGTCTGGATTTCAAACCACCAGTTCCTGACACAACTGACTAAATCCGCCATGAATCATGCCCCAAACATGTGCCACTTTCAGGTCTCTTCACACACTGCTGGTGTGTTCCATTTTGTCATAGGATGCTGGCAGATTACGGGCCTCCCATTGCTGCTGCCAGGCCTGTAATCTGCCATGGGCCCCTGTACCGCCTCCTCATGCTGCTGCCAGGTCCAGAGTGTGTCATGGGTCCCTGTACAGCCTCCCATTGCTGCTGTCTCCATCGCCACTCTGCCATGTGCCACTTTCAGGTCTCCTCACACTGCTGGTGGGTTCCATTTTGTCATAGGGTGCTGGCAGATTACGGGCCTCCCATTGCTGCTGCCAGGCCTGTAATCTGCCATGGGCCCCCGTACCGCCTCCTCATGCTGCTGCCAGGTCCAGAGTCTCTCATGGGTCCCTGTACGGCCTCCCATTGCTGCTGTCTCCATCGCCACACTCTGCCATGTGCCACTTTCAGGTCTCCTCACACTGCTGGTGGGTTCCATTTTGTCATAGGGTGCTGGCAGATTATGGGCCTCCCATTGCTGCTGCCAGGCCCGTAATCTGCCATGGGCCCCCGTACCGCCTCCTCATGCTGTTGCCAGGTCCAGAGTGTCTCATGGGTCCCTGTACGGCCTCCCATTGCTGCTGTCTCCATCGCCACACTCTGCCATGTGCCACTTTCAGGTCTCCTCACACTGCTGGTGTGTTCCATTTTGTCATAGGATGCTGGCAGATTACGGGCCTCCCATTGCTGCTGCCAGGCCCGTAATCTGCCATGGGCCCCCGTACCGCCTCCTCATGCTGCTGCCAGGTCCAGAGTGTCTCATGGGTCCCTGTACGGCCTCCCATTGCTGCTGTCTCCATCGCCACACTCTGCCATGTGCCACTTTCAGGTCTCCTCACACTGCTGGTGGGTTCCATTTTGTCATAGGGTGCTGGCAGATTACGGGCCTCCCATTGCTGCTGCCAGGCCCGTAATCTGCCATGGGCCCCCGTACCGCCTCCTCATGCTGTTGCCAGGTCCAGAGTGTCTCATGGGTCCCTGTACGGCCTCCCATTGCTGCTGTCTCCATCGCCACACTCTGCCATGTGCCACTTTCAGGTCTCCTCACACTGCTGGTGTGTTCCATTTTGTCATAGGATGCTGGCAGATTACGGGCCTCCCATTGCTGCTGCCAGGCCTGTAATCTGCCATGGGCCCCTGTACCGCCTCCTCATGCTGCTGCCAGGTCCAGAGTGTGTCATGGGTCCCTGTACGGCCTCCCATTGCTGCTGTCTCCATCGCCACACTCTGCCATGTGCCACTTTCAGGTCTCCTCACACTGCTGGTGGGTTCCATTTTGTCATAGGGTGCTGGCAGATTACGGGCCTCCCATTGCTGCTGCCAGGCCCGTAATCTGCCATGGGCCCCCGTACCGCCTCCTCATGCTGCTGCCAGGTCCAGAGTGTCTCATGGGTCCCTGTACGGCCTCCCATTGCTGCTGTCTCCATCGCCACACTCTGCCATTGTTGCCAGGTCCAGAGTGTCTCATGGGTCCCTGTACGGCCTCCCATTGCTGCTGTCTCCATCGCCACACTCTGCCATGTGCCACTTTCAGGTCTCCTCACACTGCTGGTGTGTTCCATTTTGTCATAGGATGCTGGCAGATTGGCTTCCTATTGCTGCTGCCTCCACCGCCACACTGTGGCTCCACACTCTGGTTTTGGCCCCGTAACTGCCCAAATGAGTGAAGTGTGCGGTGATTCTAAGATCGACGGCACTCATCTGCATGTCATACTGAGTGATAGTATTATTTCTCTTCCCCAGCAGACTCCAAGGGCATTTAAATTAAAGGTACAGTGTTCTGCACTAATATAAAGGCTCTCTGAAGCCTAGAAACCCTTTTTATAAGTTAAATTCGCAGCGAATATATTCGCATCGAATCGAATTTATTCCTCGAATTCGCCGAATCAGCCGAATCGAATTTTTGAATACTTCGCTCATCTCTAATTATTATCATTATTATACAGGATTTATATTATTATTATTATTATTATACAGGATTTATATTATTATTATTATACAGGATTTATGGCGCCAACACTTTGCTTAGCGCTTTACAATATAACGGGAGACAATACAGCAACAATACAGTTCAATACAAGAGGGATAGGAGGGCCCTGATCCTGGGAGCTTACAATCTAAGAACAACACGAAGTTCCCCAATTTTTCTCCTGCCTGGAGCTGTTATTTCGGATCGCAGTAAAGTGAGCCTGCTGCTTTGCTCTGCAAGTGCATACATCATAACTGTTTTCTTGCTGGAATTGCTAACCATCTGCCTGTCATGCCAAACACATAAAAGGAAGTAAAAAAAAAAAAAGTAGTATAGTTAATCACGTTATGGCTTTATTGAAGTAAGAAAAACTGATCCTAGTTTGGCAATCCCAAATCCAGATGTGAATAGACGGAATAATTCTGTACCATAGAGATCCCTGTAGATGATCCACCCAACCTCAGGTCAGATTCGGTAGGTAATATAAAAGATATCATTAGGCCTTACCTTCCCGATCAGACTGATTTGTTCAGAGACATTTCAGCAGAACACAGGAAACACATTGCATTGACTAAAGCTTTCAGTTTCAAACAGGTCAGACGACATTCCACTTCCTTGTAGATCCACCAATGATCCTCCTTTCTTATCACGGATTCAGTCCTCGGTGTCTGACTGTTCAGAACTTTCCTAAGAACATTACCAAAACCCCAGGGCCCTGTGGACGCCCCAATCAGGGCCGTGGATAAGGGGGTACCACCTGTCCAGCAGGGGGGCTCAGGCAGCTGGGTGAATCAGATGTGGGCAGGCAGGGTGAGCAGTTACTGAAACCGATCCCCTGTGTGGCTCTCCCTGCAGCAGCTGAAAGCCGGATTCTTCTCCTTTACCCCCTCCGCTGGCTTTCATCTGCTGCAGAGAGATATACAGGGGATGGGTTCCAGCAATTTACCAGCCCCTTCATTTCCTGAATGAACTTGGTACTGATCACACACTGTCAGGGGCGGACTGACAACTCATGGGGCCCCCGGGCAATAGGGGATCATGGGGCCCCTGTTTCCTTGCCCAAACTCAAAAAAGCCTATGAAAAAAGTACCAGGGGCATCTCATGGGGCCCCCTACTGACCCCGGGCCCCTCGGGCAGTGCCCGAGTTTCCAAATGGTCAGTCCACCCAAGCTCACTGTGTTCATTCATAACTGAAGCATAATAAACTGTGTTTTTTTTGTGGGGATGGGGGGGGCCCTGTTAAGTTGGCTGTATGGGGCCCTATGGTTCGGGGGGGCCTGTCAGGTTGGTTTCAAAGAGCCCCATGGTTTCTAACAGTACCCCTGGCCCCTATGCCCCTTATTGTTCCTTTGGAAGTACCACTGACAGCTACCATGGTCGATTCACATGGACATCTAAAACATTGTGTAGTGTATAGTTTTGAAAGCATCTAAACAAGATGTTTGACTGTGACAGCGATTTTCAAAGGGGGGGGGGGGCGCCGCCTCTCCCTTGCTGTCATAAAACAACAGCATCCCCAAGAAGCTCATCTGATCTCCCTGCTGCTCCCACCGGGTCTCCTGCAGGTTCTCCACTCCTGCCCCTTCACCCCAAGCCGATTCAGATGTCCCCAGCAGGAGCAAGCCATCCCCTCGGTTGGAGTTGATGAGGACCCGGATGCCCCAACCATCTCCCACTGGAGTCACTCTTCACCCAGAGCTGCCATCTTTACCATCGCTGAACACAGGCTGGAATTACCTTGTGGTCCCGGGGCAAGGGGGGGTGTTGATGGGTAGCGGTGGCAGCTGGGTGGGTAGGGGGGCAGCACAAGGGGTAAATACACCACTGTTCTAAACGCAGGACTATCGGATGGGGCCATACACAGAGCTGCATCTACAAACAAAATTCTGCTCTGTGTTTCGGACATGGCTGAGTATGGGGTGTACATATCTGCAGATCTTACATATGTATGCATCTGTGTGCCTGCATGTAACTGTTAGAATTGTACACATTTAAACATGTCTAAAGGCATTGAAACGCAAGGTTGCGGGAGCAGTAAAAACCCACGGCTGAGCCATGTTATTACCACCCTTAAACCACCCCTCCCCCCTATCCCTGTCCTTTTAACCACTTCCCGTCTGGCCCATGTATGTAAACGGCTGGACGGGAGCAGTGCAGGGGTGGGTGGCCGTTTATAAACGTCCTCACCGCTTTCCTGCTTGTGCACACTCCCTGGGAGTTCCAGTGCCCACAATCGTTGTACGGGACCTCAACATTTTTGGACGTTTTCATTTATATAGTAAAAAAATTAAAATCCCAGCGGTGAATAAATACCACCAAAATAAAGTTTTATCTCTCTCATAAAAAATGCTAAACAATTCATATGGGTACAGTGTTGCATGACCGCGCAATTGTCATTCAAAGTGTGATAGCACTGAAAGCTGAAAATTGGCCTGGACAGGAAGGGGGGGGGGGGGGGGGGGAGTGTCCGGACTGCAAGGGGGGAAAGTTTCCGGACTGGAAGGAGAGGAAAGTGTCCGGACTGAAGGGGGGGAAAGTGTCCGGACTGGAAGGGGGGAAAGTGTCCCGGACTGGAAGGGGGGGGGGAAGTGTCCGGACTAGAAGGGGGGGGGGGGAAGTGTCCAGACTGGAAGGGTGGGGGGGGGGGGGGAAGTGTCCAGACTGGAAGGGGGGGGGGGAAAAGTGTCCGGACTGGAAGGGGGGAAAGTGTCCGGACTGGAAGGGGGGAAAGTGTCCGGACTGGAAGGGGGGAAAGTGTCCGGACTGGAAGGGGGGGGAAGTGTCCGGACTGGAAGGGGGGGAAAGTGTCCGGACTGGAAGGGGGGGAAAGTGTCCAGACTGGAAGGGGGGGGGAGTGTCCGGACTGGAAGGGGGGGAAGTGTCCGGACTGGAAGGGGGGAGAGTGTCCGGACTGGAAGGGGGGGAGGGAAAGTGTCCGGACTGGAAGGGGGGAAAGTGTCCGGACTGGAGGGGGGAAAGTGTCCGGACTGGAAGCGGGGGAAGTGTCCAGACTGGAAGGGGGTGAAAGTGTCCGGACTGGAAGGGGGTGAAAGTGTCCGGACTGGAAGGGGGGGAAAGTGTCCGGACTGGAAGGGGGGGGGGAGTGTCCGGACTGGAAGTGGTTAAACTGGAAAGGCAGCAGCCGTAGTGTTTACAGGCAATTTTTCTCCATCTCCTATGTTGATGAGGCTGCCCTGATAGGCAGCACTGATGAGATGGCACGGATAGGCAGCACTGATGGGCACTGATGAGATGGCACGGATAGGCAGCACTGATGAGCATTGATAGGAGGCACTGATAGGCAGCACTGATGATGCTGCACTGATGGGCACTGATGGGTGGTACTGATCGGCAGTACTGATGATGCTGCACTGATGGGTGCACTACTAGGCACTGATGGGTGGCACTGATGGGCACAGGTGGGTGGCAGTGATGGACACAGGTGGGTGGCACTGATGAGCACAGGTTGGTGGCACTGCTGGGTGGCACTCCAGGGCATGGGTGGGTGGCACTGATGGGCACAGGTGGGTGGCACTGATCATCGGGGTACTGATTATTAGTGCCCTGATGATCAGTGCCGATCCCTTCGCTGATAATTGCCGGTTCTTGGCAGTACTTACAGCGTGAGGAAAGTGCAGCCAATAACCGGCAATTGTATTTATCTGGTGATCAGCGTGTCATTGGATACAGGTGACCACGTGGTAAAAGGCCGCCGTGATTGGCCATTTACCGTATCACGTGATCAGCTGTGTCCGTAGGATGCAGCGATCACTGGTGGCACCGCGTGCGTGCTGTTGGGGGCACACAGGGGGCTTGTTCTGGAATGACATCCATGGATGTCATCTCAGGAATACACAACCACGCTGTAGCCATCCTTCGGATATAGCGCGGTTGGGAACCGGTTAAAAATTGAATTTTTTTTGTCCACCCTTTTATGTTCCTCAGGGCAGTGCCTGAGTTCCCATACCACTTTTATGGCCAACAACTTGCTTACATGCCTTCAAAATGGTCACTTTTGAATTTACAAGTTTGAGTCCCATAGACTTGAATTAAGTTCAAAGTTTGCTAGGTTGGAATAGGTCCATGACAATTTCAAGGCGGGAAGCTCAGGTCACCCCCTAGTCCTGTGTAATGTGCTCCCAGTGACATCCGCACTCATTTTGGTTTCTCCAGGACATGGCTGCTTGTGCACACAATTTGAAATCTGTCCTCTCATCTCCAGATTCTCTCTTGTGAAGTGTCAATCAGGGGCGGACTTACCATTTGGAAACTCGGGCACTGCCCAAGGGCCCGGGGTCAGTAGGGGGCCCATGATCCCCTATTGCCCGGGGGCCCCATGAGTTGTCAGTCCGCCCCTGGTGTCAATCATTAGTGAACCGAGATGTGACTCTCTCATCAGTATGACAACTTTATTATGAATCAGATAGTAAGGAAAGCCCAATACATATTGGAGATAGGAGACTTTTGCATGCTAATAATTCTAAGCAAAGGCTCACCGAAAGACTGACATTGTGCGCAAAACAGAACGTGTTCACACATGCCCGGCACCGGCACCAAACAGTCTATTTAAGCTGAACTATGACCTGACCAGATTGCTGAGTGGTCTTCATCTAGTTCCTGCTTTACTTGCACCATGACCTGCTATATTTGCCTTCCCATGCACAACCCGACTTGCCCCTGACCTGCTTTTGAATTCCTGCCTGCCTGTTGTGACCTCGAGTGCACACTATGCCTACAGCTCCAATAGCAGGGGGGCATATACATTCCTAACTAAGGGGTACCCCTGAAGGTGTCTAAAACTACCTGGGGCTTAATTGTCCAAGTTGGCCTGTTTGGGGGGAGGTGAAAAGGAGGAGGGGTGAGAGAGGGAAAGAGAGGGGGGTAAGAGAGAGGAGAGTGAGATAGAGAGGAGTGTGAGTGAGAGAGGGGGGTGAGGGGGGGTTTGAGAGAGAAGGGGTGAGAGAAAGAGGCGGGTGGGGGGGGTGAGAGAAAGAGAGGGAGAGAGAGAGGGCTTGGGAGAGGGGGGTGAGAGAAAGAGGGGGTGAGAGAGAGGGGGTGTGAGAGAGAGAGGGGGGTGGGAGAGAGGGGGCGAGAGAAAGAGGGGGTGAGAGAGGGGGGTGAGAGAAAGGGGGGTGAGAGATAGAGAGGGAGTGGGAGAGAGAGGGTGAGAGAGAGGGGGGTGAGAGAAAGAGGGGGTGAGAGAGGGGGTGAGAGATAGAGAGGGAGTGGGAGGGTGAGAGAGAGGGGGAGAGAGAAGGGGGGGGAGAGAGGGGGAAAGAGAGGGGGGTAAAAGAGGAGGGTGAGAGAGAGAGGAGTGTGAGTGAGAAGGGGGTGATGGGGGGTGATTGAAACGGGGTGAGAGAAAGAGGAGGGTGGGAGAGGGGGGGGAGAGAGAGGGAGGGGTGGGAGAGAGGAGGTGAGAGAAAGGGGGGGGAGAGAGAGATACAGGGGTCGGTATGTCTGCTACTCACAATTATTGGCCTAGGATGCTATCTTCTAGGCTCTGGTAGCCAGGATCTAGAGCTACTGCTGTGTGCTGTATGTTTAAAATGCTGCTGCCTCCATAGCCCCTTTCACAGTGAATATGTGAAGATCATCCTCCTTCCACACACAGGATCGTCTGCAGATATTCCCAACCGGGGACACAGCAGAATGAATGGGCGATCAGTGCTGCAGAGCCGGGGCAGTGGTCCTGGCCGGTGAGTGGCAGCTGGCCAGGCTGCAGAGGAGGAGGGGGGCAGGGTTTGTCATGCATGGCTCTCCCAGGGATGGTGTTCCCTGTTTTGTGGCCGAACACTGGGCTCTACGCTTTCTCTGTCCTGTCCTCTTTTTAAGGGGGTCCATGTATGTGGGGAGTTTGGGGGGGGGGGGCCTGTCATGTTTCACATGACTGTCATATGCCTTTAAGTGTTTTCTGTATTTTGTCTCTGCTCCTCCCTTTCCTTTGGTTTAGTTAATGCTGTATAGATAGCCCCACCCCTTTTCCAAGAAATGCATTTCAGCTCTAGCCTCGTGTCTCGTGAAGCAGAGCACATTATGATCTTTTGACCTATCAGATGTTCATTGTTGTAAGCAGGGGCGGACTGACAACTCATGGGGCCCCCGGGCAATAGGGGATCATGGGGCCCCTGTGTCCTTTCCCAAACTCAAAAAAGCCTATGAAAAAGGTACCAGGGGCATCTCATGGGGCCCCCTACTGACCCCGGGCCCTCGGGCAGTGCCAGAGTTTCCAAATGGTCAGTCCGCCCCTGGTTGTAAGATTCTCTCAGTTTATGGAATAAACTTCACAAGATCTACAAGATATCATCTCGATTGAGTCACTGTCTGTGGTATCCAGCTGAGATTGGAGTTATTGCTATCTCATTACAACTGTAAGTTACAGAGATCACACTTTCAGTGCTTAGATTGGAGAGACAGAACAGGACCAATCACATGTCACTGATCTAGGAAACTGGACTGACAGGAAATTGCATTTAAATATAGAACAGAAAAGAACAGAAAATAAAATAATAGAATAGAAAGAATAGAATAGAGTAAGGTAAAACAGAACTGAGTAGAATAGAATACATAGGAAATAAAATGACAGAATAGAATAGAAAAGAATAGAGTATAATATAAAAATAAAATAATAGAAAATAATAGAGTAAAACAGAACAGAATAGAAAATAAATGAATAGAAAATAAAAGGAACAGAAAAGAATAGAATAGAAAATAAAAGAACAGAATAGGCTAGAGAAGAGGCCCCCCCTCTCCCCACTGCTTCTAAATACAATCCAACAGCTAATCAGCGACTAATCCTCTGCTAAACCACTTGAAAGCCGCAATGTATATGTATGTTAGGGGGGTCTTCAGGTGGATAAATGACCTCGGAGATATACTGTCCATCCAGCTACTACAGCCGTAGTGGGAAATTTCATACTGCGGCAAACTGTCCCTTCCACAATTTTTTGGGAAGACGCTATTTTCCATGTTTTTTCTTGTTTTCCGCGCCGACATCGATTATTTAAAGTTGGCCACTGACCACCAGATGGAGGCGGAGCACAGAAAATGCAACTCGGCAGTGTTAGAAGTCGTCCTTTTAAAAAACCGTTTCCACATCAGTGTCATGGATCCAGTTCCAGGTGATCCAGCACCACGTCTTCCCGAAACATTTGTGGGGGTGCAAAAAAAAAAAAAAATACAGTTCGGTGAGGAAAAAGTGTTTTTAATGCAGTTTAAAGGACAACATTTTAACCACTTGAGCTCCAGAGGATTTACCCCCCTTAATGACCCGGCCTCTTTTTGCTACTCGGCGCTGCACTAATTCAACTGATAATTGCGCGGTCATGCAATGCTGCACCCAAACGAAATTTACGTCCTTTTTTTCACACAAATAGAGCTTTCTTTCGGTGTAATTTCATCACCTGTGCGCTTTTTATTTTTCACGCTATAAACAAAAAAAGGCCAAAAATTTGGAAGAAAAAAACAATATTTTTTGTTTTCAGCTATAAAAAATATATAGTAAACTCAAAGTTGGTTATAAATTTAGGCCAAAATGTATTCTGCTCCATGTTTTTGGTAAAAAAAATCCCAATAAGTGTATATTGATTGCTTTGTGTGAAGTTATAGTGTCTACAAACTATGGTATAAATACTGCAATTTACACCATTTTTCTGCTATACAGCGCTGCGCTAGTTTAACGGACAATTGCGCGGTCATGCAATACGGTACATAAATGAAATTTGCATCCTTTTTTTCCCCCACAAATTGAGCTTTCTTTCAGTGGTATTTGATCGCCTGTGCGGTTTTTATTTTTTGCGCTATAAAAAAAAGGCTGACAATTTTGAGGGAATAAAAACAATATTTTGGACTTTTTGCTATAAAACATGTCCAGTAAAAAGAAAATGCAAAAATCAAATTTAGTCATAAATTTCTGCCAAAATGTATTCTGCGACATGTCTTTGCTGAAAAAAAAACCCCAATACGTGTAAATTAATTGGTTTACATGAAAGTTATAGCGTTTACAAATGGCGGGAAAGATACTGGGATTTTTAGGGGTTTTTTATACTAATAATGGCGGCGACCGGCGACTTATGGCGGGACTGCGGCGGCCATTCTGACATTGGGGGGTACTGACTTGGGGTCACTGACATCCCCAAAAACACTAATACAGTGATCAGTGCAAAAAAAAAAAACACTGACACTGTACTAATGGCACTGGGGAGGAAGGGGTTAACTTTATTTTGCAGGGAAGGGTTATAGGAGTGAGGGGAGTGTTTTACTAGGGGGCGGGGCGGGGGTGTGTACTGGGCGGGACAAGGCTGATCGAGAGAGAGAAACTGTTCTTTCTCGATCAGCTCATCCTCCAGCTGACAGGGAAGTGACAGAAAGCACAGCTACTGCAGCTGTGCTGTCTGTCACTGTTTGCCGCCGATCGCCGGGACATAGCCGCTAAAGAGCGGCTGTGACCCGGCGACTGACATCTGCGGCGGTGATCCACGGGACAAATAGGGCGGCGGCGCACCTTGCGCGCGCGCCCCCTATTTGTTTACAAAACACACGTTTTTAAAACGTGGTTTTGCCTGTGAGTGCCGCCCTGCCGCCGTATATGTACAGTGGCTGGGCGGCATGCGGTTAAACAGACGAATCCTTCAAATAACACGCTTGGCGGTTTTTTGTGCGTGTGACGTTATGGGACGTTATGAGCGGGCCCAAGTGACAAAAACGAAATTACAGCTAGACAAATGACAGATCCCCAGCTGGCGTCTGTTTGTTTGTAAACAAACTGGCCAGGGATTCCTGGTGACGTCATTGACCAAATATGGTCATGACCATATTTAGTCAATGACGACACACCAGGATACCCCAGCTGGTTTGTTTACAAACAAATGCTGGTTGAGGATCTGCTATTTTCAGGTGAAAGCTCAACAGATGGCAGGTCATGGTGGTGGCTGGGCAACGTCATCAGGCTGTGGTGCCGGGCCACCGCGATTGATGCCGGACCTATGTCGTTGAGCATTTACTTTACTATTTTTTTATTTAACCCCTTCAATACAGGGCACTTTCACCCCCTTCCTGCACAGACCAATTTTCAGCTTTCAGCGCTGTCGCAGTTTAAACGACAATTGCGTGGTCATGCAACCCACATGCAATTTTTTTTGTGGGTTTTTTATTTTAGACAGAAAGAGCATTTTTTGTAGTATTTAATCACCACTGGGGTTTTTAATTTTTTGCTAAACAGACAAAAAATACTGAAAATAAAAAAAAAAAAAAAGATTTTCTTAGTTTCTGGGATACAATTTTGCAAATAAGTAAATTTTCCACTTCACTGATGTGTGCTGATGAGGCTGCACTGATGGGCTCTGATAGGCTGTCAAGATGGGTACTGATGAGGATGCACTGATGGGCTCTGATAGGTTGTCGAGATGGGTACTGATGAGGCTGCACTGATGGGCTCTGATAGGTTGTCGAGATGGGTACTGATGAGGCTGCACTGATGGGCTCTGAAAGGCTGTCGAGATGGGTACTGATGAGGCTGCACTGATGGGCTCTGAAAGGCTGTCGAGATGGGTACTGATGAGGCTGCACTGATGGGCTCTGATAGGCTGTCGACAATGGCACTGATTAGGCTGCCCTGATGAAGCTGCACTGGTAGGCATCACTGATGGGCACTGATAGGCAATGATAGGCAGCAAGCACTGATAGGTACTGATGAGGACGCACTAATAGGCAGCACTAATGGGCAAGGATGGGCAACACTGATGGGCACTGATAGGCAGCACTGATGGGCACTAATAGGCAGCAAGCACTGATGGGCACTGATAGGCAGTACTGATAGGTGGTGTTAAAGAGGAGGCACTGATAGGTACTGATGAGGATGCACTAATAGACAGCACTAATGGGCAATGATGGGCAACACTGATGGGCACTGATAGGCAGCAATGATGGGCACTAATAGGCAGAAAGCACTGATAAGCACTGATAGGCAGTACTGAAAGGTTGCACTAATGAGGAGGCACTTATAGGTACTGATGAGGATGCAATAATAGGTAGCAGTAATGGGCAATAATGGGCAACACTGATGGGCACTGATAGGCAGCACTGATGGGCACTAATAGGCAGCAAGCACTGATGGGCACTGATAGGCAGTACTGATAGGTGGTGTTAAAGAGGAGGCACTGATAGGTACTGATGAGGATGCAATAATAGGCAGCACTAATGGGCAATGATGGGCAACACTGATGGGCACTGATAGGCAGCACTGATGGGCACTAATAGGCAGCAAGCACTGATGGGCACTGATAGGCAGTACTGAAAGGTTGCACTAATGAGGAGGCACTTATAGGTACTGATCAGGATGCACTAATAGGCAGCAGTAATGGGTAATGATGGGCAACACACTGATGGGCACTGATAAGCTGTACTGATAGGTGGCACTAAAGAGGAAGCACTGATAGGTACTGATGAGGACGCACTAATAGGCAGCTCTAATGGGCAATGATGGGCAAGACTGATGGGCACTGATAGGCAGCACTGATGGGCAATAATAGGCAGCAAGCACTGATGGGCACTGATAGGCGGTACTGAAAGGTTGCACTAATGTGGAGGCACTTATAGGTACTAATGAGGATGCAATAATAGGCAGTAGTAATTGGCACTGATGGGTAGTGATGGGCAGCACTGATTGACACTGATAGGCAGCACTGATTGGGCTGCATTGATGATCAGTGCCCTGATTATGAGTGTAAATGTCCCCTGTCACGATCACCAATTACCATCTCTCTCCTCTCCTCATGCTGTGACAGGATTGCCCATAACTGGCAAGTTTAGTGAATGGACACAGCTGATTACATAGTAAAGGACTGCTGTGATTGGCCCTTCACCATGATCTGTGATCAGCTGTGTCTGCAGGATAGAGCAATCAGAGAGCGCAACCGATGCGTGCCCCAGGGGGCACTTGGTTTTTGGAGCAAGTCTATAGACACCCTCCCAGAACTAGTCAACTGTGCTGTAGCTATGTAGCTATCCTTTGGCTATAGCGTGGTTAGGAAGGGGTTAATTTTTACAGTTTGGAGGGAATGAAGAAGCAGTACTCATATACTCCTAGAGCAGTGGTCTCCAAACTGCAGCCTGGGGGCCAAATGTGGCCCTTTTTCTTGCCTTTATCCAGCCCTTGGGGCACTATTCCTCCCATTGATACCAACACTGGGACACTGTTCTTCCAATTGACACCAATGATGGGGCACTTTTCCTCCCAATGATACCAATGATGGGGTACTATTCCTCCAATGACACCAATCATGGGCACTGTCCCTTCCAATGACACCAATGATGAGGTACTGTTCCAATTGACCCCAATGATGGGATACTTTTCCTCCCAATGATATCAATGATGGGGAACTATTCCTCCAATGACACCAATCATGGGGCACTGTTCCTCCCAATGACACCAATGATGAGGTACTGTTCCAATGACACCAATGATGGGGCACTATTCCTCCCACCGACACCAATGATGGGGAACTACTCCAGCCATTAAAACCAATGATGGGGCACTATTCCTCCCAATGATACCAATCATGGGACACTGTTCCTCCCAATGACACCAATCATGGGGCACTGTTCCTCCCAATGACACCAATGATGAGGCACTGTTCCTCCCAATGACACCAATCATGGGGCACTGTTCCTCCCAATAACACCAATCATGGGGCACTGTTCCTCCCAATAACCCCAATCATGGGGCACTGTTCCTTCCAATGACACCAATGATGAGGCACTGTTCCTCCCAATGACACCAATCATGGGGCACTGTTCCTCCCAATAACCCCAATCATGGGGCACTGTTCCTCCCAATGACACCAATGATGAGGCACTGTTCCTCCCAATGACACCAATCATGGGGCACTGTTCCTCCCAATAACACCAATCATGGGGCACTGTTCCTCCCAATAACCCCAATCATGGGGCACTGTTCCTTCCAATGACACCAATGATGAGGCACTGTTCCTCCCAATGACACCAATCATGGGGCACTGTTCTTCCCAATAACCCCAATCATGAGGCACTGTTCCTCCCAATAACACCAATCAAGGGGCACTATTCCTCCCAATGACACCAACAATGGGGCAATATCCCTCCCACTGACACCAATGATGGGGAACTATTCCTCCCAGTAAAACCAATGATGAGGCTTTGTTTACTCCCACTGGCCACAGTCTGCCCCCCCCCCCCCCAAAGCCTAAGGACAGTAAACTGGCCCCTTGTTTAGAAAGTTTTGGAGATGCCTGCCCTAGAGGGAGACAGATATCTGCCCCCCCCCCCCCCCCCCATGGCACCAGAAGCTCATCTCTAGTCCTGAGGTCGTAGGCCAATGGCAGGACACTTCCCATCCATAGGCTGACGTGAAAAAAAAGTCAGGAAAGGAAAATTAGGTCGTTATTAAAACAAAATGTCAGCCCTAGCACTGCTGGAGGAAAACCAAAGCAGATCAGGCTTTTTATCGCTGTGTGTAGTTCGTTCTACTTACAAGTTGAAAAAAAAAAAAGTACGGTGTCACTGAGGCTACTCCTGCAATTCGTACTTGTTCTTTAAACACAGCTGTGAGGCATTTCTCAAACCTGAAGTCTAAAAGATTTGTGTATTTTCCATTTCTTGCATTTTCCACGCTCTCTAAGCCATATGAATTTTTGTTGTTTTTTTTTTGCCTTGGCAAAGGTCCTCCATGTCAGTACCTGGATTCCTAGCTTCCAAAATAACTATTCTCACACCCTGCGTGCATTTTTATATAACCACCAGCAGGGGGCAGCCCAGGGCTGAGAATGTAGTATTTCAGGCAATGTATGCATGTCCATGATCAGCAGCTGAACACAGAGCTCTCCGGGGCGAGGAGCTCATAAAAATAGAAACAGATTCAGTGACTGTGGCGGCCTTCTGGGAGGTTGTAACTAAATTATTGACAAAGCAATAAAACGTTCCATTAGCACAACAAGGCCCTGATGGTGAATTGTAGGTAGGTAGGTTTAGTGCGGGGGAAGGGGAAGGGGAGGTGGGTGTCAGGATCCCTGGGGTGGAAGGAGAAATATTATTATATATTATTATACAGTATTTATATAGCGCCAATAGTTTGCTCAGCGCTGTACATTATAGTGGGGGACAGAACATGAGACAATACAGTAACAATACAATACACGAGGGGTTCAAGCGCCCTGCTCCTTGGAGCTTACAATCTAGGAGGGAGGGGATAAAATATGGAGGTTATCCTAGATAGCTGGACGGAGGTTCTTCTTCTAATCATCCTCGGTGTCAGGGACACTTTGCTGTTATACTTTGTTATATTTGTATTCTTTTATAATATTGTAATTCTTTGTTGTTCCTCCTAATGACACCAATGATGGGGCACTATTCCTCCCACTGACACCGATGATGGGGCACTATTCCTCCCACTGACACCAATGATGGGGCACTATTCCTCCCACTGACACCAATGATGGGGCACTATTCCTCCTAATGACACCAATGATGGGGCACTATTCCTCCCACTGACACCAATGATGGGGCACTATTCCTCCCACTGACACCAATGATGGGGCACTATTCCTCCCACTGACACCAATGATGGGGCACTATTCCTCCTAATGACACCAATGATGGGGCACTATTCCTCCCACTGACACCAATGATGGGGCACTATTCCTCCCACTGACACCAATGATGGGGCACTATTTCTCCCACTGACACCAATGATGGGGCACTATTCCCTCCCACTGACACCAATGATGGAGCACTATTCCTCCCACTGACACCAATGATGGGGCACTATTCCTCCCACTGATACCAATGATGGGGCACTATTCCTCCCACTGACACCAATGATGGGGCACTATTCCTCCCACTGATACCAATGATGGGGTACTATTCCTCCCACTGATACCAATGATGGGGCACTATTCCTTCCACTGATACCAATGATGGGGCACTATTCCTCCCACTGACACCAATGACGGGGCACTATTCCTCCCACTGACACCAATGATGGGGCACTATTCCTCCCACTGACACCAATGACGGGGCACTATTCCTCCCACTGATACCAATGATGGGGCACTATTCCTCCCACTGACACCAATGACGGGGCACTATTCCTCCCACTGATACCAATGACGGGGCACTATTCCTCCCACTGATATCAATGATGGGGCACTATTCCTCCCACTGATACCAATGATGGGGTACTATTCCTCTCACTGATACCAATGATGGGGTACTATTCCTCTCACTGATACCAATGATGGGGCACTATTCCTCCCACTGACACCAATGATGGGGCACTATTCCTCCCACTGACACCAATGATGGGGCACTATTCCTCCCACTGACACCAATGATGGGGTACTATTCTTCCCACTGATACCAATGATGGGGCACTATTCCTCCCACTGACACCAATGATGGGGCACTATTCCTCCCACTGATCCCAATGATGGGGCACTATTCTTCCCACTGACAGCAATGATGGGGCACTATTCCTCCCACTGATACCAATGATGGGGCGATATTCCTCCCTCTGACACCAATGATGGGACACTATTCCTCCCACTGATACCAATGATGGAGCACTATTCCTCCCACTGATACCAATGATGGGACACTATTCCTCCCACTGACACCAACGATGGGGCACTATTCCTTCCACTGATCCCAATGATGGGGCACTATTCTTCCCACTGACACCAATGATGGGGCACTATTCCTCCCACTGATCCCAATGATGGGGCACTATTCTTCCCACTGACACCAATGATGGGGCACTATTCCTCCCACTGATCCCAATGATGGGGCACTATCCCTCCCAATGACACCAACGATGGGGCAATAGTCCTCCCACTGACACCAATGATGGGGCACTGTTCCTCCCAATGATACCAATGATGGGGCACTGTTCCTCCCAATGATACCAATGATGGGGCACTATTCCTCCCACTGACACCAATGATGGGGCACTATTCCTCCCACTGACACCAATGACAGGGGCACTATTCCTCCCACTGATACCAATGATGGGGCACTATTCCTCCCACTGATCCCAATGATGGGGCACTATCCCTCCCAATGTCACCAACGATGGGGCACTATCCTCCCACTGATCCCAATGATGGGGCACTATTCCTCCCACTGACACCAATGATGGGACACTATTCCTCCCACTGTTACCAATGATGGGGCACTATTCCTCCCACTGATCCCAATGATGGGGCACTATTCCTCCCACTGATCCCAATGATGGGGCACTATTCCTCCCACTGACACCAATGATGGGACACTATTCCTCCCACTGTTACCAATGATGGGGCACTATTCCTCCCACTGATACTAATGATGGGACACTATTCCTCCCACTGACACCAATGATGGGGCACTATTCCTCTCACTGATACCAATGATGGGGCACTATTCCTCCCACTGACACCAATGATGGGGTACTATTCCTCTCACTGATACCAATGATGGGGTACTATTCCTCTCACTGATACCAATGATGGGGCACTATTCCTCCCACTGACACCAATGATGGGGCACTATTCCTCCCACTGACACCAATGATGGGGCACTATTCCTCCCACTGACACCAATGATGGGGTACTATTCTTCCCACTGATACCAATGATGGGGCACTATTCCTCCCACTGACACCAATGATGGAGCACTATTCCTCCCACTGATCCCAATGATGGGGCACTATTCTTCCCACTGACACCAATGATGGGGCACTATTCTTCCCACTGACACCAATGATGGGGCACTATTCCTCCCACTGATACCAATGATGGGGCGATATTCCTCCCTCTGACACCAATGATGGGGACACTATTCCTCCCACTGATACCAATGATGGAGCACTATTCCTCCCACTGATACCAATGATGGGGCACTATTCCTCCCACTGACACCAATGATGGAGCACTATTCCTACCACTGATCCCAATGATGGGACACTATTCCTCCCACTGACACCAACGATGGGGCACTATTCCTTCCACTGATCCCAATGATGGGGCACTATTCTTCCCACTGACACCAATGATGGGGCACTATTCCTCCCACTGATCCCAATGATGGGGCACTATTCTTCCCACTGACACCAATGATGGGGCACTATTCCTCCCACTGATCCCAATGATGGGGCACTATCCCTCCCAATGACACCAACGATGGGGCAATAGTCCTCCCACTGACACCAATGATGGGGCACTGTTCCTCCCAATGATACCAATGATGGGGCACTGTTCCTCCCAATGATACCCAATGATGGGGCACTATTCCTCCCACTGACACCAATGATGGGGCACTATTCCTCCCACTGACACCAATGACAGGGGCACTATTCCTCCTACTGATACCAATGATGGGGCACTATTCCTCCCACTGATCCCAATGATGGGGCACTATCCCTCCCAATGTCACCAACGATGGGGCACTATTCCTCCCACTGATCCCAATGATGGGGCACTATTCCTCCCACTGACACCAATGATGGGACACTATTCCTCCCACTGTTACCAATGATGGGGCACTATTCCTCCCACTGATCCCAATGATGGGGCACTATTCCTCCCACTGATCCCAATGATGGGGCACTATTCCTCCCACTGACACCAATGATGGGACACTATTCCTCCCACTGATCCCAATGATGGGGCACTATTCCTCCCACTGATACCAATGATGGGGCACTATTCCTCCCACTGATTCCCAATGATGGGGCACTATTCCTCCCACTGATACCAATGATGGGGCACTATTCGATCCCAATGATGGGGCACTATTCCTCCCACTGATACCAATGATGGGGCACTATTCCTCCCACTGATACCAATGATGGGGCACTATTGCTGCCAGTAAAACCAATGATGAGGTACTATACCTCCCATTAATACCAATGATGGGGCTTTGTTTATTCCCGCAACAAGGCCCGGATGGTGAATTGTAGGTAGGTAGGTTTAGTGCGACGGGAAGAGGAGGTGGGTGTCAGGATCCCTGGGGTGGAAGGAGGAATATGGAGGTTATCCTAGATAGCTGGATGGAGGTTCTTCTTCTAATCATCCTCGGTGTCAGGGACGCTTTGCTGTTATACTTTGTATTCTTTTATTATATTGTAATTCTTTTTCTTGTTGTTTTTAATTATATGAATATCACCCAAACCGTACTCTCCACTCCTTGCACGACCTCCTGCTCTCTAGCTCCCTTTTCTCCCCCTGCCATGCTTGTCTCCAGGACTTCTCCAGAGCTTCCCCCATCTCTCTGGAATTCTCTACCCCAATCTATCAGACTATCGCCTTCTCTGCCCACTTTTAGGTGATCTCTGAAAACCAATCTCTTCAGGGAAGCCTATCCTGCCCTCAGCTAATAATGTAATCGTCTATTCCTTCTACCAGTCCATCCCCCACAGTTACTACCTTTTGTACCACCAGCCCCTCCCTCTTAGATTGTAAGCTCTCAGGATCAGGGCCCTCCTATCCCTCTTGTATTGGACTGTATTGTTGCTGTATTGTCTCCCGTTATATTGTAAAGTGCTGAGCAAACTGTTGGCACCATAAATCCTGTATAATAATAATAAAAATAATAATATATCATTCTGTTACATTGTTGATATTTGCTGGTATTTTAAACTTTCCATTAGCACAACAAGGCCCTGATGGTGAATTGTAGGTAGGTAGGTTTAGTGCGGCGGGAAGGGGAGGTGGGTGTCAGGATCCCTGGGGTGGAAGGAGGAATATTATTATTATTATACAGTATTTATATAGCGCCAATAGTTTGCTCAGCGCTGTACATTATAGTGGGGGACAGAACATGAGACAATACAGTAACAATACAATACACGAGGGGTTCAAGCGCCCTGCTCCTTGGAGCTTACAATCTAGGAGGGAGGGAATAAAATATGGAGGTTATCCTAGATAGCTGGACGGAGGTTCTTCTTCTAATCAGCCTCGGTGTCAGGGACACTTTGCTGTTATACTTTGTTATATTTGTATTCTTTTATACTATTGTAATTCTTTGTTGTTCCTCCTAATGACACCAATGATGGGGCACTATTCCTCCCACTGACACCAATGATGGGGCACTATTCCTCCCACTGATACAGTTGCAAGAAAAAGTATGTGAACCCCTTGGGATTACGTGGAGTTTTGCATGAATTGGGCATAAAATGTGCCCTGAACGTCATCTAAGTCACAACAATAGAAGAACACAGTCTGTTGAACATAATACTACACAAACATTAGATGTTGCCATGGTTTAATTGCACATAACATGTAAACATTCACAGTGCAGGGAGGAAAAAGTATGTGAACCTTTGGACTTAATAACTGGTTGACCCTCCTTTGGCAGCAATAACCTCAACCAAACGTTTCCTGTAGTTGCAGATCAGACCTGCACAACGATCTGGAGTCATTTTGGACCACTCCTCTTCACAAAACTGTTTCAGTGTAGCAATATTCTTGGGATGTCTGGTGTGAATCGCTCTCTTAAGGTCATGCCACAGCATTTCAATCGGGTTGAGGTCAGGACTCTGACTGGGCCACTCCAGAAGGTGTATTCTGTGCTGTTGCAGCCATTGTTTTGTTGAATTACTTGTATGCTTTGGGTCATTGTCCTGTTGCATCACCCATCCTCTGCGGAGCTTCAGTTGGCGGACAGATGGTCGTACGTTTTCCTGCAAAATGTCTTGATAAACTCTGGAATTCATTTTCCCATCAATGACAACAATCCGTCCAGGCCCTGAGGCAGCAAAGCAGCCCCAAACCATGATGCTCCCTCCGCCATGTTTTACAGTGGGGATGAGGTTTTTATGTTGGTGTGCTGTGCCTTTTTTTCTCCACACATAGTGTTGTGTGTTCTTCCCAAACAACTCAATCTTGGTTTCATCTGTCCACAGTATATTTTGCCAGTAGTGCTGTGGAACATCCAGGTGCTCTTTTGCAAACTTCAAACGTGCTGCAATATTCTTTTTGGACAGCAATGGCTTCCTCCGTGGTGTCCTCCCATGTACTCCATTCTTGTTTAATGTTTTCCTTATTGTAGATGTGTCAACAAAAATGTTAGCATGTGCCAGAGATTTCTGTAGGTCTTTAGCTGACACTCTGGGATTCTTCTTTACCTCATGCAGCATTCTGCGCTGTGCTCTTGCAGTCATTTTTACAGGACGACCACGCCTAGGGAGAGTAGCAACAGTGCTAAACTTTCTCCATTTGTAGACAGTCTGTCTTACCGTGGACACATGAACATCAAGGCTTTTGGAGATACTTTTGCAACCCTTTCCAGCTTCATGCAAGTCAACAATTCTTGATCGTAGGTCTTCTGAGAGCTCTTTTCTGCGAGGCATGGTTCACATCAGACAGTGCTTCTTGAAACCAGTAAACCAAAAACAGGTGTGTGTTTTTTAAGGGCAGGACAGCTGTCAGCAACACATCCAATATCATCACACTGATTGGAGTCAAGGTTGGCTCACTCCTGGCTCCAATTAGCTCTGGGAGAAGTCATTAAGCTAGGGCCTCACATACTTTTTCCTCCCTGCACTGTGAATGTTTACATGTTATGTGCAATTAAACCATGGCAACATCTAATGTTTGTGTAGTATTATGTTCAGCAGACTGTGTTCTTCTATTGTTGTGACTTAGATGACGTTCAGAGCACATTTTATGCCCAATTCATGCAAAACTCCACGTAATCCCAAGGGGTTCACATACTTTTTCTTGCAACTGTACCAATGATGGGGCACTATTCCTCCCACTGACACCAATGATGGGGCACTATTCCTCCCACTGACACCAGTGATGGGACACTATTCCTCCCACTGACACCAATGATGGGACACTATTCCTCCCACTGATACCAATGATGGGACACTATTCCTCCCACTGACACCAATGATGGGGCACTATTCTCCCACTGATACCAATGATGGGGCACTATTCCTCCCACTGATACCAATGATGGGGCACTATTCCTCCCACTGATACTAATGATGGGACACTATTCCTCCCACTGATACCAATGATGGGTCACTATCCCTCCCACTGACACCAATGATGAGGTACTATTCCTCCCACTGACACCAATGATGGGGCACTATTCCTCCCACTGATACCAATGATGAGGTACTATTCCTCCCACTGACACCAATGATGGGGCACTATTCCTCCCACTGACACCAATGATGGGGCACTATTCCTCCCACTGACACCAATGACAGGGGCACTATGCCTCCCAATGATACCAATGATGGGGCACTATTCCTCCCACTGACACCAATGATGGGGCACTATTCCTCCCACTGACACCAATGATGGGGCACTATTCCTCCCACTGACACCAATGACGGGGCACTATTCCTCCCACTGATACCAATGATGGGGCACTATTCCTCCCACTGATGCCAATGATGGGGCACTATTCCTCCCACTGACACCAATGATGGGACACTATTCCTCCCACTGACGCCAATGATGGGGCACTATTCCCCCCACTGACGCCAATGATGGGGCACTATTCCTCCCACTGATACCAATGATGGGGCACTATTCCTCCCACTGATACCAATGATGGGACACTATTCCTCCCACTGATGCCAATGATGTGACACTATTCCTCCCACTAATACCAATGATGGGGCACTATTCCTCCCACTGACGCCAATGATGGGGCACTATTCCTCCCACTGATACCAATGATGGGACACTATTCCTCCCACTGATACCAATGATGGGGCACTATTCCTCCCACTGATACCAATGATGGGGCACTATTCCTCCCACTGACACCAATGATGGGGCACTATTCCTCCCACTGACACCAATGATGGGGCACTATTCCTCCCACTGACACCAATGATGGGGCACTATTCCTCCCACTGATCTCCCACTATTCTCCCTGTGCCTGCGTGGGTTTCCTCCAGGTACTCCGCTTTCCAAAGACATGCTGGTAGGTGAATTGGCTCCTGTCTAAATTGTTTGGAGTGTGACTGTTTGAGGTTGTGGACAGGTGTCTTTTATACTGATAACAAGTTCAAACAGGTGCCATTGATACAGGTAATGAGTGCAGGACAGAGGAGCCTCTTAAAGAAGAAGGTCCAGGTCTGTGAGAGCCAGAAATCTTGCTTGTTTGTAGGTGACCAAATACTTATTTTCCACCATAATTTGCAAATAGATTCTTTCCAAATCAGCCAATGTGATTGTCTGGATTTGTTTTCTCATTTTGTCTCTCATAGTTGAGGTCTCCCTATGATGCCAATTACAGGCCTCTCTCATCTTTGTAAGTGGGAGAACTTGCACAATTGGTGGTGACTAAATACTTTTTTGCCCCCACTGTATGTATGTATTTGTTTATTGATGTATGTATTTATTGATGTATGTATTTATTGATGTATGTATTTTTTTTTATGTGTTTGTGTTTATTTACATATTTATGTATTTATTAAGACAACTCTCATTGACTAACATGGGATTTCACCTGTCCTGCGACTTGGGGGTCTCACAAGTCAGATCCCAAGTTGCGGCAGTATGAACCGAGCCTTATTGATGTGTGCATTTATTTGTTTATGTATGTATTTATTGATGTATGTATTTATTTTTTTATGTGTTTGTGTTTATTTACATATTTATGTATGTATTTATTTGTTTATGTATTTGTTTATTGATGTATGTATTTATTTTTTTATGTGTTTGTGTTTATTTACATATTTATGTATTTATTAAGACAGCTCTCATTGACAAACATGGGATTTCACATGTCATGCGACTTGGGGGTCTCACAAGTCGGATCCCAAGTCGCAGCAGTGAGAACGGAGCCTTATTGATGTATTTTTATTTAAGTATGTATTTATTGATGTATGTATTTTTTAATGTGTTTGTGTTTATTTACATATTTATGTATTTATTGATGTATTTATTTGTTTATGTACATTTTTTTTATTGATGTATGTATTTAGTGATGTATGTATTTTTTTTTATGTGTTTGTGTGTATTTACACATTTATGTATGTATTTATTAAGACCGCTCTCTTTGACTAACATGGTATTTCACATGTCATGCGACTTGGGGGTCTCACATGTCAGCTCCCAAGTCACGGCAGCGTGAACTGAACCTTATTGATGTATGTATTTAGTTGTTTATGTATTTGTTTATTGATGTATTTATTTTTTTATGTGTTTGTGTTTATTTACCTATTTATGTATGTATTTATGTTTTTATTTACATATTTATGTGTGTTTTTTTTATTTGATTATTTATGTCTGTATTTATTTGAATATTTATGTATTTTTTCTGGGGTTTTTTTGTTTATGAATTTATTTATTTATTTATGGTTTTTATTTCATTATATATGTGTTTTTTAAATTATTGCTATCTGTGTACCTTTGGGAAGATTTTCTTCAAAGCAGACCTCCTTCCTTAACAAACCATACTAATGAACAAATCTGCGCTAACCTAAATACACGGCTCAAAAAAATGAAAGGAAGACTTTGAAAACCAATCAGATCTCAATGGGGAGGAATCTCCTGCTGGATCTCTATACTGACATCGACGGGGGATGGGTGAGGAACGTAAGGACGCCCCATCGTTTGATGGAAATGAAAATGATCGACCTACAGAGGACTGAATTCACAGACACCCTGAAAATCAAAGGGAAAAAATGATGCAGCAGGCTAGTCCATGTTGGTGAAATGTCATTGCAGCAACTCAGAATGGTCCTCAGTGGTCTGTATAGCCCCCACATGCTTGTATGCATGCCTGACAACGTTGGGGGAGGCTCCTAATGAGACCACGGATGGTGTCCTGGGGGATTTCCTCTCAGATCTGGACCAGGACATCACTGAGCTCCTGGACAGTCTGAGGTGCAACCTGGCGGCATCGGATGGACCGAAACATGACATCCCAGAGGTGTTCTATTGGATTTAGGTCAGGCGAGCGTGGGAGCCATTCAGTGGTATCAATTCCTTCATCCTCCAAGAACTGCCTGCATACTAGGAGGAACCCAGGACCCACTGCACCAGGAGGAACCCAGGACCCACTGCACCAGGAGGAACCCAGGACCCACTGCACCAGGAGGAACCCAGAATCCATTGCACCAGGAGGAACCCAGGACCCACTGCACCAGGAGGAACCCAGGACCCACTGCACCAGCATAAGGTATGACAATGGGTCCAAAGATTCCATCCCGATACCTAATGGCAGTCAGGGTACCATTGTCTAGCCTGTAGAGGTTTGTGTGTCCCTCCATGGATATGCCTCCCCAGACCATCACTGACCCACCACCAAAACGGTCATGCTGAACCATGTTACAGGCAGCAGAACGTTCTACACGGCTTCTCCAGACCATTTCACATCTGTCACATGTGCTCAGGGTGAACCTGCTCTCATCTGTGAGAAGCACAGGGTGCCAGTGGTGGACCTGCCAATTCTGGGGTTCAATGGCAAATGCCAATCCAGCTCTATGGTGCTGGGCAGAGAGCACAGGACCCACTTGAGGACATCTGGCCCTCAGGCCACCCTCATGAAGTCTGTTTCTGATTGTTTGGTCAGAGACATTCACACCAGTGGCCTGCTGGAGGTCATTTTGTAGGGCTCTGGCAGGTCTCCTGTTCCTCCTTGCACAAAGGAGCAGATACCAGTCCTGCTGATGGGTTAAGGACCTTCTACGGCCCTGTCCAGCTCTCTTGGAGGAACTGCCTGTCTCCTGGAATCTCCTCCATGCTCTTGTCTCCTGGAATCTCCTCCATGCTCTTGTCTCCTGGAATCTCCTCCATGCTCTTGTCTCCTGGAATCTCCTCCATGCTCTCGTCTCCTGGAATCTCCTCCATGCTCTCGTCTCCTGGAATCTCCTCCATGCTCTCGTCTCCTGGAATCTCCTCCATGCTCTCGTCTCCTGGAATCTCCCCCATGCTCTCATCTCCTGGAATCTCCTCCATGCTCTTGAGACTGTGCTGGGAGACACAGCAAACCCTCTGGCAATGGCATGTATTGATGTACCATCCTGGAGGAGTTGGACTGCCTGTGCAACCTCTGTAGGGTCCAGGTATGGCCTCATGCTACCAGTAGTGATACTGACCCTAGCCAAATGCAAAACGAGTGACAAACAGTCAGAAAAGATGAGTAGGGAAAAAATGTCACCTGTAAAACCATTCCTACAACGTCTTCCTTTAATTTATTTTTGAGCCGTGTATAAATCAAAACCCTATGTATTATGTTGCAGCTCCTCACTGTTGTGCGTTCAGACACCAATAGAAATCAATACAGAAAAAGTGTAGCATAAATAAAATGTGTATAATCCAATATATATGTGCAAAACAAGATATTAAAAAAAGTTTTTAAAAATAGGGAAACACATGTAACTTAGAGATGAGCGAAGTATTCAAAAATTCGATTCGGCTGATTCGGCGAATTCACGGAATAAATTCGATTCGAGTCGAATATATTCGCTGCGAATTTAACTTATAAAAAGGGCCACAGTGTGGCGGTGGAGGCAGCAGCAATGGGAGGCCATACAGCACCCTAATGACAAAATGGAACCCACCAGCAGTGTGAGGAGACCTGAAAGTGGCACATGGCAGAGTGTGGCGATGGAGACAGCAGCAATGGGAGGCCGTACAGGGACCCATGAGACACTCTGGACCTGGCAGCAGCATGAGGAGGGGTACAAGGGGCCCATGACAGATTATGGGCCTGGCAGCAGCAATGGGAGCCCGTAATCTGCCAGCACCCTATGACAAAATGGAACCCACCAGCAGTGTGAGGTGACCTGAAAGTGGCACATGGCAGAGTGTGGCGATGGAGACAGCAGCAATGGGAGGCCGTACAGGGACCCATGACACACTCTGGACCCTGGCAGCAGCATGAGGACGCAGCGGTACAGGGGCCCATGACAGATTATGGGCCTGGCAGCAGCAATGGGAGGCCCGTAATCTTGCCAGCACCCTATGACAAAATGGAACCCACCAGCAGTGTGAGGAGACCTGAAAGTGGCACATGGCAGAGTGTGGCGATGGAGACAGCAGCAATGGAGGCCGTACAGGGACCCATGACACACTTTGGACCTGGCAGCAGCATGAGGAGGCGGTACAGGGGCCCATGACAGATTATGGGCCTGGCAGCAGCAATGGACAAGGGCCCGTAATCTGCCAGCACCCTATGACAAAATGGAACCCACCAGCAGTGTGAGGAGACCTGAAAGTGGCACATGGCAGAGTGTGGCGATGGAGACAGCAGCAATGGGAGGCCGTTTACAGGGACCCCATGACACACTCTGGACCTGGCAGCAGCATGAGGAGGCGGTACAGGGGCCCATGACAGATTTATGGCCTGGCAGCAGCAATGGGAGCCCGTAATCTGCCAGCACCCTATGACAAAATGGAACCCACCAGCAGTGTGAGGAGACCTGAAAGTGGGCACATGGCAGAGTGTGGCGATGGAGACAGCAGCAATGGGAGGCCGTACAGGACCCATGACACACTCTGGACCTGGCAGCAGCATGAGGAGGCGGTACAGGGGCCCATGACAGATTACGGGCCTGGCAGCAGCAATGGGAGGCCCGTAATCTGCCAGCACCCTATGACAAAATGGAAACCCACCAGCAGTGTGAGGAGACCTGAAAGTGGCACATGGCAGAGTGTGGCGATGGAGACAGCAGCAATGGGAGGCCGTACAGGGACCCATGAGACACTCTGGACCTGGCAGCAGCATGAGGAGAGCTTGCGTACGGGGGCCCATGACAGATTACGGGCCTGGCAGCAGCATGAGGAGTCGGTACGGGGGCCCATGGCAGATTACGGGCCTGGCAGATGACGACGAGGCTGCCAAGTGCGATCAGCCTCATCATCATCAATTAGGGTCTCCGCCTCACTACTAGCCCCCTCGGCTGCGTGTGGGTCAGGAGACAGACCTGTCTCTAGACCGGCTACCGAGCCACTCTCCTCGCCAGTACTTCTTCGTCTGGCTGCTGAAGAGGCGGATGTCTCCCCCCGTTCCTGACCGCCCTCTGTTAGCTCTTCCCTCATTGTACAGTATGGCTGATCCCAACAGCATGCGATACTTCGCTTGGTGAGGGAACACCAAAGGACAGGGGCAGGTAGAGGACACGTGATTTCAGTGGGCTTGCTCCCGGGCCATGCCAACTAACGGTTGTGTCTGACGTACCCACCGACCGTTGGCTGTAGGTGTCAGAGGTGACCTGGGAAGAGGAAGACGACCGAGCCAACCAATCGATGACGGCAGGGTTGTCGGTGGAGACACGACCGCTGGATGACACCGGGAGCACTGGCCTCTGGCTGCGACTAGTGCTGCCTCGACCCCTTCCTCTGCTGCCACGTCTGCTCGCATCCTGAAACATTGCCTCCTCTGCCACTCCTCTGTGTGTTGTCTGACATACTCTTTAATTCAACGATTCTGTGTCCCTGAGTAACAATTCTGTGTCCCTGAGTAACAATTCTGTGTCCCTTAGTAACGATTCTGTGTCCCTCAGTAACAATTCTGTGTCCCTCAGTAACAATTCTGTGTCCCTGTGAGTAACAATTCTGTGTCCCTGAGTAACAATTCTGTGTCCCTCAGTAACGATTCTGTGTCCCTCAGTAACGATTCTGTGTCCCTGAGTAAACAATTCTGTGTCCCTGAGTAACAATTCTGTGTCTGTCCCTGAGTAACAATTCTGTGTCCCTGAGTAAACAATTCTGTGTCCCTGATAACAATTCTGTGTCCTGTCCCTGAGTAACAATTCTGTGTCCCTGAGTAACAATTCTGTGTCTCCCTCAGTAACAATTCTGTGTCCCTGAGTAACAATTCTGTGTCTATCCCTGAGTAACAATTCTGTGTCCCCTCAGTATCAATTCTGTGTCCCTGAGTAACAATTCTGTGTCCTGAGTAAAATTTCTGTGTCCGTCCCTGAGTAACAATTCTGTGTCCCTGAGTAACAATTCTGTGTCCCTCAGTAACAATTCTGTGTCCCTGAGTAACAATTCTGTGTCCCTGAGTAACAATACTGTGTACCCTGAATAACAATTCTGTGTCCCTGAGTAACAATTCTGTGTCTGTCCCTGAGTAACAATTCTGTGTCCCTCAGTAACAATTCTGTGTCCCCTGAGTAACAATTCTGTGTCCCTGAGTAAACAATTTTGTGTCTGTCCCTGAGTAACAATTCTGTGTCCCTGAGTAACAATTCTGTGTCCATCAGTCCAGAACAATTCTGTGTCCCTGAGTAACAATTCTGTGTGTCCCTGAGTAACAATTCTGTGTCTGTCCCTGAGGTAACAATTCTGTGTCCCTCACAGTAATCAATTCTGTGTCCCTGGAGTAACAATTCTGTGTCCCTGAGTAACAATTCTGTGTCTCTGTCCCTGAGTACAATTCTGTGTCCCTGAGTAACAATTCTGTGTCCTGTCCCTCGGAGTAACAATTCTGTGTCCCTCAGTAACAATTTCTGTGTCCCTGAGTAACAATTCGTTGTGTCTGTCCCTGAGTAACAATTTCTGTGTCCCTGAGTAACAATTCTGTGTCCCTGAGTAAAAATTCTGTGTCCCTGAGGTTAACAATTCTGTGTCTGTCCCTGAGTAACAATTCTGTGTCCCTGAGTAACAATTCTGTGTCTGTCCCTTGAGTAACAATTCTGTGTCCCTGAGTAACAATTCTGTGTCCCTGAGTAACAATTCTGTGTCTGTCCCTGAGTAACAATTCTGTGTCCCTGAGTAACAATTCTGTGTCCCTCAGTAACAATTCTGTGTCCCTGAAGTAACAATTCTGTGTCTATCCCTGAGTAAACAATTCTGTGTCCCTCAGTATCAATTCTGTGTCCCTGAGTAACAATTCTGTGTCCCTGAGTAACAATTCTGTGTGTCCGTCCCTGAGTAACAATTCTGTGTCCCTGAGTAACAATTCTGTGTCCCTCAGTAACAATTCTGTGTCCCTGAGTAACAATTCTGTGTCCCTGAGTAACAATACTGTGTCCCTGAATAACAATTCTGTGTCCCTGAGTAACAATTTCTGTGTCTGTCCCTGAGTAACAAATCTGTGTCCCTCAGTAACAATTCTGTGTCCCTGAGTAACAATTCTGTGTCCCTGAGTAACAATTTTGTGTCTGTCCCTGAGTAACAATTCTGTGTCCCTGAGTAACAATTCTGTGTCCATCAGTAACAATTCTGTGTCCCTGAGTAACAATTCTGTGTCCCTGAGTAACAATTCTGTGTCTGTCCCTGAGTAACAATTCTGTGTCCCTCAGTAACAATTCTGTGTCCCTGAGTAACAATTCTGTGTCCCTGAGTAACAATTCTGTGTCTGTCCCTGAGTAACAATTCTGTGTCCCCCTGAGATAACAATTCTGTGTCTGTCCCTGGAGTAACAATTCTGTGTCCCTCAGTAACAATTCTGTGTCCCTGAGTAACAATTCTGTGTCCCTGAGTAAACAATTCTGTGTCTGTCCCTGAGTAACAATTCTGTGTCCCTGAGTAAATCAATTCTGGTTGTCCCTCAGTAACAATTCTGTGTCCTGTCCCTGAGTAACAATTCAGTGTCCCTGAGTAACAATTCTGTGTCCCTCAGTAACAATTCTGTGTCCCTGAGTAACAATTCTGTGTCTATCCCTGAGTAACAATTCTGTGTCCCTCAGTATCAAATTCTGTGTCCCTGAGTAACAATTCAGTGTCCCTGAAGTAACAATTCTGTGTCCGTCCCTGAGTAACAATTCTGTGTCCCTGAGTAACAATTCTGTGTCCCTCAGTAACAATTCTGTGTCCCTGAGTAACAATTCTGTGTCCCTGAGTAACAATACTGTGTCCCCTGAATAACAATTCTGTGTCCCTGAGGGTAACAATTCTGTGTCTGTCCCTGAGTAACAATTCTGTGTGCCCTCAGTAAACAATTCTGTGTCCCTGAGTAATCAATTCTGTGTCCTGAGTTAACAATTTTGTGTCTGTCCCTGAGTAACAATTCTGTGTCCCTGAGTAACAATTCTGTGTCCATCAGTAACAATTCTGTGTCCCTGAGTAACAATTCTGTGTCCCTGAGTAACAATTCTGTGTCTGTCCCTGAGTAACAATTCTGTGTCCCTCAGTAACAATTCTGTGTCCCTGAGTAACAATTCTGTGTCCCTGAGTAACAATTCTGTGTCTGTCCCTGAGATCATAACAATTCTGTGTCCCTGAGTAACAATTCTGTGTCTGTCCCTGAGTAACAATTCTGTGTCCCTCAGTAACAATTCTGTGTCCCTGAGTAACAATTCTGTGTCCCTGAGTAACAATTCTGTGTCTGTCCCCTGAGTAATAATTCTGTGTCCCTGAGTAACAATTCTGTGTCTCCCTGAGTAACAATTCTGTTGCCCCTGAGTAAACAATTCTGTGGTCTGTCCCTGAGTAACAATTCTGTGTCCCTGAGTAACACAATTCTGTGTGTCGAGTCCCTGAGTAACAATTCTGTGTCCCTGAGTAACAATTCTGTGTCCCTGAGTAAACAATTCTGTGTCTGTCCCTGAGTAACAATTCTGTGTCCCTGAGTAACAATTCTGTGTCCCTCAGTAACAATTCTGTGTCCCTGAGTAACAATTCTGTGTCTATCCCTGAGTAACAATTCTGTGTCCCTCAGTATCAATTCTGTGTCCCTGAGTAACAATTCTGTGTCCCTGAGTAACAATTCTGTGTCCGTCCCTGAGTAACAATTCTGTGTCCCTGAGTAACAATTCTGTGTCCCTCATAACAATTCTGTGTCCCTGAGTAACAATTCTGTGTCCCTGAGTAACAATACAGTGTCCCTGAATAACAATTCTGTGTCCCTGAGTAACAATTCTGTGTCTGTCCCTGAGTAACAATTCTGTGTCCCTCAGTAACAATTCTGTGTCCCTGAGTAACAATTCTGTGTCCCTGAGTAACAATTTTGTGTCTGTCCCTGAGTAACAATTCTGTGTCCCTGAGTAACAATTCTGTGTCCATCAGTAACAATTCTACTGTGTCCCTGAGTAACAATTAAACAAATGCGGGGGGGGTGTCCCTGAGTAACAATTCTGTGTCTGTCCTCTGAGTAACAATTCTGTGTCCCTCAGTAACAATTCTGTGTCCCCTGAGTAACAATTCTGTGTCCCTGAGTAACAATTCTGTGTCTGTCCCTGAGTAACAATTCTGTGTCCCTGAGTAACAATTCTGTGTCTGTCCCTGAGTAACAATTCTGTGTCCCTCAGTAACAATTCTGTGTCCCTGAGTAACAATTTCTGTGTCCCTGAGTAACAATTCTGTGTCTGTCCCCTGAGTAACAATTCTGTGTCCCTGAGTAACAATTCTGTGTCCCTGAGTAACAATTCTGTGTCCCTGAGTAACAATTCTGTGTCTGTCCCTGAGTAACAATTCTGTGTCCCTGAGTAACAATTCTGTGTCTGTCCCTGAGTAACAATTCTGTGTCCCTGAGTAACAATTCTGTGTCCCTGAGTAACAATTCTGTGTCCCTCAGTAACAATTCTGTGTCCCTGAGTAACAATTCTGTGTCCCTCAGTAACAATTCTGTGTCCCTCAGTAACAATTCTGTGTCCCTCAGTAACATTTTGTGTCCCTCAGTAACAATTCTGTGTCTGTCCCTGAGTAACAATTCTGTGTCCCTGAGTTAACAATTGTGTCCCTGAGTAACAATTCTATGTCCCTCAGTAACAATTCTGTGTCCCTCAGTAACAATTCTGTGTCTGTCCCTGAGTAACAATTCTGTGTCCCTGAGTAACAATTCTGTGTCCCTGATAACAATTCTGTGTCCCTGAGTAACAATTCTGTGTCTGTCCCTGAGTAACAATTCTGTGTCCCTGAGTAACAATTCTGTGTCCCTGAGTAACAATTTCTGTGTCCCTGAGTAATGATTCTGTGTCCCTAAGTAACGATTCTGCTGTGTCCCCTAAAGTCTCTGTGGCCCTAACCTCTGTCCCTAATACACAGAGGTCTGTCTCTCTTGAATGACTGGAGGCTAATGGAGAATTGTAAGATGGCCGCAATTTATAGCTCCACCATTACACAGTGCTGGCTGGCTGGCTGCTGATTGGCTAATGCGATCACATGTCATGAATGAATGCATTATGGGTCAGCGCGCCTTGTCTGCGCGCCTTCCCAGAGATCCCCGCTCCGTCGCCACATCATGTCGCCGCCATTTTTGGGAAAATTCGATCGTGCATGCCGAAGTGGCTAATTTTCAGATTCGGCGCGAATCAAATATTTTCCCAATCTTCGAAACGAATTCCACTTCGTCATGTTCGATTCGCTCATCCCTAAATGCATCACACACAATAAGTGATATAACTGATAAATCTATTCATATTATCAGTTATACCACTTATGATGTGTGTGATGCATTACATGCGCTTCATCCCTTTTTTAAAAACTTTTTTTAAACTATTTTTTTTGCACATTTATATTGGAATATACACATTTTATTTGCGCTACACTTTTTCTATATTGATAGACCTGCATCCTTCTCTTCAGTCTTGCACAGGTTGTACTTGGGCTCCTCCCCTCAGTCTTGCACAGGTGTACTGGCTCCTCCCCTTCAGTCTTGCACAGGTGTATCTGGCTCCTCCCCTTTCAGTCTTGCAACAGGGTGTACTGGCTCCTCCCCTTCAGTCTTGCACAGTTGTACCGCTCCTCCCCTTCAGTCGTGCACAGGTGTACCGGCTCCTCCCCCTTCAGTCTTGCACAGGTGTACGGCTCCTCCTCTTCAGTCTTGCACAGAGTGTACCGGCTCCTCCCCTTCAGTCGTGCACAGGTGTGCCGGCTCCTCCCCTTCAGTCTTGCACAGGTGTACCGGCTCCTCCCCTTCAGTCTTGCACAGGTGTACTGGCTCCTCTCCTGGACTGAAACGGCTTCCTCTGATTTCACTGCACACTGTGAGCTTCTCATAATGTGCATTAAAAGCTGCAGCAGTCAGACAGAGCTCCGCCTCCTTTTCCTGGCTGGAGGATGTCCAGCATCATATACTGCTTTTCTCTCCAGCCTGACTGTCCCTGCTTTGTCTCTTGTCATTCACTGGAGTTTCGTTCATTCAATTATGGAGGCTCAGCATCACATCGCTCCCCTCCAAAAAAAATTGCATGTCAAATGTGGCAGGGGAGGGCTACTTAAACTGGAGTTCTACCTGAAAAAAAAAAAAGTCAGCAGCTACACAAACTGTAGCTGCTGACTTCTAAAATACAGCCACTTACCTGTCCCTCGGTCCAGAGGTTTCCTCCCCACTCGTCTGGTTTCACTGGCAGTCTTCTCTCCCCCGGCGCCAGCATTGTCAGTGTGGGCACCCGGCTGTGACAGCTTGCAGCTTCACAGCTGGTTTCCCTGCGCATGCGTGAGAAGCGCTGCGCTTTGTGAATGGCCCTGTAGTCTTGTGGGACCTGTCATGTGTCCCAGAAGACTACGGGGGGGGGGGACAACTTCCGCTTCCGATTGCCTAGGTGATCAAAGTGGGAGTGGGTACCTGTCAAATTCGAGTACCCACTCCCCAAAGGTGCCAATCCTTAATGGAGAGCGGGGACAAAGGCTTACAGCAGAAGTTCCCCTTTTGGGTGGAGCTCCGCTTTAAAGCAGATTTCCAGCCAAAAGTGGAAGCTCCACTTTTCTTCCTCCTCCCCACCTCTGCTGCCACATTTGGCACCTTTCGGGGGGGAAGGGGGAGTGGGTACCTGGTTTTGACAGGTACCCCCTCCCACTTGTGGCTCAGTTCACTGCGGTGAACTGAGCCGGAAGTTCAGCACTTCTGCAGCCCTTTGGGACACTTCACAGGTCCCAGAGGACTCCAGCCCATTCACAAGGAGCATCACCAGTTTCTCTGGTCAAGCCAGCAGGGGGGAGGGTGTTGTACATAGCTTCCTGAACAAAATTAGGGAACATTCTTCCCACTGACCCCCAATGTAAGGAGCATTCTTCCCACTGATCACCAATGTAAGGGACATTCTTCCCACTGACCCCCAATGTAAGGGACATTCTTCCCACTGACCCCCAATGTAAGGGACATTCTTCCCACTGACCCCCAATGTAAGGGACATTCTTCCCACTGACCCCCCAATGTAAGGGACATTCTTCCCACTGACCACCATTGTAAGGGACATTCTTCCCACTGACCTCCAATGTAAGGGACATTCTTCCCACTGACCTCCAATGTAAGGTGCATTCTTCCCACTGATCACCAATGTAAGGGACATTCATCCCACTGATCACCAATGTAAGGGACATTCTTCCCACTGATCACCAATGTAAGGAGCATTCTTCCCACTGACCACCAATGTAAGGAGCATTCTTCCACTGACCACCAATGTAAGGGACATTCTTCCCACTGATCACCAATGTAAGGAGCATTCTTCCCACTGATCACCAATGTAAGGAACATTCTTCCCACTGATCACCAATGTAAGGAGCATTCTTCCCACTGATCACCAATGTAAGGGACATTCTTCCCACTGACCTCCAATGTAAGGTGCATTCTTCCCACTGATCACCAATGTAAGGGACATTCATCCCACTGACCTCCAATGTAAGGGACATTCTTCCCACTGACCTCCAATGTAAGGTGCATTCTTCCCACTGATCACCAATGTAAGGGACATTCATCCCACTGATCACCAATGTAAGGGACATTCTTCCCACTGATCACCAATGTAAGGGACATTCTTCCCACTGATCACCAATGTAAGGAGCATTCTTCCCACTGACCACCAATGTAAGGAGCATTCTTCCCACTGACCACCAATGTAAGGGACATTCTTCCCACGATCACCAATGTAAGGAGCATTCTTCCCACTGATCACCAATGTAAGGAACATTCTTCCCACTGATCACCAATGTAAGGAGCATTCTTCCCACTGATCACCAATGTAAGGGACATTATTCCCACTGATCACCAATGTAAGGGGCATTCTTCCCACTTACCACCAATAAAAGGGGTATTACTCCCACTGATCACCAATGTAAGGGACATTCTTTCCACTGACAACCAATGTAAGGGACATTCTTCCCACTGACCACCAATGTAAGGGACATTCTTCATACTTACTACCAATATAAGGAACATTTTACATTCTAACTACCAATATAGGGGAACATTCTCCCCACTAATCATCAATGTAATTAGTATTCTTTCCACTAACATCAAAAGTATGGAGGAGCTACACTTTAAAACCAGTGTAACATGCCACGATCCCTACTGACCACCCATGCGGTGTGGCTAATACGAGCTGCAGATATAGTCCTTTTTTTATCAGGGGTTCATTGAGGTCTGAAAATGATTTAAAGGGTTCCTTCCTTGCAAAAAGGATGAGAAACGCTGCTAAAAGCACTCGCAAGATCAACAAGTAAAAGCTGAGAACTGGGGAGGACATTTAGAGATGCATTGGTATGGCTTGGTGGAGTTCCACTTTAACCTGCCTACGTGGCTGGCATGGCCTAAAGGCGATCACTTGATTGAGCTCTGCAGACTTCTTCATTGCATCCATATGCAGCGCTGGGTAAGGAACTGCCAGCAAATTCCAGTGCAGCGCTCCGAGACCCCGCAAGTTCTGGCTCCTTCTCTCAATGTGAAATTCATCCAGTGAAAGAGACTTATTGTCCAGCGAGTGACACGTCCAAAAAAAGAAAAAGAGAGAGGGGAGCCGGGAGTGTGAAGAGCGAGTCTCAGCCAGCAAGGCCAGCTAAACAAATATGGCATTGACTGCCGAAGGGGGTCAGCGAGAAGTCTGGCTCCGGCCGTCACTTTGGAGAGCTACAAAACAGCCTTCGCTTTTCCACTCGACTATTTTTGGGCCCTCGTTAGCGGTTCCTTCAACCTTTGACCGCTGCTAATCCAAAACAACCAGCGGACTGACCGCATCTTCCCCGAGCTTCCAGCTAGACCATTCGCCTCTCTGTACGTACAGAAAGAGGAGTCACTCTCGTTTCCACTGGATACTGTAAAACCGGATCATCCGAACACTTTTCATGTTACAATTACTTTTTAAAGGGTCAGTCTACCCAAAAATGATATTTCAGTTCAGGGGCGGACTGACAACTCATGGGGCCCCCGGGCAATAGGGGATCATGGGGCCCCTGTGTCCTTGCCCAAACTCAAAAAAGCCTATGAAAAAGGTACCAGGGGCATCTCATGGGGCCCCCTACTGACCCCGGGCCCTCGAGCAGTGCCCGAGTTTCCAATTGGTCAGTCCACCCCTGTTTCAGTTAGCGGTGCATCTTAGTGGGCTCAGTCGGCCCTTAGCTTTTGTCTTCCAAAAGTGAGATTTCCTGAACCAAAATACCAGCTAGGGATGAGTGACAAATTTTGGAGAAAATAATGAAATTTTAGCAAAATCGGCCTCTAATCGTATGGATTGCCTGGACCAAATACGCCTGAAAAAAAATAGACATCTCTTTTAGAGAAATTTCTGTATAACCAAAGTGGGGTTTTTTTTGTGCGTTACGTTGTTAGGGTTTTGACAACAAAACAATGGAGAACAAACAATAACAAAAATATAAAGATACACAAGAACAGTAACATAGAAGATTGACAGCAGAAGAAAGTCCAAGCGGTCTATAAAGTCTGCCCACAGTTTTATTTTCTCAGATAATAGATGCAGGATCGCTCCCTTTCCAAGTCACCCCTTGTCTCTGCCCCCTACCTACCTCTGAGCACTGTTCCTTGGTTCCACCCCCTACTCACCCCTGAGCACTGTTCCTTGGTTCCACCCCCTACTCACCTCCGAGCACTGTTCCTTGGTTCCACCCCCTACTTACCTCTGAGCACTGTCCCTTGGTTCCACCCTCTACCCATCTCCAAGTGCTGTCCCTTGGTTCCACCCCCTACCCACCTCCGAGTGCTGTCCCTTGATTCCACCCCCTACTAACCACCGAGAGCTGTCCCTTGGTTCCACCCCCTACTCACCTCTGAACACTGTTCCTTGGTTCCACCCCCTACTCACCTCTGAACACTGTTCCTTGGTTCCACCCCCTACTCACCTCCGAGCACTGTCCCTTGTTTCCACCCTCTATCCACCTCCGAGTGCTGTAACTTGGTTCCACCCCCTACTCACCACCGAGAGCTGTCCCTTGGTTCCACCCCCTACCCACCTTCGAGTGCTGTCCCTTGGTTCCACCCCCTACTCACCTCAGAGCACTGTTCCTTGGTTCCACCCCCTACTCACCCCTGAGCACTGTTCCTGGGTTCCACCCCCTACTCACCCCTGAGCACTGTTCCTTGGTTCCACCCCCTACTCTCCTCCGAGAGCTGTCCCTTGGTTCCAACCCCTAATCACCACCGAGAGCTGTCCCTTGGTTCCACCCCTACCCACCTCCGAGAGCTGTCCCTTGGTTCCACCCCCTACTCACCACTGAGCATTGTTCCTGGGTTCCACCCCCTACTCACCTACGAGTGCTGTCCCTTGGTTCCACGCCCTACCCACCTCCGAGCGCTGTTCCTTGGCTCCACCCCCTACTCACCCCCGAGCACTGTTCCTTGGCTCCACCCCCTACTCACCCCCGAGCACTGTTCCTTGGTTCCACCCCCTACCCACCTCCTAGCACTGTTCCTTAGTTCCACCTCCTACCCACCTCTAACCAGCGGGAAATTTGAAAATGACAAAAAGTGACATTCACTAAATACACTAAAATCACATAGTATAAAATTCCCGAGTGCTTTGTCCGGCGCCCTGCCTGCATTTTTACTGTTCTTTCTGCCTGGAAACTGAGAAACGTCCATGGCGTCCAAAAAGCGTCCCTTTAGGTCAGACGCGGTTTTAGAGCGGCTAGAGAACAGCGATAGTAAATCAGAACCACTTGCAGAATTGAGTGATAATGATTTGTGGGGGAAATTCCTCATCAGACACTGAAAACGATTCTGCGACTTTGCTCAGCGATGTGCGAACTTGGCGCTATATTTCACATTTCAGTGTTTTTGGTTTGATTATATTATTGAATTACATTTATTATTATTATATTATTATTTTTTATGATTATTTATTATATTATAATTTATGATTTCGTGTTTCAAATTTTATCCTCCCCGGGATGTTTACTAGACTCTTGTTCGGACAGATTTCAGTGAGTTATTCCTAAGAATTACAGCCTACAATAAAAAAACTATATATTTCCATGCAAAATAATGTACCGCTTTGAGCACAGAAATATGGACATAATCAGACCGCTAGGGGGGTTAATGGAACAAGCTGAAGTTTGAAGCTGATTGGCTGCCATGCACAGCTGCACCAGATTCTGAGGGCTCCAAGTTTAGTAAACAAACCCCGCTACTACTTGTCTGATCTCACCATTCACTACTCTTTTGGTAAAATAATACTTTGTAAGGTGAGTTGTGAACTTTCCTCCTCTAGTTTGAAGTCTCCACTTTTTTTTTTAATCTTGGCTTCATATTGTATATCCTGCCCTCCTAAACCTTATAGACATCCTTCATGTATTTACAGGTTTCAGTCATATCCCCCTTTCCCTTCTGTCCTCCAGACTGTACACATTCTGTTCCTGCAGTCTCACCTGATATGTTTTATCCCCCAGACCTTTCACCATTTTTGTTGTCTATCTCTGGACTCGTTCTATCCAAACATTATCTTTTTGTATTTGAGGTCTCCAAAACTGGATACAATATTCTAACTGAGGTCTCACTAAAGATCTATATAGAGGAATCAGGACCTCCTCCCCCCTGCTGGTGACCCCTCTAGTGATAGGATCTATATAGAGGAATCAGGATTCAGGACCTCCTTCCTCCTGCTGGTGACCCCTCTAGTGATATAGTTTATAAAGAGGAATCAGGACCTCCTTCCTCCTGCCGGTGACCCCTCTAGTGATATAAAGATCTATATAGAGGAATCAGGACCTCCTTCCTCCTGCCGGTGACCCCTCTAGTGATATAAAGATCTATATAGAGGAATCAGGACCTCCTTCCTCCTGCCGGTGACCCCTCTAGTGATATAAAGATCTATATAGAGGAATCGGGACCTCCTTCCTCCTGCTGGTGACCCCTCTAGTGATATAAAGATCTACATAGAGGAATCGGGACCTCCTTCCTCCCGCTGGTGACCCCTCTAGGGATATAAAGCTCTATATAGAGGAATCAGGACCTCCTTCCTCCTGCCGGTGATCCCTCTAGTGATATAAAGATCTATATAGAGGAATCAGGACCTCCTTCCTCCTGCCGGTGACCCCTCTAGTGATCTATGTAGAGGTATCAGGACCTTCTTCCTCCTGCCGGTGACCCCTCTAGTGATATAAAGATCTATATAGAGGAATCAGGACCTCCTTCCTCCTGCTGGTGACCCCTCTAGTGATATAAAGAACTATATAGAGGAATGAGGACCTCCTTCCTCCTGCCGGTGATCCCTCTAGTGATATAAAGATCTATATAGAGGAATCAGGACCTCCTTCCTCCTGCCGGTGACCCCTCTAGTGATATTAGGTCTATATAGAGGAATCAGGACCTCCTTCCTCCTGCTGGTGATCCCTCTAGTGATATAAAGATCTATATAGAGGAATCAGGACCTCCTTCCTCCTGCCGGTGACCCCTCTAGTGATATTAGGTCTATATAGAGGAATCAGGACCTCCTTCCTCCTGCTGGTGACCCCTCTAGTGATATAAAGATCTATATAGAGGAATCAGGACCTTTTTCCTTTTTCTGGTGATCCCTCTAGTGAAATGTATTTGTGTTATTTTTTCTTCATTTGTTTTCTATTTAATAGTTTGTTTGTTTTTCCCTTACATTTATGCCCCTTTCACACTGACGGTCCAATTGGGTCCACCTGTCAGTTTTTCAGGTGGACCCAATCAGACCATCCATAGCTCTCCAAGGAGCTGCGGGTGTCAACGGACATGTGTCCACTGACACCCACAGGCATCTGATCCACTCCTGTATTCTAAAAACAGACGTCCACAGGATCGGATTGGATGAGAGTCAAATGGAAATGGACAGGCGGTCTGTTTCCATCCGACTGCCCTATGAAGAACAGCGGGCTGTGTCCACTCTGCAGAGCAGAGCAGACACAGCCCTGTCGTCCGCCTGCTCAGTGGGGATCACTTGATGGAGTCCGCCCCATCTCAAAGGGGCCTATATTTTAAAACACATAAACAAAAAACACATTAATCGTCTGCACCGTCTATAACTTTTTGAGCTAAAACATTTTCTCTTGGCCTATTGCAAAAAAAAAAAAAAAACTCAAATGATTTCCCACAATTAACCACTTCCCGTCCAGCCCATAAACAGCCAGACGGGAGCAGAGCAGGAGCGGGTGGCCGTTTATAAACGTCCTTCCCGCTCCCTGCTTGTGCGTACTCCGATCCGGTGCAGACACAGCGGAACACCAATCGTTGTACGGGTCCTCTGTGCGAGGTCCCGATCCTGTGATCACTGATTGGCCAATCAGTGATCACATGAAGAGTAGTAAGCAAGATGTCACTTCTGACCTCATTGCTTACTACGTGTGAAATCTGTGAATGATCACAGAGATCACATGGTACAGGGCTATTCACAACAGCCTTGTGCCATGTGACAAGCTGTGACCAATCACAGCTCACACAATATTTCTCAATGGCTGCAAGAATGCAGCCAGAGAGAAGGAGCAATGATTGCTTTTACAGCCTTTATGGGTGTAAAAGCAATCGGTGTTAAAAAAAAAAAAAAAATCTTCATCACCCCCCACAACTAGTACAGTGCAGGGGCGGACTGACCATTTGGAAACTCGGGCACTGCCCGGGGGCCCAGGGTCAGTAGGGGGCCCTATGAGATGCCCCTGGTACCTTTTTCATAGACTTTTTTGAGTTTGGCCAAGGACACAGGGGCCCCATGATCCCCTATTGCCCGGGGGCCCCATGAGTTGTCAGTCCGCCCCTGGTACAGTTTCACTATGGTGACACTGTACTGCTAGGGTGACAGTATGTAAAAAAAAATAAATAAATAAAAAATAATATAAAAAGAATAAAATAAAAATGTAAAAAAAAATGTTTAAAAATTATAATTTTTGGTTATAAACGAATTTGGATTTTTTTTTTACTAAAAAAAAAATGGAATAAATTTTGGCCAAGATTTATGATGAAATATTATTTATTTGCAAAATTTTATAAAAAAAAACACTTTTTTTTCAAAATTTTTGGACTTTTTCATTTACATAGTAAAAAAAAATAAAAATCCCAGCGGTGAATAAATACCACCAAAATAAAGCTTTATCTGTCTCAAAAAAATGGTAAAAAATTCATATGGGTACAGTGTTGCATGACCGCGCAATTGTCATTCAAAGTGTGATAGTGCTGAAAGGTGAAAATTGCCCTGGACAGGAAGGGGGTAAAAGTGTCCGGACTGGAAGGGGGGGGGGAAGTGTCCGGACTGGAAGGGGGGGGAGTGTCAGTAGGGGGCCCTATGAGATGCCCCTGGTACCTTTTTCATAGGTTTTTTTGAGTTTGGGCAAGGACACAGGGGCCCCATGATCCCCTATTGCCCGGGGGCCCCATGAGTTGTCAGTCCGCCCCTGGTACAGTTTCACTATGGTGACACTGTACTGCTAGGGTGACAGTATGTAAAAAAAAAAAAAAAAAAAAAAAAGCATAAATAATAATATGTCAGCCAGACTACCGATGTAACTATGTAACTATGTAACAATGTCAGCGCCCCCATCTGGCCGTTTATTGACAATGGGCTGAACGGGAAGAGGTTAATAAAATATGGAAGCGTAAAAAGCTTTGTCAGTTTTTTTGTTTTTTTTCTACTTCCTACTCTGTATTTGGGAGAGGAGGTGAAAGCAAATCTCCCCAATGTGATGAAAGTAGAAACAAAAATGGCAGGGGTCTTACACAATTCCCACACCAACCTTTCTAGTTTATTTTTTTTTTAAGTGGAAAAACCCTTAAAATAACATTTTGGACTCAGGGAACCCCTGCTAATAATGACTATATCTACAGCTCACGGTACAGTAACACGAAGGTCAATGGAAACAATGCTCCATACATTTGTGGTCAGCGGGTGGCAAGAATTATCTCTCACAGCTAAAAAAAGCACCGGTGTCATGGTGTCAACGGTTACTTATCCTCAAGGCAAAGATTGCTCATTGAAATCCAAGCAAGATCTGGTGGAACCCTCGAGTTACATGAAACCACGACTGAGAAAGCCTGCTGTACAGTACTCAGAACTTTTTTAAAATGTCTTTACAAACACCGAACTCAGCTAAAATATATAAAAAAATAAAAATAATATATATATATATATACAGTACAGGCATACCTCGGTTTATGAACGCCTCGGTTAACCTCCTTAGCGGTATTCCCGAGTGTAGCTCGGGGTAAAATTTGAGTACCAAGAGCGGTAACCCCGAGCTACACTCGGGCTTACCATGCGGCGTTGCTCTGGGGGTCCCTGCAGCACTTACCTTGTCCTTCGCTCCCGCGATGTGTCCCCTGCAGCATCCCCGGCCATCTCCTCCGGCCGATGCCGGCATCCGGCTTCCGTGTTCCGGTCCCTGTGACGTCGGGACGTACGGGCGCCGGAACCAGCGGGAAATTTGAAATTTTTAAAAAATCTCATTTTTGCTGTCATTGCTGTTTCAATGCATTTCACATACATTTTGTCCCGAGTGCTTTGTCCGGCGCCCTGCCTGCATTTTGACTGTTCTTTCTGCCTGGAAACTGAGAAACGTCCATGGCGTCCAGAAAGCGTCCCTTTAGGTCAGACGCGGTTTTAGACCGGCTAGAGAACAGCGATAGTAAATCAGAACCACTTGCAGAATTGAGTGATAATGATTGGTGGGGGAAATTCCTCATCAGACACTGAAAACGATTTTGCGACTTTGCTCAGCGATGTGCGAACTTGGCGCTATATTTCACATTTCAGTGTTTTTGGTTTGATTATATTATTGAATTAAATTTATTATTATTATATTATTATTTTTTAGGATTATTTATTAAATTATAATTTATGATTTTGTGTTTCAAGTTTTATCCTCCCCGGGATGTTTACTAGACTCTTGTCCGGACAGATTTCAGTGAGTTATTCCTAAAAATTACAGGCCTACAATAAAAAAACGACATATTTCCATGCAAAAAAATGTACCGCTTTCAGCACCAAAAATCGGAAAGAATCATACCGCCAGGGAGGTTAACCACTTGCCTACGAGGCACTTATACCCCCTTATTTACCAGGCCAATTTTCAGCTTTGCGGTGCCGCACTTTGATTGACAATTGCGCGGTCATGCAACATTGTACCCATATGAAATTTTGATCATTTTTTTCTCACAAATAGAGCTTTCTTTTGGTGGTATTTAATCACCACTGGGCACTTTACTTTTTGCGCTATAAATTAAAAAAGTGCAAAAAATTTGAAAAAAAAAAAAAAGTTTCTTCTTCTTCTATTATAAAATTTTTCAAACAGGTATTTTTTCTCCTTCACTGATGTGTGTTGATGAGGCAGCACTGATGGGCACTGATAGGCGGCACTGATGGGCACTGATAGGCAGCACTAAAGGGCACTGATAGGCAGTACTAATGAGGTGGCACGGATAGGCGGCACTGATAGACAGCACTAATTAGGGGTCACGGATAGGCGGCACTGATAGGTGACACTGATGATGGGTACTGATAGATGGCACTGACTGGCATCACTGCTGGGCACTGACTGGCGGCACTGACTGGCACAACCGCTGGGCACTGACTGGTGGCACTGACTGGCAGCACTGCTGGGCTGCACTGGTGGGTGGCACTGGTGGGCAGCACTGGTGGGTGGGCACAGGTGGGTGGCACTGGTGGGCACAGGTGGGTGGGCACAGGTGGGTGGCACTGCTGGGCACAGGTAGGTGGCACTTCTGGGCACAGGTGTGTGACACTGCAGAGTGGCACAGGTGGGTGCACTGCTGGGCACAGGTGGGTGCACTGCTGGGCACAGGTGGGCGGAGCTAGTGGGCGCACTGCTGGGCACAGGTGGGCGGAACTTGTGGGTGGCACTGCTGGGCACCGATCATCAGGGCACTGATCATCAGTGCCCTGATGATCGGTGCCGATCCTCGCTCTGACAACTGCTGGTTCTCGGCAGTACTTTCCTCACGATCTGACAGCGTGAGGAAAGTGCAGCCGAGAACCGGCACTTGCATTTCCCTGTGATCAGCGTGTCATTGGACACCGCTGATCACGTGGTAAAAGGCCGGTATGATCGGCCTTTTACCACATCACGTGATCAGCTGTGTCCGTAGGACACAGCGATCACGGAGACCGCCGGGTGCGCGCCCTCTGGGGCGCGCAGGAGAGTGCGTTCTGGAGGGACGTCATATGACATCCACCCAGAACTGGCCGGCCGCAGTGAAGCCGTCATTCGGCTATCTGCGGTCGGCAACTAGTTAATGTAATTTTTGGTTTACGAATAAAAATCCATTGAAAATAATGCCTCGGTTTTCAATGCATTTACCAATTGTTTTTTAATCATGTCCCTGTACAGTATTTATGCCTTTATAAAGAGTTTTGAACAGATAAGACTTTTTTTTCTACTTTTTTTTCTGACCCCCGGAACGGATGAATTGGTTTTCAATGCATTTACAAATTAATTTTTAACATCAAAATAACAGCGCAAAAATCTAAATCTCCAAATAAATATATTATAAGTGAATAAATACAAAATCAAATGTCCAAATGAAAAAAAGTCCTTATTTTCATTGAATTTCAGTGAATAACATATGCTGCCACCTTCCACCACGTGCAAAATAATATCAACCGCACTCACCAGATGCAGGTGAGTAATGAGCCTTATAGGATATAAGGGATCCTAAGCCCTCTAGGCAAGATCAAAACTTCCTATTCACCATTAATGGGGATAAAACGCATCCACTTTATTCCTCCATGAAATCCTCAATATTGCAGAGAGAAAAAAAGAAACCACATAGTGTAATACTGCCAAATACTCATAAATAAAAGGATAAACTCAGGCCACTCACATGGTCAAATATAATAAAAAAGCCTTGTTTGATCGCCTGTATGACTTAAAAGTATCCAGGTTCCACAATCAGAAAAAATATATATAGGGATCTCACGCTTCAGTTGGATAGCAGAGGATGATCAGCCTTCCCCCTCTGAAGATGGCCGCTTGGAACGCACTCGGCTTGCGTTCCAAACACCGGGAGTGACCAAATTAATTTTTAATCATGTCCCTGTACAGTATTTATGCCTTTAAAGTGCACTTTATAAAGAGTTTTGAACAGATAATAGACTTTTTTACTTTTTCTGACCTCCAGAACGGATTATTTGGTTTTCCATGCATTTGCAAATTAATTTTTAATCATGTCCCTGTAGAGTATTTATGCCTTTAAAGTGCACTTTAGAAAGAGTTTTGAACAGATAAAAGACTTTTTTTTTTACATTTTTCTGACCTCCGGATTGGATTAATTGGTTTTCAATGCATTTACAAATTTTTTTTTAATCATGTCCCTGTACAGTACTATACCTTCATAAAGAGTTTTGAACAGATAAAAGACACTTTTTTTTTACTTTTTTCTGACCTCTGGAATGGATTAATTGGTTTTCAATGCATTTACAATTTTTTTTCTATCACGTCCCTGTACAGTATTTATGCCTTTAAAGTGCACTTTATAAAAAGTTTTGAACAGATAAAATACTTTTTTTTTTTTACTTTTTTCTGACCTCCGGAACAGATTAATTGGTTTTCAATGCATGTATTAATTGTTTTTTTAATCATGTCCCTGTACAGTATTTATGCCTTTAAAGTGCACTTTATAAAGAGTTTAAAACAGATGCTTTTTCTGACCTCCGGAACGGATTAATTGGTTTTCAAGGCATATACAAATTCATTTTTAATCATGTCCCTGTACAATATTTATGCCTTTAAAGTGCACTTTATAAAGAGTTCTGAAAAGATAAAAGACTTTTTTTTTTACTTTTTTCTGACCTCCGGAATGGATTAATTGGTTTTCAATGCATTTACGATTTTTTTTCGCAATACGAACTGATTAATTGGTTTTCGATGCATTTACAAATTTTTTTTAATCATGTCCCTGTACAGTATTTATGCTTTTAAAGTGCACTTTATAAAGAGTTTTGAACAGATAAAATACTTTTTTTTTACTTTTTTCTGACCTCCGGAACAGATTAATTGGTTTTCAATGCATGTATTAATTGTTTTTTAATCATATCCCTGTACAGTATTTATGCCTTTAAAGTGCACTTTATAGAGAGAACTTACAGAGAAAACTTTTTTGGACTTTTTTTTTACCTCTGGAACGGATTAACTGGTTTTCAATTCATTTAATCATGTCCCTGTAGAGCATTTATGCCTTTAAAGTGCATTTTATACAGAGTTTTGTACAGATAAAATACTTTTTTTTTACTTCTTTCGGACCTCTGAAACAAATTAATTGGTTTTCAATGCATTTACAAATTTTTTTTAATCATGTTCCTGTACAGTATTTATGCCTTTAAAGTGCATTTTATAAAGAGTTTTGAACAGATAAAAGACTTTTTTTTTACTTTTTTCTGACCTCCGGAACTGATTAATTGGTTTTCAATGCATTTATGAATTGTTTTTTAATCATGTCCCTGTACAGTACTATACCTTTATAAAGAGTTTTGAACAGATAAAAGACTTTTTTACAGTATTTATGCCTTTAAAGTGCATTTTATAAAGAGTTTTGAACAGATAAAAGACTTTTTTTTTTTTACATTTTTCTGACCTCTGGAATGGATTAATTGGTTTTCAACGCATTTACTAATTTTTTTTCTATCATGTCCCTGTACAGTATTTATGCCTTTAAAGTGTACTTTATAAAAAGTTTTGAACAGATACATTTTTTATTTGCTTTTTTCTGACCTCCAGAAAAGATTCCTTGGTTTTCAATGCATTTACAAATTAATTTTTAAACACGTCCCTGTACAGTATTTATGCCTTTAAAGTGCACTTTATAAAGATTTTTGAATAGATAAAATACTTTTTTTTTTTACTTTTTTCTGACCTCCGGAATGGATTAATTGGTTTTCAATGCATTCCTATGGGAAACCGCGTTTCGGTTTAAAATTTTTCGCAATTAGAAAAGTCCTGCGGAACAAATTAAATTCATAAACCGAGGTACGCCTGTATATGTATGTATGTAGCGCAGAGCCCTGACAGGCCTGCTGATTGGTCCCATGTTCTTTTTCCAAACGGGTGTACCATCAGCCAGGCACACAGCAACTCGGACAGTCTCACCACTCAATGACCATGCAAGGAATGTCTTTTTATGCCTAAATGCTTGTTGAACTTGGTTGGGGTCAGGGGCGGACTGACCATTCGAGCACTCGAGCACTGCCCGAGGGCCCAGAGTTAGTAGGGGACCCCATGAAATGCCCCTGGTACCTTTTATAGGCTTTTTTGGGTGTGCTTTGAGTGTGGGAAAGGACACAGGGGCCCCATGATCCCCTATTGCCCGGGGGACCCATGAGTTGTCAGTCCGCCCCTGGTTGGGGTACAGGGTGGGCTTTGAGATGCTCCAAATTCAGTGCAAACCAGAGGACGCTCTTTGCCTTGTCTACACTCTTCAGGATAATTCCCCTGTTGGCAGACAATAGGACAACAGGCAACCCTGGGACTCCAAGCAAGAAAAAGTTCCCAATGCAACATCCCTGGAGCAGAAGGTTTGAGCAGTGAACAGTCACTAGGATCCTATACTCACTACAGTATGTCCTCATATATTTGCATGCCTCCATCCAGTATCAGCTGGCCAATTTTTCAGTGAATCTCCCAGCCAGATCCTCAGTGAATCCCCTTGATTCCTGCAATTTCCAGAAAATGGGCCCCTCGCAGCTCTCACTGATCTGGGACCTCGGTGAACTCCTGCAGACTTCATGTACATTGTCAGGAAGGGCAGCAACCCTTCAACCTGGGATCTTCTCCTCCTGGACAAGAACTCTGCTGCTCCAGGTCCCAGACTATTTATGCACTCTTCAGCCACCTACTGGACACCCTCTTTCCTCAAGGGATTGGCTGAGAATGCATAATTATATAGGCCTTGAAAGGCAGCAACCCTACAAGCTGGGGTCTTCTCCTCCTGGACAAGAACTCAGCTGCTCCAGGTCCCAAACTACTTCTTCACGGTTCAGCCACCTACTGGACACCCTCTTTCCTCCAGGGATTGGCTGAGAACGCATAATTATATAGGCCAAGAAGGGAAGCAACCCTTCAAGCTGGGGTCTTCTCCTCCAGAACAAGAACTCTGCTGCTCCAGATCCCAGACTATTTATGTACTCTTCAGCCACCTACTGGACACCCTCTTTCCCCCAGGGATTGGCTGGGAATGCATAATTATATAGGCCAAGAAGGGCAGCAACCCCTCCTGCTGGGGTCTTCTCCTCCTGGACAAGAATTCTGCTGCTCCAGATCCCAGACTATTTATGTACTCTTCAGCCACCTACTGGACACCCTCTTTCCTCCAGGGATTGGCTGAGAACGCATAATTATATAGGCCCAGGGTCTGCCTCTTCCTGCTCACTATATTCTAGAATTCACTATAAGGCAGGGGGAAGCAGGGTGGGCTTTGGAATACTCCAAATGCAGTGCAGAATGAAACTAAAGGACACTCTTTGCCTTGTCTACACTCTTCTGGACAATTCCCCTCTTGGCAGGCCATAGGAAAACAAGCAACCCTGGGGACCCTCTGAGCAAAGGAAAGGAACCAATTCAACAGCATGGAAGAAGATGCTCAAAGGGTTAGAACAGCAAACAGTCACTAGGATCCCACACTCAGGCCTATACTTGATGTCCCTCTACACTTGGATGCCCCCATGCAATACCAGCCAGACACTTCTGTGAATTTCCAGGCCAGATCCTCAGTCATTCCCCTTTCATTGGGCCCCAGATCTTTTCAGAAAGTAGGTCCCCCCCCCCAGCTCTTACTGAGCTGGGACCTCGGTGAACTCCTGCAGACTTCAGCTACACTTCCCAGAAGGGCAGAGACCCATCAGGCTGGGGTCTTCTACTGGACAAGAACCATGCAGCTCCATACTATTTATACACTCCTCAGCCTCCTGCAGAGCATTCTTCACCAGGGATTGGCTGAGACCAAATAAATACAAATTTGCCTTTCTCTAGGAGCCAGCTAAAACGTTAAGAGGCAGGGATTTTTTTTAGCGTAGCATGGGTTGTCAGCGTCCGGGAGTTCACGCTATGCGATTTGCCACGTGACAATCACGACAAAACTGCACCACGTTTTAGGTGCCACTGAAAGTATTGGAAACGGAACCTATGTTTTGTGATCACAGTGATTCTGCTGCGATCCCAAAATGCTCAGGTGTGAATGAAATCTCCCCGGTTCACACATATGCGATTCTGGATTCCTTTTTGAAACTCACAGATTCACATAACAGGCTGGATATTTTGTGTTCCTTTTGAGGTGGTTCACACAGATAAGATCCACGTGCATTTTGTTTTGAGTACCATTTGGAAAAGGGTTCTGTTCCAGTTTGTGGCCGTGTGTTCCAGACTCACAAGTGATAGACTAGAGTGGTATGTAGAGATAAGTGTTCACATAGGATTGTTATTGACAGAAAATCTTGCATTGAAGTCTATGGGAGACATTTTCCAAAAGAAGTTTATGGGAGGCGTTTTCCCATAGAGGTCTATGGGGCACGACTTCCCATAGAAGTCTATGGGGCGTGACTTCCCATTGAAGTCTATGGGGCGCAACTTCCCATAGAAGTCTATGGGGCGCAACTTCCCATTGAAGTCAATAATAAAATAGTATGTGGTGCTACAATACACCTCCCTCTTCAATGTATAATTGTGTGATCTCAACTATAGGGGTGGGATGTTCCAATAGTGTGTTTTATGTGTCAATACACCTATCTCTGAAATAAATGTGTCAGTACAAAACTATCTCTCCCGCTCTCCCTCTCCTCTCTCTGGCTCTCTCTCCTCTCTCTGGCTCTCTCCTCTCTCTCTCCCTCCTCACTCCCCCCCTCTCTCTCCCTCTTCCCTCCCTCTCTCCCCCTCTCCCCCTCTCTCTCTCTCTCATCCCCCTTTCTCCCCCCCCCTCTCTCTCTCTCTCTCCCTCCCTCCTCTCTCCCCCCCTTCTCTCTCTCTCTCTCCATCTATCTCCCTCTCACTATCTATCTCCCTCACTCTTTATCTCTCTCTCCCCCTCTCGGCCCCCCCCCTCTCCCCCCCTCTCCCCCCCTCTCTCTCTCCCCCGTTCCCCTCTCCCCCCTCTCTATCCCCCCCCTCTCTGTCTCCATCTTTCTCCCTCTCACTATCTGTCTATCTTCCTCCCTCTTTATCTATCTCCCACCCCCCCTCTCTCTCTCTCTCTCTCACACACACTATCTATCTACCCCCCTCTCTCTCTCTCTCTCTACTCTCTCTCTCTCCTCCCTCCTCTCTCCCCCCCCCCCCCCCCCCTCTCTTTCTCTGTCTCTCTCCATCTATCTATCTCCCTCTCACTATCTATCTCCCTCACTCTTTATCTCTCTCCCCCTTTCTCTCTCCCTCCCCCCCTCTCTCCCTCTCCCCCCCGCTCCCCCCTCTCTCTCTCCCCCCCCTCTCTCCCCCCCTCCCTCTCCATCTACCTCCCTCTCACTATCTATCTCCCACTATCTATCTACCTCCCTCTTTTTTTATCTATCTCCCTCTCCCCTCTCGCTCTCTATCCCCCCCCTCTCTCTCTCCCCCTCTCACTATCTATCTACCCCCCCTCTCTCTCCCTATCACTATCTATCTCCCTCTCTCTCTCTCCCTCTCACTATCTATCTATCTCCCTCCCTCTCTATCTATCTATCTATCTATCTATCTATCTATCTATCTATCTATCTCCCTCTCTCTCCCTCTCACTATCTATCTCCCTCCCTCCCTCCCTCCCTCCCTCTCTCTCTCTCTCTCTCTCTCTCTCTCTCTCTCTCTCTCCCTCTCTCTCCATATATATACAAAGATGTTTTTGCTCATATTTAAATTAAATCAAAGCTGTCATGGATGTCATGGACCCGCCCCCAGGGTGGACGTCATCACGCCAGTCTGGACTCAGAGTACTAATGCACTGAACCAAGAAAAAAGAAAAATTTCAATGTAACATTATGTGAAATGTAATTTCCGAGCTTTCTTCTACGGCTGATTCTTAAAAATCTCTTTCTTATGAGCTACAGATATAAATTGACAGCAGCTCGGCAGCTGTGAGCACAATTACCTATAGATGTGCGCTGGACGAGGTGGGTATACGATTGCCCAGCATCCTGTACTAAAAGCCTCAGTTCCTGCAAAATAAAGATGAAATTCTCCAAAGTAAATGGAGTGTGCAGTGTGATCCTGGACGGCTGATTGTGAACCTGTGTTTCTGGGAAGGCTCTGGTTCCGCTCAAGGTAACGCTTCAGCGAGCCAAATATTATCAGATCAAATATTGGGCTTCTTAATTGAATATTGGAGATTTACAGTGTGTTTTTAGGTAAATCCTGGATATTAAACTGAAGGCCTATAATCTCTTCAAACACATCAGAATTTTTATGGCTTTGTAACTGGCCCAAGAGGCCCAAGATAGAGGGTGTAGGAGGTCTACCAAGATCTTCTGACCTAGTGGATAAATATTGCTTGTTTGATTTCTCTGGTGTCCACTTGGCAAGAAGTCATTGTACTTGAAGAACGTACCCTCAAGGCTCTTTTATTAGGTTGTATCCAGTGCTAGAGTAGTAACGTGTCTGTCCTTTATAGAGATCATTGCTAACTCATACAAGAACATAAAGTGCAGCTCCCCAATCCTGCCCAAAGGCTATCTTCTAAAATGCATTTATAGTTGCATTAATGGGGTTCAATCAACCACCCTTCCCTCACTATCCATGGTAAACTGCGGGGAAAAAAATGGCAGCCAGCCTGAGGAGTATAGTACACTCTATGGATACATTTCAATAGCCAAAAATATGGAATCGCCACTCTTGGAAAATGTTCATTCAATTGTGTTGAAAAAAACCCAACAATTACAGGACATGCCTCAAAACTATTTTCATTTAACCTTCCAGCCTTCTGGCTTTAAGAAACACAAAAAATAAAAAAGAAAGCAGACTGTAGTCATATGCCTTTAAGTGTTCTTTGTATTTTGTCTCTGCTCCTCCCCTTCCTTTGTTTTAGTTCATGCTGTATAGATAGCCCCACCCTTTTTCCCAGTAAGGCATTTCAGCTTCAAGCCTCATGTCATATGGAAGCAGATCACATTATGATCTTTTGACCTATCTGACATTCATTGTAAGATTCTCTCAGTTTATGGAATGAACTTCACAAGATCTACAAGGTGTAGTCTGGATCGAGTCACTGCCTGTGTTATTCAACTAAGATTGGAGTTATCGCTATCTCATCACAACTGTAAGTTACAGAGATCACACTTTCACTTTGTGACCTGCTGTGACCAATCACAGCAGGTCACATGACAGTTGTATAGGATGGATGGCTTCATTCATGCCATCCATTGTATACTAGTGTCTAGCTGTGAATGGTCACAGCAGGTCACATGCACATGTCATTTGATTAGCTGTGGCCAAATCACAGCTAAGCACAAAAAAAAAAAAAAAAGCCCTGAATGAATCGATGTCATTCAGGTAAATGCTTGCTTATAGCAGAGTAATTCTTTGTTATAAGCAAATTGTGTAAAAAAAAAAAAAATACTGATCACTTCCCCAAAGTAGTACAATGTTACTATGGTAACATCATACTACTTTGGTCATAGTGAAATATGAAAAAAAAATCTTAAAAAAATCTTTAAAAAAAATAATAAAAAAATGATTTAAAAAAATTAAAAAAAAAATATATATATATATTTTTTTCATACTGTCACCAGTCAGTGTCTCTGATCACCGCCATGCCAGTTATATGACGACGCTGTACTACACTGGTGGCAGTATGTAAAAAAAAATAGTGAAGCTAATTTTTTTAATTTTTTCATTTTCTGAAAAATTATGACATAAAAAAAAAACGACTTAAAAAAGCCATGCCTCTTATGAAGTACGTCGGACTGTCTACTCTGCAAAAAAGGGTCATTTGGGGGATATCTGTACTGTCCTGACATTTGGGGGATATCTGTACTGTCCTGACATTTGGGGATATCTGTACTGTCCTGACATTTGGGGGATATATGTACTGTTCTGACATTTGGGGGATATCTGTACTGTCCTGACATTTGGGGGATATCTGTACTGTCCTGACATTTGGGGGATATCTGTACTGTCCTGACATTTGGGGGATATCTGTACTGTCCTGACATTTGGGGGATATCTGTACTGTTCTGACATTTGGGGGGATATCTGTACTGTCCTGACATTTGGGGGATATCTGTACTGTCCTGACATTTGGGGGATATCTGTACTGTCCTGACATTTGGGGGATATCTGTACTGTCCTGACATTTGGGGGATATCTGTACTGTCCTGACATTTGGGGGATATCTGTACTGTCCTGACATTTGGGGGATATCTGTACTGTTCTGGCATTTGGGGGATATCTGTACTGTCCTGACATTTGGGGGATATCTGTACTGTCCTGACATTTGGGGGATATCTGTACTGTTCTGACATTCTGGGACCTCAAGAAATTAGATTGGCCGTCAGTACTTCAGGATTGATCAATATTCAGATCTATACCATAGTTTGTGAACTCTATAACTTTCCTACAAACTAAATAATACATCCTAATTTGGTTTATTTTCACCAAAGACGTGTAGCAGAATACATCTCGGCCTAAATTTATGAAGAACAATTATTTATTTGCAAACTTTTATAACAGAAACAAAGAAAAACATGTTTTTATTTCCAAAATTTTTGGGGATTTTTTGTTAATTTAGCAAAAAATAAAAACCCCAGCGGTGATTAAATACCACCAAAAGAAAGCTCTAGTTGTGTGAAGACAATGATAAAATTTTAGTTTGGGTACAATGTTGTATGACCGCGCAATTGTCATTCAAAGTGTGAGAGCGCTGAAACCTGAAAACTGGCCTGGGCAGGAAGGTGTAAAATTGCCCGGTATTGAATTGGTTAAAAAAGAGCATTTGCACAACCTTGGTGAGCTGTTGCACCAAGCTGATGGACATGAATCATGGCTCCAACACTGGAGATGTCAATTGAAACAAAGGAGAGGATTATAAAACCTCTTCAAGAAGGAAATCATCATGAAATGTTGCAAAAGGTGTTGGTTGTTCATACTCAGCTGTGTCTAAGTACAAATCAAATGGGAAGGTTGTAAAAGGGAAGCGTACTGGAAGACAAAGGAAGACATCAACGGGTCAAGATAGAAAACTTAAAGCAATGGCCTTGGAAACAGAAAATTCACAAATGAGGAACAAATGGGCAGAAACTGGGGTCAATGTCTGTGAGCGAACTGTAAGACATCGCCTAAAGGAAATGGAAATTCCATACAGAAAAGCCAAACAAAAACCACCATTAATACCTAAACAGAAACAAACAAGGTTACAGCGGGCTAAAGAAAAGCAATCATGGACTGTGGATGACTGGATGAAAGTGATATTATCACGTACCTGGTGATGAAGGCCAATGGAGAGAGGGCTTCCCTTGCGGCTAAGTTCCGGACTCTCCTGAGAATGGGACAGCAGGAGTCAGACCCAAAGTTGCACAGGTCGTCTGTAGGAGTGCTGGTTGGTGGTCCACCCAGAAGCACAGCTGATGTACGGAGATAGGTCTGCAGACAGGTGGCACCTATGCGAGGTATGCAAGCCCTTCCGGGATTTAGAGGTTTACTGGATAGCCGGTTCAAGCCAAGGTCAGGTACCAGGTAGGAGTCAGAGCAGACGTAGTCAGATGGGATAGCCGAGGTCATACACAGAGGAGCGAGAGAGAGAGAGTATCCATAAGCCAAGCCGAGGTCATACACAAAGGAGCGAGAGAGAGAGAGAGTATCCGTAAGCCAAGCCGAGGTCAGATCAGGGGTTAACCAGAGTAAACAGGTCCAGGAGCAAGCCGAAATCACAGGTCACAATAACAGGAAACAGGCACGGGGAGTTAGAGATCATCCAGCAACTTGAGGAAGTGATGAGCCTCCTTATAAAGGCCATCTGGCACCAAACTGAGGCTGATGCGTTCTTCTGCGGCCATGCAGGGCACTGGAAGAAATGCCAGATCTTCCAGAACTTCTGCCATGGACAGGACCCTGACAGATATTCAGTGATGAACCACAAATCTGCATTGGGCAAGGTGATGATGCTGGAACTTTTGTTTGGTGACGTTCCAATGAAATGTATAAAGACGACCATCTGACCATCTGAAAAAAACATGCAAATTTCCACAATCATGGATGATATGGGGTTGCATGTCAGGTAAAGGTACGGGGGGTCCAGATCTTCTATAGCTGTAGTATATAAAGAAAACACTTCTAAAATACTTATGTTTTGGTATAAGACCCCTGAGATTCTCCATGCTCACAATCCAAGTGTTTCTTCTGTCTGGTGGTGGTGTGGCGAGGAACCTGGCACTCTCTTCCACATTTTCTGCACCTGCCTGCGCATTGCACCTTTTTGGATAGAGGTCCTTCACCTTTTACAGGCTCCTATTCCATTTGAGCCCATCTACTTTTTGTTGGGCCTACCTTTTTCAGGCCTCTCCAAATTTGCCAGGAAACTATCCTCCCGTGTTTTAACAGCGGCCAGGAGAACCAACCCCATGTATTGGCTTCTTACTACGCCTCCTACACGATCAGAATTGGTGAAGGTTATAACAGAGACTAGAAGAATGGAGGACCTCACTGCTTTGCATGCTAACTCTGTTCCCATCTTTTGAGGCAGTTTGGGAACCGTGGAATCTTTCCATTTCTGATTTGTCTATTCAATTGTCTGACCATGATGGCTAATTCACTGTTATGTATTGACATTGTATGTACCTCTATTCACCTCCTCGATGAGCCTATTTCTCTGTTCTTTTATTGCTCTGTGAATGTTATTCCGCAATTCTATGCAACTCTGTTTGCTGTAAGCATTTTGAAAATCAATAAAAAGTAATTATAAAAAAAACACCCCCAGGTACAAAAACAGTTCATAAGCTTCCACCCCAGGGGTGGACATCCAATAACCCTCCGATATAGTCACCCTTCCACCATGCATTGCATTCTGTAACTAAAGGGACTATATGATGATTTGCTAATTCATGTACCCAATTGTTAGGTTCACATCAGGGGCGGACTGACAACTCATGGGCCCCCCGGGCAATAGGGGATCATGGGGCCCCTGTCTCCTTGCCCAAACTCAAAAAAGCCTATGAAAAAGGTACCAGGGGCATCTCATGGGGCCTCCTACTGACCCCGGGGGCCCTCGGGCGGTGCCCGAGTTTCCAAATGGTCAGTCCGCCCCTGGTTCACATCATCTTTCCTTTCTGTTTTTGTTTGGATTTTGTTTTTCATTTGTTATTGTTTTCAGCATTGTTAATGCGATGAAACCATGTATACTTCAAATCAGGGGCGGACTGACAACTCATGGGCCCCCCGGGCAATAGAGGATCATAGTGCCCCTGTGTCCTTGCCCAAACTCAAAAAAGCCTATGAAAAAGGTACCAGAGGCATCTCATGGGGCCCCCTACTGACCCCGGGCCCTCGGGCAGTGCCCGAGTTTCCAAATGGTCAGTCCGCCCCTACCTCAGATGTATGTCCCGACTGGGGACGCTAGCACTTGCTGATACTATCCATGATCTGAATGTAACCTGTATATGTTATCATGGTGCTTCTTTTCTCAATAAAAACTGTTTTTGGAAAAAAAAAAAAAAAAAAAAGGTACAAGGGTTGATGACAATCATTAAATCTTCAATAAATGCACAAGTTTATATCGAGATTTTGGACACTTTTCTTATTCCATCAATTGAAAGGATGTTTGGCGATGATGACATCATTTTTCAGGATGATACTGCATCTTGCCATAGGGCAAAAGCCGTGAAAACTTTCCTTCAAGAAAGACATAGATTGTCAATGGGATGGTCTGTGGATAGTCCGGACCCAGGGGCGTACTGACAAACTCATGGGGCCCCCAGGCAATAGAGGATCATGGGCAGGGGCGGACTGACCATTCGAGCACTCGGGCAGTGCCCGAGGGCCTGGGGTCAGTAGGGGGCCCCATGAAATGCCCCTGGTACCTTTTTATAGGCTTTTTTGGGTATGCTTTGAGTGTGGGCAAGGACACAGTGGCCCCATGATCCCCCATTGCCTGGGGCCCCATGAGTTGTCAGTCCGCCCCTGATCATGGGGCCCCTGTGTCCTTGCCCACACTCAAAGCACACTCAAAAAAGCCTATAAAAGGTACCATTTCATGGGTTCCCCTACTGACCTCGGGCACTCGGGCTCGAATGGTCAGTCCACCCCTGTCTGGACCTCAATCCAATTGAAAAATCTCTACTGGAAATGAAAGAAAGTGGTCCATGACAAGGCTCCAACTGGCAAAGTTGTTCTGGCAACTGCAATAAGAGAAAGTTCGAGCTGGATTGATGAAGAATACTGTTTATCGATAGTTAAATCCATGCCTCAGAGAATTCAAGCTGTTATAAAAACCAGAGTTGGTGCAATAAAGTACTATTCGTGTACTGTAGTGTTTTTTTTATTTTACTCCATAATGTTTTTCCTTGAGAATTGAGTGATTCCATATTTTTTTCCTCTGCTTGATCTGCAAAAACAGTTGCAACTGACTACAGTTGTTTTTTACTTTTACATTTTTTTAAGTCTTTCTTAAAGCCAGGAGGTTGAAATGTTAAATGCAAATAGTTTTGAGGCATGTCTGTGATTTAGTTTTTTTTCTACACAATTAAACAATTGAATGAACATTTTCCAAGAGTGGCGATTCCATACTTTTTGCTAGGGGTTGTACAATTGAAATGTATCAATAGAGTGTACTATACTCCTCAGCGGCTGTGACGGGAGTCACTTTGGGTGGGGGGCCCATGGAGCACAGCCCCCTTTGGAGAGGTGGGGAGACCCCTGTCTCAGCTCCCCCTATCCCTATTATGTGTAAGTCACCCTGTGCCTGTTAGGGGTACAGGGTGGAATGTCCTGATATTGTAGACATCTATAGGTGGGGTGTGGGGTTGGTCATTGTTTACTGCCAGGTGGTTCCATTGTTCTATTGTGTCTTGCTTGTGAGCAAACTATTATGGGATGTATGTGTTTATGTGTATTGGCTTGGTGGGAGGTGTCAGCGGTGTGGTCTCATTACTAAATGTATTGCCCCGCCCTAAGTCCATATGCAGGGAGGTGGGTTGTTCCCTTGAATGTTTATATCTTGTATCTGTGTTAAAATAAACCAGTCCATTTCCTGTTTTAATACAAGTCTGGTCTTGTCTCGTCTTGTGTGGTCAGCGGTGGTGTCCGTGGATCTGTGTTCGGACAGGGAAGCGGGAGTCTAACGGAAATACCCTAGTGCAGTCGGGGTCCGGTTCTGTTACAGCGGGTGGCTGCAATTTATCCTGGCAGAAGTGCAGCGCGCCCCCACTGTGATATAGTTGAGGGAACATTTACCCACACGTTTTGGTCTAGTTCCAAGTTGCATCCCTTTTGAGCAGGAGTACTGGATACTGATAATGCAGTTGGTAACTTGACTATACCTATGGACCCTTTAGGACTTACTGATCTTGTGGAGGCTTCTAAACATACCAAGCTGTTTGTCTTTTTTTCAACCTATTATGCCAGAAGGGAAATATTGCTGAGATGGCAACTACTGACTGCATCTAGGGTCTCTGGCTAGAAGGCGGGAAATAATGAGGCTGTACTCCTATAAAAGCTTACATACAGTACATAAGCCGAAATTGTCAAGCAAAAATTTGACAAAATTTGGACTAGCTGGGTGGAGGCAGGGTCTTACGGTTTAAGACATTGATACCCCCCGGTGGACATTTGGGGCTTGGTTGTGCTTGGATACTGTATTTCTATCCGTACTACCTCATGCCCTTTTATGCTTCTCCTTTTCCCTTCCTTTTTCTCTTCCTGTCCTCTTCCACCCCCTTTTTTTCTTCCAACCCCCCCTCTACCTTCTCTTTTGTCCCCTCTCTTTTTTTAAGCTAGGTTTCATATTCATACCAATAACGGAATCTTATTTGTTACACTTCCATGGTGGTTCCTTCATCAATGCATAGACCATCTCAGACATACAGTAATGGCTGACTATACATATAGACCCTTTAGGACTTACTGATCTTGTGGAGGCTTCTAAAGATACAAAGCTGTTTGTCTTTTTTCAACCTATTATGCCAGAAGGGAAATATTGCTGAGATGGCAACTACTGACTGCATCTATGGTCTCTGGCTAGAAGGCGGGAAATAATGAGGCTGTACTCCTATAAAGCTTACGTACAGTACATAAGCCGAAATTGTCAAGCAAAAATTTGACAAAATTTGGACTAGCTGGGTGGAGGCAAAGGGTCTTACGGTTTAAGACATTGATACCCCCCGGTGTACATTTGGGGGCTTGGTTGTGCTTGGATACTGTATTTCTATCCGTACTACCTCATGCCCTTTTATGCTTCTCCTTTTGCCTTCCTTTTTCTCTTCCTGTCCTCTTCCACCCCCTTTTTTTCTTCCAACCCCCCCTCTACCTTCTCTTTTGTCCCCTCTCTTTTTTTAAGCTAGGTTTCATATTCATACCAATAGCGGAATCTTATTTGTTACGCTTCCATGGTTGTTCCTTCATCAATGCATAGACTGTCTCAGACATAATGGCTGACTATACCTATGGACCCTTTAGGACTTACTGATCTTGTGGAGGCTTCTAAACATACCAAGCTGTTTGTCTTTTTTCAACCTATTATGCCAGAAGGGAAAGATTGCTGAGATGGCAACTACTGACTCCATCTAGGGTCTCTGGCTGGAAGACGGGAAATAATGAGGCTGTACTCCTATAAAAGCTTACCTACATAAGCCGAAATTATCAAGCAAAAATTTGACAAAATTTGGACTAGCTGGGGGGAGGCAAAGGGTCTTACGGTTTAAGACATTGATACCCCCGGTGTACATTTGGGGGCTTGGTAGTGCTTGGATGCTGTATTTCTATCTGTAGTACCTCATGCCCTTTCATGCCTCTCCTTTTCCCTTCCTTTTTCTCTTCCTGTCCTCTTCCCTCCCTTTATTTTTCTTCTTAGCTCCCTTCCCTTTAAAAAAAAAAACAGGTATAAGATACTGCTAGAACCTTAAATTCCAAGGAATCAAAATTCTGTGGGCATCTAGCCAACAAAGTCTGTGAGAGCAGGGAGACTTGGTGGGTCTTTGAAGGGCATTAGAGCCTTGTCCAATTAGACCATCAGTCAAAACTAATATTGCTGCACAATAAACCATGTTCTTTAATACTATGCCTACCTTTTACCTTGGCCAGCATCCTGTCTTGGACCACCAGAATTTAGATACTGCTAAAAAAAAAAAACCCTGTTATCACGTACCTGGTGATGGAGGCCAATGGAGGGAGGGCTTCCCTTGCGGCTAAGTTCCGGACTTCCCTGAGAGTCGAACAGCGGGAGTCAGGCCCAAAGTTGCACAGGTCGCCTGTAGGAGTGCTGGTTGGTGGCCCACTGCTGGTTGGGGTCCCACTCAGAAGCACAGCTGGTGCATGGAGATAGGTCTGCAGAAAGGAGGCGCCTTTGCGTGGTATGCAAGCCCTTCCGGGATTTAGATGTTTACTTGGTAGTCAGTTCAAGCCAAGGTCAGGTACCAGGTGGGAATCAGAACAGACATACTCAGATGGGATAGCCGAGGTCATACACAGGAGTGAGAGAGAGAAAGAGTATCCGTAAGCCAGGCCGAAGTCAGATCAGGGGTAAGGCAGAGTAGACAGGTCCAGGAGCAAGCTGAGTCGGTAACAGGAAATCAAGGGTCAAGTCACAGGAAACAGGAACAGGGCACGAGGAGCTAGAGATCATCCAGCAACTTGAGGAAGTGATGAGCATCCTTATAAAGGCCGTCTGGCACCAGACTGAGGCTGATGTGTCCTTCTGCGGCCATGCAGAGTACTGGCAGAAATGCCAGATCTTCCAGAACCTCTGCCTTGGACAGGACCCTGACACTGTTCTCCGAGGTACCAAAATCCCTGTGGGCTTCCAGCTGACATGGTCTATGGGGGCAGGGAGAATTATTGGGTCTTTGAGGAGGATTAGAGCCTAGTCCAGCTATTGAGACCAACATGTTTGGGGTATCCTGATTAATTGGTTACTCTCCTTCCCATCTTTTTTGCTAAAATAAATAAACTAGTTTAAGCCTATTATAACCAAAGTGACTGGTACCCAGTTTTCTAAGGTGGCCTGGAGAAGAACTGCATCTGAGAGTGAGGCTTTATTGCTATGTAAGTGTTCTTGGGCCATTCATAATATAAGCTGTTCATCATCCAAAGGTAAATTCTTATTGAAATCAGTACTAATACTGCTACACAGTAAGCTATGTTCTTTAAGGCAGCAACCAACTTTTACCATGACCACCAACAAACTACACTTCTATGATCCACAGTTAACCCTCTTAACTCCCCTGTCTTGGAACACCAGGATTAAGATACCACTAGAATCTTGAAATCCAAGGAACCAAAGCCCTGTGAGCCTTTATTGCTATGTAAATGTTTTAGGGACATTCATAATTAGAGATGAGCGAATTATTCAAAAATTCGATTCGGCTGATTCGCCGAATTTGAGGAAGAAATTCGATTCGATGCGAATTTATTCGCTACGAATTTAACTTATAAAAAGGGTTTCTAGGCTTCAGAGAGCCTTTAAATTAGTGCAGAACACTGTACCTTTAATTTAAATGCCCTTGGAGATGAGGAAGGAGAAGGAGAAGGAGAAGGATGAGAAGAAGGAGAAGGAGAAGGATGAGAAGAAGGAGAAGGATGAGAAGAAGGAGAAGGATGAGAAGAAGGAGAAGGAGAAGGAGAAGGATGAGAAGAAGGAGAAGGATGAGAAGAAAGAGAAGGATGAGAAGAAGGAGAAGGAGAAGGATGAGTAGAAGGAGAAGGAGAAGGATGAGAAGAAGGAGAAGGATAAGAAGAAGGAGAAGGAGAAGGATGAGAAGAAGGAGAAGGATGAGAAGAAGGATGAGAAGAAGAGAGAAGGAAGGATGAGAAGAAGGATGAGAAGAAGGAGAAGGATGAGAAGAAGAAGGATGAGAAGAAGAAGAAGGATGAGAAGAAGAGAGAAGGATGAGAAGAAGAAGAAGGATGAGAAGAAGAAGAAGGATGAGAAGAAGAAGAAGGATGAGAAGAAGGAGAAGGATGAGAAGAAGAAGAAGGATGAGAAGAAGAAGAAGGATGAGAAGAAGGAGAAGGATGAGAAGAAGAAGAAGGATGAGAAGAAGAAGAAGGATGAGAAGAAGGAGAATTCCAAGCCGGCAAAAAGTGTATCTGCAGAGCTCCGCTATTTCTTAGCGGAGCTCTGCAGATACACTTAGCGGAGCTCTGCAGATACACTTTTTGCCGGCTTGGAATTCTTCTTATTTTCATCCTACTTCTTCTTCTTCTTCTTCATCCTCATCCTCAGAAGAAGAAGAAGAATGAAAAGAAGAAGAAGAATGAAAAGAAGAATGAAAAGAAGAAGAATGAAAAGAAGAAGAAGAAGAATGAAAAGAAGAATGAGAAGAATGAAAAGATTCTTCTTCTTTTCATTCTTCTTTTTCTTCTTCTTCTTCTTTTCATTCTTCTTCTTCTTCTTTTCATTCTTCTTTTCATTCTTCTTTTCATTCTTTTCATTCTTCTTTTCATTCTTCTCATTCTTCTTCTCATTCTTCTTTTCATTCTTCTTCTCATTCTTCTTTTCATTCTTTTCATTCTTCTTCTCATTCTTCTTTTCATGAAGAAGAAAAGAAGAATGAGAAGAATGAAAAGAAGAATGAAAAGAAGAAGAAGAAGAATGAAAAGAAGAATGAGAAGAAGAATGAAAAGAAGAATGAGAAGAATGAAAAGAAGAATGAGAAGAATGAAAAGAAGAATGAGAAGAAGAAGAAGAATGAAAAGAAGAAGAAGAATGAAAAGAAGAAGAATGAAAAGAAGAAGAAGAATGAAAAAAGAAGAAGAAGAAGAAGAATGAAAAGAAGAAGAAGAATGAAAAGAAGAAGAAGAAGAATGAAAAGAAGAATGAAAAGAAGAAGAAGAATTGAAAAGAAGAAGAAGAAGAATGAAAAGAAGAATGAAAAGAAGAATGAGAAGAATGAAAAGATTCTTCTTCTTCTTCTTTTCATTCTTCTTTTCATTCTTCTTCTTTTCATTCTTCTTCTTCTTCTTTTCATTCTTCTTTTCATTCTTCTCATTCTTCTTTTCATTTCTTCTCATTCTTCTTCTCATTCTTCTTTTCATTCTTCTTCTCATTCTTCTTTTCATTCTTCTTCTTCTTTTCATTCTTCTTTTTCATTCTTCTCACTCTTCTTTTCATTCTTCTTTTCATTCTTCTTCTCATTCTTCTTTTCATGAAGAAGAAAAGAAGAATGAGAAGAATGAAAAAGAAGAATGAAAAGAAGAAGAAGAATGAAAAGAAGAATGAGAAGAGGAATAAAAAGAAGAATGAAAAGAAGAATGAGAAGAATGAAAAGAAGAATGAAAAGAAGAAGTATTCCAGTACAGCAAAAAGTGTATCTGCAGAGAGCTCCGCTATTTCTGACAGTTCTCTGACAGCTCCTTCACATTTACAGCGGTTGAAACATTGTATCTGTTTCCGAATAAAAACATCTGTATCCTAAATGGAAACAAATAGATACAATGTTTCAACCGCTGTAAATGTGAAGGAACTGTCAGAGAACTGTCAGAAATAGCGGAGCTCTCTGCAGGGACACTTTTGCCGGCTGATCGGGAAAAATCCGATTCGCGCACCCGAAGTATGCTAATATTCGGATTCGACGCGAATCGAATTTTTCCTGAAATTCGAAACGAATTCCACTTCGCCTGGTTCGATTCGCTCATCTCTATTCATAATTTAAATTGTTAGTTATTTGAAGGTCAGTTCTTATTTACTTCAATACTAATACTGCCATACAATAAGCCATGTTCTTTAAGAACCACCTTTTACCATGGTCCACAATTAACCTTCTCAGCTCCCCTGCTTTGGAACACTGGGACTAAGATATCACTAGAACGTTGATCTCCAAGAAACCAAAACCAAGTGGGCATCCAACCAACTTAGTCTGAGAGCAGAGAGACTTAAGTGGCCTTTGAAAAGAATTAAAAGGAAGTCCAGCTATTGAGATTGTTTGGGGTATCCTGATTAATTTGTTACCTTCCTCCCCATTTTTTTTCCTAAACTATGTGAACCGGTTTATGTTTATTTCAACTAAAGTTACTGGTGCCCATTTTTCTAAGACAATCTGGAAAAGAACCATGCGTGAGGCTGAAGGTGCCTGAAGCTTTATTGCTATGGACGTATTGTGCCTGGGACATTCATAATATAAACTTCTATTCATCAGAAGTTAAATTATTCTTGAAATGAATACTTATAGCATTCTTTGAGATAACACCCACTTTTTAGCATGACCGCCAAAAACTGAGCTACCATGGTCTACAGTGAACCTTCTCAGCTCCCCTGCCTTGGAACACCAGGATTAAGATACCATTGGAACCTTGATCTTCAAGGAATCAAAAACCCATGGACATCCAGCCAACACAGTCTGCAAGTAAATGAAGACTTAGGTGGCCTTTGAAGAGGTTTAGAACCTTGTCCAGCTATTGAGACCAACATTCTTGGGGTATCCTGGTTTCCTAAAATAAGTAAACTGGTTTATGTTTATCTCAATGAAAATGACTGGTTCCCATTTCTCTAAGACAACCTGAAAGAGAACCACACCTGGGACTGAGGCTTTATCGCTATGAAAGTGTTCATGGGCTATTTGTAATATAAGCTGTGAGTCATCTGAAGGTCAAATCTTTTTGAAGTCAATATTAACAGAGCTAAACATTAAGTCATGTTCTTTAAGAAAGAAAACATCTTTTAGCATGGCCACCACCCTGGTCCGCAGTGAACCTTCTCAGTTACTCTTGTCTTGGAGCACTGGGATTTAGATACCTCTAGAACAGTGGTTCTTAACCTGGGTTCGATCGAACCCAGGGGTTCGGTGAGTCAGTCTCGGGGGTTCGGCGGAGGTGACCCACACCCGACTCATGATTTGTGATGACATGCCCAGTGGTCGGCAAGCCGCGGCTCTTGTGTGCCGGGCGCCCGCTCCCCTCGCTCCTCTCGGGCGGCAGGGACTCAAATGCAATGATTGGCCAGTCTCGCTGCCACTCACATCCTGATAGCCAGTGATTGGCTGTCAGGATGTGTGTAGGCGGGGCAGCGTGACGAACGTGAGAGGAGCTAGGCTCCTCTCACAGTCCGCCCTGAAGACCGGAACGGCGCGGGAATACAGCGAGAGGAACGCGCGGAGCAAAGGTAAGTGAATTGACACAGGGGGGACTTAATATGGGGGATGAATTAATATGGGGAATGAATTACTATAGGGGGGATGAATTACTATATGGGGGATGAATTACTATATGGGGGATGAATTACTATATGGGGAATGAATTACTATATGGGGGATGAATTACTATATGGGGGATGAATTATTATATGGGGGATGAATTACTATATGGGGGATGTATTACTATATGGGGGATGTATTACTATATGGGGGATGAATTACTATATGGGGGATGAATTACTATATGGGGGATGTATTACTATGGGGGATGAATTACTATATGGGGGATGAATTATTATATGGGGGATGAATTACTATATGGGGGATGTATTACTATATGGGGGATGTATTACTATATGGGGGATGAATTACTATATGGGGGATGAATTACTATATGGGGGATGAATTACTATGGGGGATGAATTACTATATGGGGGATGAATTACTATATGGGGAAGGAATTACTATAGGGGGGATGAATTACTATATGGGGGATGAATTACTATATGGGGGGATGAATTACTATGGGGATGAATTACTATATGGGGGATGAATTACTATGAGGGATGAATTACTATGGGGGATGAATTACTATATGGGGGATGAATTACTATATGGGGGATGAATTACTATATGGGGGATGAATTACTATGGGGGATGAATTACTATATGGGGGATGAATTACTATGGGGGATGAATTTTCATACCGTTTGTTACAACATATCTTTGCGAGCAATCCTTTTCGAGGATGCTGGACATAAAGACGAAGAAAAGGAACAGACTTTGTTGCGAAAATAACATGAGAGTGGCACTTGCCAAGGTAATGCCGCGCATTTCTGAACTGGCCTCTGAAAGACAACAGCAGAAGTCACACTGATTTGTGGTAAATATTCATTATTTTGTTTTTGTGTGTGAAAATCATGTTTTAATGGTTTTGTTCTTTGTTCTTAATGGTTTTGTTCATTTTGTGCACCTATGTATAAATATATACCTATGTTTTGAATTTTAAAAATCATATTTTTTATTTTTCCAATTAAGAAGGGTTCGGTGAATGCGCATATGAAACTGGTGGGGTTCAGTACCTCCAAAAAGGTTAAGAACCACTGCTCTAGAACCTTAATCTCCAAGGATCCAAACTCCGTGGGCAACAAAAATAACGTTCTTTAAGACAATACTTACCTTTTACCATGGTCACCAATAATTTTACTATCACAGCACACCTTGCCAAGGAAACCTTTTTTAGCCCACATGAAGGCGCCCCTACCATGAAATGACCAGTTCATTGTGCTTGCCTCCCAGACCAGGATTAAGATACCATTGGAACCTTGATCTTCAAGGAATCAAAACCCCATGGGCATCCAGCCAACACAGTCTGCAGGAAAATGAAGACTTAGGTGGCCTTTGAAGAGGTTTAGAGCCTTCTCCAGCTATTGAGACCAACATTCTTGGGGTATCCTGGTTTCCTAAAATAAGTAAACTGGTTTATGTTTATCTCAACTAAAATGACTGGTTCCCATTTCTCTAAGACAACCTGAAAGAGAACCACATCTGGGACTGAGGCTTTATCGCTATGAAAGTGTTCATGGGCTATTTGTAATATAAGCTGTTAGTCATCTGAAGGTCAAGTCTTATTGAAGTCAATATTAACAGAGCTAAACATTAAGTCATGTTCTTTAAGAAAGAAAACATCTTTTAACATGGCCACCACCCTGGTCCGCAGTGAACCTTCTCAGTTACTCTGTCTTGGAACACTGGGATTTAGATACCTCTAGAACCTTAATCTCCAAGGATCCAAACCCCGTGGGCAACAAAAATAACGTTCTTTAAGACAACACTTACCTTTTACCATGGTCACCATTAACTTTACTATCACAGCACACCTTGCCAAGAAAACCTTTTTTAGCCCATATGAAGGCGCCCCTACCATGAAATGACCAGTTCATTGTGCTTGCCTCCCAGACCAAAAGTTCTTTGTCCTTGCCTTTTATAAGGGGTACATTCTATCAGCCCCTATGACCAGTTTGTTTTGTATCTTCCTTTCACAAACTGACTTAACCTGAAAACACTTCTATACTTTGATAAATCAACCCCATGCTCAGTGTTGACTTTCCCCAAACTATGTGCCACTCCATCATCTGGATGAATGTACGAGTACAGGAAGTTTTGATACCAGCCAAACCTCAGATGGTAGAAAGTGACTGCAGAGCACCATGTTCCCGCAGAGCCTTGTTAATAAGCTAAACGGGAGTTAAGTATGAAAGATTTTCCACCTGGGTGCGTTTTATGTGCCTTTAAAATTTTACTATTGAAAATGTGTTTTTAGGATTTGGAAAATATATCGTTTGTCAAACCTGGCCTCTTTTATAGAGCACTGGCACCCTCACCCACTGCCTGTCAATGCTGAGAAGAATAATATCGTTAATAACGCCCGAAAGAATCTCACCGCTCCCTATAACGTAGCGGGGGGCCCATATTTTTACACCTGTTCCACTAAAAAAAGGGAGACTTTGATAAATGGATCTTTGCTGCTAGTGCTGCTGGGCCGGCAAGCAGAAAAAAAACTCATTTTGTTTCACTTGGCCGGCACGCTCGGCCTCTCTCCTTGTAACAAAAATATATAATTTGGGGCCCCAGCAGGCCGTCCTTGTTCCTTTCTTGTCAAACACACGCAGGTATGTTTAATCAGCGCGCTCAGATGGAGCTACACAAAGTCGGCCCTGTGCAGAGGGTTCAATTTCCTGTTGTGTCTTAATCTGTAATTAAAGCGTGCCATGGAATGAGATGCCAACAGGATGTCCCCTCCTTACCCTCCAGATGTTTCACAGAATCAGCAAACTGGCCAGGGCAGTAATAATTCAGCCATAAATCATGCTGTGTTTTTATGCATAATTCGGGTGTTTGTGCTGTTCCCCACAGGATGTGGCAGAGCACCCAGGGTGGAGCAAGAATGGTCCCTCTATGGGCAAGAGAACCAGCCACACTGAGCCGACTGTGAAGATGGTTGTGTCCAACTCCAAGCAGCCTCAATGGTGCCCCTGTGTGACCTGTGAGTGTCAAAGCCGCCTTGAAGGTCTTGGCCTTAGCCACTGGTTTCCCTGAGCAGATGATAGTACCGCCAACCACCTTGCAAAAAAGGAAGGGATGTAAAAGACAAATATATATGACCCTGCCATATGGTGCCCCTGTGTGTGATTTGTGAGTGTCAAAGCTGCCTTGAAGGTCAACTTCAGTGGTCACTTTTTCATTTCATTTCCATCTACTTTGTTGCAGGTAAATACAAGCAAAATTAAATCCTTCCTACCACCTATTCACAAGCCTGTAAGTTGATACGACCTATGCTGGATCCTAGTTTGCTGCCCTTGAGGTTCATCTCTTGAAGGTATACTTGTCATATCAACAAACTGGTGCAACTCCTTGGCCTTAGCTACCGGTTTCCCAGAGCACCCAGGGTGGGGAAAGAGTGGTCCCTCTATGGGCAAGAGAACCAGCCACACTGAGCCAACTGTGAAGATGGTTGTATCCAACTCCAAGCAGACTCAATGGTGCCCCTGTGTGACCTGTGAATGTCAAAGCCGACTTGAAGGTCAACCTTAGTGGTCAGTTTTTCATTTCCATCTATTTTGTTGCAGGTAAATACAAGTAAAATTAAATCCTTCCCACCACTTATTCACAAGCCTATAAGTTGATACGACCTATGCTGGATCCTAGTTTGCTGCCATTGAGGCTCATCTCTTGAAGGTATACTTGCCAAACTGGCACAACTCATTGGCCTTGGCCACCGGTTTCCCAGAGCACCCAGGGTGGGGCAAGAATGGTCCCTCTATGGGCAAGAGAACCAGTCACACTGAGCCGACTGTGAAGATGGTTGTGTCCAACTCCAAGCAGCCTCAATGGTGCCCCTGTATGACCTGTGAGAGTCAAAGCCGCCTTGAAGGTCAACTTCAGTGGTCAGTTTTTCATTTCATTTGCGTCTATTTTGTTGCAGGTAAATACAAGCAAAATTAAATCCTTCCCACCACCTATTGAGAAGCCTATACATTGATATGACCTATGCTGGATCCCAGTTTGCTGCCATTGAGGTTCATCTCTTGAAGGTATACTTGCCATATCAACAAACTGACGCAACTCCATGGCCTTAGCTACCAGTTTCCCAGAGCACCCAGGGTGGGGAAAGAATGGTCCCTCTATGGGCAAGAGAACCAGCCACACTGAGCCAACTGTGAAGATGGCTTAGCCACCGTTTTTCCTGAGCAGATGCTAGCACCGCCAACCACCTTGCAAAAAAGGAAGGGATGTAAAAGACAAATATATATGACCCTGTCATATGGTGCCCCTGTGTGTGATTTGTGTGTTTCAAAGCTGCCTTGAAAGTCAACTTCAATGGTCAGTTTTTTAATTCCATTTCCATCTATTTTGTTGCAGATAAATACAAGAAAATTTTATTTCCCACCATCTATTCATAAGCCTATAAGTAGAGATGACCCATATTGAATCCTAGTTTGCTGTAGTCCAAGCCCATCTTTTTGGGGTATGCTTGCCATATCAGCAATCTGGCACAACTCCTTGGCCCTAACCATTGGTTTCCTTGAGCAGACGGGAGAACTGCCAACTGCCTTGCAAAATAGGAAGGGTTGTAAAAGACAAGTATATATATGACCCACATTGAACCCTAGTTTGCTGCAGTCCAAGCTCATCTATTTAGGGTATACATGCCATATCAGTAATCTGGCACAACTCCTTGGCCTTGGCCATTGGTAGCACCGCCAACTTGGAAAAAAAGGCACGTTGCATCAAAACAAGAGCATAATAGCATGACGATGGGAAGGCGAGTGCTAATTTGGCTTATCCCACCACGAATAGCACTTTTGCAGCATGCACTGAAGGTCAATGCTTAGGGGTCTATGTATAAAAAATGTACCAAACATTGGCACAGCCCCACCAAAACTTATCATATGTTGTGTAATATAAGTATCTCCTATGATGGTAAGCACCATCTATTGGCCATAATGTGATTTTTTTTTCCTGATTGGGGTCATTAAAAAATGCATTATGACCATAGGATTATATTACACAAAATATGACAATTTTCTTTGGGGCTTTGTGAATATTCCCACATGGAAGAAAAATATATTTGAAATATATTTTAAAATATAGTCAGTTGTAGCTGCAATCTTTCTTGGTCTACCTGACCTTGGCTTGGTATCAAGAGATCCCCGAACTTTCCACTTCTTAATAGGTGATTTAACAGTACTGATTGGCATATTCAAGGCTTGGGACATCTTTTTATGTCCTTTTCCATCTTTATAAAGTTCCATTACCTTGTTACGCAGGACTTTTGACAGTTCTTTTCTGCTCCCCATGGCTCAGTATCTAGCCTAGTCAGTGCTTCCACGTAAGAGCTAACAAACTCATTGACTATTTATACACTGACAATAATTGCAATTTAAAAAGCCGCAAATGGGGGACATTAACCTCTAATTGCCATTGTAACCCGTGTGTGTCACCTTGTGTGTCTGTACCAAGGCCAAACATTCCAGGGGGCGGAGACTTCTATTATGTGGGAGGAAACTTCTGATCCGGGCCATTTGGGTGATTTCTGTTATCATTATGATTTAAAAAGGAGCGAAACAACTATTTGATAATAAATGGCTTCATAGGATCATCATCCTTCAATAAAAGAGCATTTTTTGTGGTATGAGCAGTCATATTTTCCGTATCAATGCCAAAATTTCACAATTTCTGCCAGGGGGTGCAAATTTTTGAGCACAACTATGTATATGTGTATATATATTATATGTGTATATATATTTATATATATATATATATATATATATATATATATATATATATATATATATATATGTATAGAAATGTAAGTATATGTAAAAAATATATATAATAAAATGACTTTTGTATATGTTAAAAACAATCTGAAGAATATATTTTGAAAAAATATTTTTCATATATTTTGTAATATATAAAAAAATGCATTTCAGCATGCAGTATATATATATATATATATATATATATATATAAAAGACTGTGCAGCAATTTTATGTGCTATATTGTGATTTTTTATTATCTATTATTTTTAACAAAAGTGGAGTACCTTTTTACCACTTGACCAGGCCCTTTTACCCCCTTCATGACCGGGCCATTTTTTTTTTTGCTATTCAGAACTGTGCTGCTTTATCTGACAATTGTGCAGTCCTGCAAAGCTGTACCCAAATTAAATTGATATCAGAGATTTCTCTTGGTGATATTTGATCACCAATGATTGTTACTTTTTATTATATAGAAAAAAAAAAGAAAAAAAAAAACCCACAATATTTTCTACCTTCTGTTCGAAAAGATATCCAAATTTCTTCCTTTATTTTTATCTGGAAACACAGTTCTATCCAGCTCCAGAGTGACAACAATCAAATTTCTTCATAAATGTAGGCCAAAACGTATTCTGCTGAAGAAGATTGGAGGCTGATCCTGCTAACACTGCATTTTTTGAGACACTATCAGGGGCGGACTGACAACTCATGGGGCCCCCAGGCAATAGGGAATCATGGGGCCCCTGTGTCCTTACCCACACTCAAAAAAGCCTATAAAAAAGGTACCAGGGGCATTTTATGGGGCCCCCTACTGACCCCGGGCCCTCGGGCAGTGCCTGAGTGCTCGAATGATCAGTCAGCCCCTGGACACTATACTATTGGGGACACCAGTATAGTTCTGATTGTGATTAAGATACTGATCTGTACAGACGCTATACTAGTAATAGTGGTGATCAGCGACTTACAGTGTGACTGTGATAGTGTGGTGGGCAATCTGGCGCTAACTGACAGTGGCGAGGAGGGATGCTAACTGACTGACTGACATTGATGTTGCTAGCAACACTATCAGATATCAGAGATTTCTCTTGGTGGTATTTGATCACCACTGTTTTTATTATAGAGAGAAAAAAAAGAAAAAAAAAAAACCCCAGTATTTTCTACCCTCTGTTCAAAAAGATATCCAAAAAATGTCTTCATAAATATAGGCCAGAATGTATTCTGCTGCAGAAGATTGGAGGCTTATCCTGCTAACACTGCATTTTTTGGGACACTATACTATTGGGAATGCTAGTATAGTTCTGATTGTGATTAAGATACTGAGCTATACTAGTAATAGTGGTGATCAGCGACTTATAGTGTGACTGTGATAGTGTGGCGGGCAATCTGGTGCTATCTGACACTGGCTGGGAGGGACAATAACTGACTGACTGACTAACACTGACATTGCAAGCAACACTAATACGGTGATCCGTGATAACACTGTACACCGACACTGTAATAATGCCACTGGCTGGGTGACAGGAGTGATCAGGAGGGCAATCATGGGGTTAACTGTGTGCCTAACAAGTGTATGTGTGCTGCTTGTACTCACTGATCTGGCTGGGTTTCTCTCCTTGCTTTCTTTTCTGAACGGCAGGGAGAAATCCAGCCAGAGCCTGTTTTTACAAACACAGAGAACTGTGCTGCACTATACTAGTAATAGTGGTGATCAGCGACTTATAGTGTGACTGTGATAGTGTGGCGGGCAATCTGGCGCTAGTCCTTGGATATGGTGGTTGTATTGTTGAATATATTTATAAGATATCTTTCTTCCTTTATTTTCATCTGGTAACACGGTTCCATCCTGCTCTAGAGTGAAAGTGATCAATTTTCTTGATAAATTTAGCCCAAAATGTATTCTTCTACAGATAATTGGAGGCTGATCCTGCTAACACTACACCTTTGGGGACACTATACTATTGGGGATGCTAGTATAATTCTGATTGTGATTAAGATACTGATCTGTACAGACCCGGGGTGGACTGACAACTCCTGGGGCCCCCGGGCAATAGGGGATCATGGGGCCCCTATGTCCTCACCCACACTCAAAAAAGCCTATAAAAGGTACCAGGGGCATTTCATGGGGCCCCCTACTGACCCTGGGCCCTCGCGCAGTGCCCAAGTGCTCGAATGGTCAGTCCGCCCCTGGTACAGACGCTATACTAGTAATAGTGGTGATCAGCGACTTATAGTGTGACTGTGATAGTGTGGCGGGCAATCTGGCGCTAGTCCTTAGATATGGTGGTTTGTATTATTGAATATATTTTTAAGATATCTTTCTTTCTTCCTTTATTTTCATCTGGTAACACAGTTCCATCCTGCTCTAGAGTGACAACGATCAAATTTCTTCATAAATTTCGGCCCAAATGTATTCTTCTACAGATGATGGGAGGCTGATCCTGCTAACACTACACCTTTGGGGACACTATCCTATTGGGGACACTAGTATAATTCTGATTGTGATTAAGATACTGATCTGTACAGACGCAATACTGGTAATAGTGGTGATCAGCGACTTATAGTGTGACTGTGAAAGTGTGGAGGGCAATCTGGCGCTAGTCCTTAGATATGGTGGATGTATTATTTAATATATTTTAAAGATATCTTTCTTCCTTTATTTTCATCTGCAAAGAATTCGGAAGGAATTTCATACTGTATTAACAGGTATTTTTTCTGCCCTTGCAAAACACGTACTATAAAATAAATGATCCACCACATCTAAAAAATGGTAAGCTGTAATATGAAAATGTTTTTGATTTTGGGTTTAGATGTACCTAAAAACTAAACGTAGACAATCATATTATAATTTTTAATAAAATAAAAAATTGAAAGCATGTGAAGAATGCAGAAAATGGATCTGGTTGCCAGGATGATGTAACTTCAGGGACTGTGCCCAAAATTTCCATCAAATAGCCACTCAATGCCTGCAGACACCGGATGTGGAGGAAGAATGAAGATGGCGGCAGCGGTGGACAGAGAGGAGTGGAAGGATTGTGGACCTTTGTGGTAGATCCGCAATATTGTGTAATGATGGAAGTGGCACACTGAGGATTTAGTTCCACTTTAATCAATTGTGTACAAGAGGTGCACTACAGGGCCAAAAAACATACAGAGGTACATAGTATGTGAGAGTAGTACAGCCTGTATTTCTGTATGGTGCAATGTTTATAAACAATAATCAGATGAGAGATACAAAGTAACATTGTTTATAAACATCAATCAGATGGGAGATAGAGGGATACAAAGTAACATTGTTTATAAACATCGATCAGATGGAGATAGATACGAAGTAACATTTGTTTATAAACATCGATCAGACGGGAGATAGATAGAGATACAAAGTAACATTGTTTATAAACATCGATCAGACGGGAGATAGAGAGATACAAGGTAACATTGTTTATAAACATCGATCAGACTGGAGATAGAAATACAAAGTAACATTGTTTATAAACACCGATCAGACGGGAGATAGAAATACAAAGTAACATTGTTTATAAACACCACCGATCAGACGGGAGATAGAAATACAAAGTAACATTGTTTATAAACACCGATCAGACGGGAGATAGAAATACAAAGTAACATTGTTTATAAACATCGATCAGATGGGAGATAGAGGGATACAAAGTAACATTGTTTATAAACATCGATCAGACGGGAGATAGAGAGATACAAAGTAACATTATTTATAAACATCGCTCAGACGGGAGATAGAGAGATACAAAGTAACATTGTTTATAAACATGGATCAGACGGGAGATAGAAATACAAAGTAACATTGTTTATAAACATCGATCAGACGGGAGATAGAAAGATACAAAGTAACATTGTTTATAAACATCGATCAGACGGGAGATGGAGAGATACAAAGTAACATTGTTTTTATAAACACCGATCAGACGGGAGATAGAGAGATACAAAGTAACATTGTTTATAAACATCGATCAGACGGGAGATAGAGAGATACAAAGTAACATTGTTTATAAACATCGATCAGACGGGAGATAGAGAGATACAAAGTAAAATTGTTTATAGACATCAATCAGATGGGAAATAGAGAGATACAAAGTAAAATTGTTTATAGACATCGATCAGATGGGAGATAGAGAGATACAAAGTAACATTGTTTATAGACATCGATCGATGGGAGATAGAGAGATACAAAGTAACATTGTTTATAAACATTGATCAGACGGGAGATAGAAACATTGATCACAAATCATTAGTAAGTCCTCATCTGGAATATGCAGTTCAGTTTTGGGCTCCAATTCAAAAAAAGAACATTGGGGAACTGGAGAAAGTACAGAGAAGGGCAACCAAACTGATACGAGGCATGGAGGAGATCAGCTATGAGGAAAGATTAGAGGAACTGAATGTATTCTCTACTGAGAAGAGGAGATTAACCCCCCTGGCGGTATTCCCCGAGTGTAGCTCGGGGTAAAGTTTCAGTACCACAAGCGGTAAACCCCCCCGAGCTACACTCGGGCTTACCATTGCGGGCGCTGCTCCACGATCCCTGTATCACTTACCTTGTCCTGCGCTCCCACGATGTCCCTCCTGCAGTGTCCCCGACAATGTAATCCGGCGGATGCCGGCATCTGTCATCTGGGTTCCGTCCCTTGCGAGCGTCGGAACGTACGGGGGAAGGAACTGGCGGGAAATTCAAAAATGACAAAAAGTGACATTCACTAAAATCACTAAAATCTCATAGTATTCCATTACTGTATCAAACCATTTCACATACATTTTGTCCCGAGTGCTTTGTCCCGGCGCCCTGCCTGCATTTTTACTGTTCTTATTGCCTGGAAACTGAGAAAACGTCCATGGCGTCCAAAAAAGCGTCCTTTAGGTCAGACGCGGTTTTAGACCGGCTAGAGAACAGCGATAGTAAATCAGAACCACTTGCAGAATTGAGTGATAATGATTGGTGGGGGAAATTCCTCATCAGACACTGAAAACGGTTCTGCGACTTTGCTCAGCGATGTGCGAACTTGGCGCTATATTTCAAATTTCAGTGTTTTTATGGGTTTGATTATATTATTGAATTAAATTTATTATATTATTATTTTTTTATGATTATTTATTAAATTCTTATAATTTTATGATTTAGGTTTCAAATTTTATCCTCCCCGGGATGTTTACTAGACTCTTGTTCAGACAGATTTCATGTGAGTTATTCCTAAAAATTACAGACCTACAATAAAAAAAAAAACATATATTCCATGCAAAATAAATGGTACCGCTTTCAGCTCACGATCCCAAAAATCTGAAATAATCATACACCAGGGAGATTAGGGGGGGATATGATCTCCATGTATAATACATAAGGGGGATATGATCTCCATGTATAAATACATAAGGGGGGAATGATCTCCATGTATAATACATAAGGGGGGGATATGATCTCCATGTATAATTATACATAAGGTGGGGGGATATGATCTCCATGTATAATAACATAAGGGGGGATATGATCACCATGTATATAATACATAAGGGGGGGGATATGATCTCCATGTGTATAATACATAAGGGGGGGATATGATCTCCATGTATTAATACATAAAGGGGGGGATATGATCTCCATGTATAATACATAATAAGGGGGGATATGATCTCCATGTATAATACATCAGGGGGGATATGATCTCCATGTATAATACATAAGGGGGGATATGATCTCCATGTATATAATACATAAGGGGGATATGATCTCCATGTATAATACATAAGGGGGGATATATGATCTCCATGTATAATACATAAGGGGGATATGATCTCCATGTTAAAATACATAAGGGGGGATATGATCTCCATTTCCATGTATAATAACATAAGGGGGGATATGATCTCCATGTATAATACATCAAGGGGGATATGATCTCCATGTATAATACATAAAGGGGGGATATGATCTCCCATGTATAATACATAAGGGGGGATATGATCTCCATGTATAATACATAAGGGGGGATATGATCTCCATGTATAATACATAAAGGGGGGGATATGATTTCCATGTATAATACATAAGGGGGATATGATCTCCATGTATAATACATAAGGGGGATATGATCTCCATGTATATATACATAAGGGGGGGATATGATCTCCATGTATAATACATAAGGGGGGATATGATCTCCATGTATAATACATAAGGGGGGATATGATCTCCATGTATAATACATAAGGGGGGGATATGATCTCCATGTATAATACTCCATAAGGGGGGGATATGATTCTCCATGTATAATACATAAGGGGGGATATGATCTCCATGTATAATACATAAGGGGGGATATGATCTCCATGTATAATACATAAGGGGGGGGATATGATCTCCATGTATAATACATAAGGGGGATATGATCTCCATTATAAAATACATAAGGGGGGATATGATCTCCATCATATATAATACATAAGGGGGGGATATGATCTCCATGTATAATACATAAGGGGGGAGATGATCTCCATGTATAAATACATAAAGGGGGGATATGATCTCCATGTATAATACATAAGGGGGGGGGATATGATCTCCATGTATAATACATAAGGGGGGATATGATCTCCATGTATAATAATACATAAGGGGGGATAATGATCTCCATGTATAATACATAAAGGGGGATATATGATCTCCATGTATAATACATAAGGGGGATATGATCTCCATGTATAATACATAAGGGGGATATGATCTCCATCCATGTATATAATACATAGAGGGGGGGATATGATCTCCATGTATATAATACATAAGGGGGGGGATATGATCTCCATGTATAATACATAAGGGGGGGATATGATCTCCATGTATAAATACATAAGGGGGGATATGCTCCATGTATAATACATAAGGGGGGATATGATCTCCATGTATAATACATGTATAAGGGGGGATATGATCTCCATGTATAATACATAAGGGGGGATATGATGATCTCCATGTATAATACATAAGGGGGGATATGATCTCCATGTATAATACATAAGGGGGGGGGATAATGATATGATCTCCATGTATGATACATAAGGGGGATATGATCTCCATGTATAATACATAAGGGGGGGATATGATCTCCATGTATAATACATAAGGGGGATATGATCTCCCATGTATAATACATAAGGGGGGATATGATCACCATGTATAAATACATAAGGGGGGGGGATATGATCTCCATGTGTATATACATAAGGGGGGATATGATATGATCTCCATGATATAATACATAAGGGGGGGATATGATCTCAATGTATAATACATAAGGGGGGATATGATCTCCATGTATATAATACATAAGGGGGGGGATATATGATCTCCATGTATAATATAACATAAGGGGGGATATGATCTCCATGTATAATACATAAGGGGGGATATGATTTCATGTATAATACATAAGGGGGGGATATGATCTCCATGTATAATACATAAGGGGGGATATGATCTCCATGTATAATACACATAAGGGGGGATATGATCTCCATGTATAATACATAAGGGGGATATGATCTCCATGCATATAATACATAAGGGGGGATATGATCTCCATGTATAATACATAAGGGGGATATGATCTCCATGTATAATACATAAGGGGGGATAAATGATCTCCATGTATAAATACATAAGGGGGGGGATGTATGATCTCCATGTATAATACATAAATATGATCTCCATGGGGATAAGGGGGGGATCTCCATGTATAATACATAAAGGGGGATATGATGATTCCATGTATAATACATAAGGGGGATATGATCTCCATGTATGATACATAAGGGGGGGGGATATGATCTCCATGTATAATACATAAGGGGGATATGATCTCCATGTATAATACATAAAGGGGGGATATGATCTCCATGTATAATATACATAAGGGGGGATATGATCTCCATGTATGATACATAAGGGGGGATATGATCTCCATGTATATAATACATAAGGGGGGATATGATCACCATGTATAATAAGGGGGGATATGATCTCCATGTATAATACATAAGGGGGATATGATCTCCATGTATATAATGATCTATAATACATAATGGGGGGGGGGGATATGATGATGTATGAAATCCATGTATGTATAATACATAAGGGGGGATATGATCTCCATGTACATAAATACATAAGGGGGATATGATCTCCATGTATAATACATAAGGGGGGGATATGATCTCCATGTATAATACATAAGGGGGGGATATGATCTCCATGTATAATACATAAAGGGGGATATGATCTCCATGTATAATACATAAAGGGGGGATATGATCTAAGGGGGATATGATGTCCATGTATAATACATAAGGGGGGGATATGATCACCATGTATAATACATAAGGGGGGATATGATTCTCCATGTATAATATAAGGGGGATATACAAAATACATAAGGGGGATATGATCTCCATGTATAATACATAAAGGGGGATATGATCTCCATGTATAATACATAAGGGGGGATATGATCTCCATGTATAATACATAAGGGGGGATATGATCTCCATGTATAATACATAATAAGGGGGGATATGATCTCCATGTATGATACATAAGGGGGGGATATGATACTCCATGTATAATACATAAGGGGGGATATGATCTCCATGTATAATACATAAGGGGGATATATGATCTCCATGTACATAAATATGAATACATAAGGGGGGGGATATGATCTCCATGTAAATACATAAGGGGGATATGATCTCCATGTATGATATAAGGGGGATATTCTCCTCCATGTATAATACATAAGGGGGGGATATGATCACCATGTATAATACATAAGGGGGATATGATCTCCATGTATAATAGGATATAAGGTGGGGATATGATCTCCATGTATAATATATACATAAGGGGGGATATGATCTCCATGTATAATACATAAGGGGGGATATGATCTCCATGTATATATGTATAATACATAAGGGGGGATATGATCTCCATGTATAATACATAAGGGGGGATATGATCTCCATGTATAATACATAAGGGGGAGGGGGGATATGATCTCCATGTATAATACATAAGGGGGGATATGATCTCCATGTATAATACATAAGGGGGGATATGATCTCCATGTATAATACATAAGGGGGATATGATCTCCATGTATAATACATAAGGGGGGGATATGATCTCCATGTATAATACATAAGGGGGGGGATATGATCTCCATGTATAATAATATATGATCTCCATGGGGGGGGGATATGATCTCCATGTATAATACATAAGGGGGGATATGATCTCCATGTATGATACATAAGGGGGGATATGATCTCCATGTATATGATACATAAGGGGGATATGATCTCCATGTATAATACATAAGGGGGGGATATGATCTCCATGTATAATACATATGATCTCCATGTATAAGGGGGGGGATATGATCTCCATGTATAATACATATAGGGGGGATATGATCTCCATGTATGATACATAAGGGGGGATCTCCATGTATAATACATAAGGGGGGATATGATCTCCATGTGTATCCATGTATAATACATAAGGGGGGGATATGATCTCCATGTATAATACATAAGGGGGAATATGATCTCCATGTATAATACATAAGGGGGATATGATCTCCATGTATAATACATAAGGGGGGGATATGATCTCCATGTATAATACATAAGGGGGGATATGATCTCCATGTATATACATAGGGGGGATATGTTCTCCATGTATAATACATAAGGGGGGGATATGATCTCCATGTATAATACATAAGGGGGAATATGATCTCCATGTATAATACATAAGGGGGATATGATCTCCATGTATAATACATAAGGGGGAATATGATCTCCATGTATAATTACATAAGGGGGATATGATCTCCATGTATAAATACATAAGGGGGATATGATCTCCATGTATAAATACATCAGTGGTTCATATAGTGAACTCGGTGTAGTTATTCCCCCTGAGGTCATCACAGAGGACAAGGGGGGGATCTTTACATCTGGAGGAAAAGAAATTTATTCTCCAAACACAGAAAGGTTTCTTCACAGTGAGAGCTGTGAAAATACATGTGGAATAGACTCCCTCAAGAGGGGGGTTGTGCTCCAGCTCAGTGGATTGCTGTAGGAAAGTCCTGGATTCTTTCTTGGATACACAGAATATAACTGGATATATAACATTTATAGGGAAAGTTGATCCATGTAAAAATATCCGATTGCCTCTCGGGGGATCAGGAAGGAATTTTTTTCCCAGCAGGAGCAAATTGGATCGTGCTTTGCTGGGGTTTTTTGTCTTCCTCTGGATCAAATGTGGGGTGTAGGATTATAACTTTTTAATGTTTGAACTGGATGGACTTTTGTCTTTTTTTCAGCCAGCTGTAGGAAACTATGTAACATTGATCAGACAGGAGATAGAGAGATATACAAAGTAACATTATTCATAAAGTATTATGTCTAATTCATCTGCTGATCAAATGAATGAGCTTCTATCCTCTGCAACAGGATATCAGTTTAAAGCAACCTGACAAAGAAATGTATAATATATGCATATAAATATATCTAAACGTTTTTCAGACTTTTTTATGTCTTTCTAGAGAGTCCCAAATAACCATTATTCATCATAAATTACTTAAAAAAAAAAATCTAAAGAAAACAACAAAACAACACCAAAACAATACCATTAAAGCAACCTGAAACAAAGAAATGTAGATATACAAATATATCTAAACGTTTTCTTTTTTAGTCTTTCTATTTAGTCCCTTAATAAAACTCATTCACTAAAGCTGGAGAGTACAAAATCAGCTCACTTCTACAAGAAACCAATCAGCTTCCAGGTTTGATTGCCAAAACGTAACCATTTCCCGCGCGCCATGTACTGCGGCCCGCGCGGCAGTTACAGGCAAAGCGCCGTATCCGTACGTCGCTCTGGCTGTACCAACTCAGGGGGGGGGGGGCGCTACTCCCTCGTGATTGCTGTTTCCAGCAGACACAGCGGAATGAAGATTCCGGGTGATCATGTGATCGCTATGCATAAGGGGGGGGATATGATCACCATGTATATGATCATATGATAACAATGTAACCAAAACTGTTATGAATCCATCTCATTCATGACATCTCTGCTTCTCTTCCTAGTGAACTGCGATTGGCCCACAGCTGTCACATGATACATGGGACCAATCACAGCACCCTGTACCATGTCACCAGCTCCAGTCAATCACAGATCACTATCCTGAGCTGTCAAAACTTAACTCCCTGGGGGTGATCAGGATTCCCTGATCACCCCCCCCCCCCCAGTAGTACAATGTTACTATGGTGTATTATTGTGATAAAAAGTATTAAAAAATAAAATATATTTAAAAAAGTAAAAAAATACCATATTGAGAATTTTTTTAAATGTTTTTTTAAAGAATTTTTTATTTTTTAACTACTTGTCAACCGCTTACCCGCATTTTGCAGGTGAACAGCAGCTCGACGTAATCATGCGTCACTTCGTATTTTGGGGTGTGAACGCACCTGCGCGCCCCCCGCTGCCCTCTCACCCGTCAGTCCAGGGAGAGCAGAGAGAACATGGCGCCGAGTAAAAGCACCACTACATTTTACACGCATGCGTTAGATTAGCACATTTAACCCTTTTTTTGCCCCTATTAACCCTTTTATCGCCCCTATTAACCCTTCGATCCCCTATTAACCCTTCGATCGATCGCCCCTATTAACCCTTTGATCGCCCCTATTAAGCCTTTTGATCGCCCCTATTAAGCCATTGATCGCCCCTATTAAGCCTTTGATCGCCCCTAATTAGCCTTTTTGACCGCCCCTATTAACCCTTTGACCGCCCCTATTAACCCTTTGATCGCCCCTATTAACCCTTTGACCGCCCCTATTCGTTAACCCTTTCATCACCCCTATTAACCCTTTGATCGCCCCTATTAAGCCTTTGACCTCCCCTAATAACCCTTTGATCGCCCCTATTAAGCCTTTGACCGCCCCTATTAACCCTTTGACCGCCCCTATTAACCCTTGAATCGTCCCTATTAAGCTTTCGATGATCGCCCCTATTAAGCCTTTGATCGCCCCTATTAAGCCTTTGATCGCCCCTATTAACCCTTCGATCTCCCCTATTAACCCTTGAATCGATCGCCCCTTATTAAGCCTTCGATCGCCCCCTATTAACCCTATTCGATCGATCGCCCCTATTAACCCTTTGATCCCCCTATTAACCCTTTGATCGCCCCTATTAACCCTTTGATCCCCCTATTAACCCTTTGATCGCCCCTATTAAGCCTTTGATCTCCCCTATTAAGCCTTTGATCGCCCCTATTAACCCTTCGATCGCCCTGTCACCCAGTCAGTGCCATTAGTACAGTGTCAGTATATATAGAATTTTTCCACTGATCACTGTATTCCTGCCACTAGTGACATCAGATTGTGTCAGGGTCCAAGCCAGGGTCAGCTATTGTGAGATTTCCCACACGCTATTGCGCTCACGCTATAGGTCGCTGATCACCCCCATTACTAGTATAGTGTTTGTACGATTCAATATATTGATCAACAACAGAACTATACCAGTGCCTCCTTAGTATAGTGTCCCCAAAAATGCAATGCTAGCAGGATTGGCCCCGTTTGCTGCCAGCACTAGTGTTTAGCGTCAGGGTCAGTTAGCGTTTAGCGTCAGGGTCAGTTAGCGTTTAGCGTCAGGGTCAGTTAGCGCCCCTCCCAGCCAGGGTCAGCTAGCACAGGATTTCCCGCACACTATCACACTCACGCTATAGGTTGTTGATCACCCCCATTACTAGTATAGTGTTTGTACGGATCAATATATGGATCACAAACAGAACTATACTGGTGCCTCTTTAGTATAGTGTCCACAAAAACGCAATGCTAGCAGGATCGGACCCGTTCGCTGCTAGCGCTAGCGTTTAGCCCCTCCGCTATTTTGCACGGAATATTTGTACCAATTTGGCCGAAAAAAAAGACAAAAGTCCTTCCAGTTCAACCATTAAAAAAAAAAGTTATAATCCTACACCCACAGTTGATACAGAGGAAGGCAAAAAAAAAAACCCAGCAAAGCACGATCCAATTTGTTCCTGCTGGGAAAAAATTCCTTCCCGATCTCCCGAGAGGCAATCAGATATTCCCTGGATCTGCAATTATTTTTTAATCCAGCCTGAAGTTTCCTTTGTAAACGTATTATCCCGTAGTCTCCTATTTGAGCTTCTTTTGGATGCCGTAGGGACACCATGGACTCCTCTGGCCTGTGAAGGGTTACCCTGAAGGCCCCAGCCGATGATCCTATAAGGGCCCCTCTCGTCTGTAATAAGTGGTTTTTGGAGCTCTCTCGTGACTCACCGGCCCGGGCCAATATTAATGTTCCCATTCACTCCAGTTCTGTATTTGAGAAGAACATCTGGATGAGATTTGGCACATCTACTCCTCAGAAACAACCGGCCAGAAATTTTTTATTGCCAGAGAAAAAACACCAAAGTCGACATTGGAGGCTTCGGGGCGAAAACAATGGAAAATGAAGCGGAATTGTTCCTTCTTGCTGATGGATTGATTGAGAAATGCGTAACGCGGCGGCAAAAAAATATGATGTTTGTTCCAGAATTGACACCGAATAACGACCAAAATCCAAAAATAATCTCAGATTATTACACCAGGAACACAGGAGATAGAGAGAAACAAAGTAACATTGTTTATAAACATCGATCAGACAGGAGATAGAGAGATACAAAGTAACATTGTTTATAAATATTGATCAGATGGGAGATAGAAAGATACAAAGTAACATTGTTTATAAACATCGATCAGACGGGAGATACAAAGTAACATTGTTTATAAACATCGATCAGATGGGAGATGGAGAGATATAAAGTAACATTGTTTATAAATATTGATCAGATGGGAGATAGAAAGATACAAAGTAACATTGTTTATAAACATCGATCAGACGGGAGATACAAAGTAACATTGTTTATAAACATCGATCAGATGGGAGATGGAGAGATATAAAGTAACATTGTTTATAAATATTGATCAGATGGGAGATAGAAAGATACAAAGTAACACTGTTTATAAACATCGATCAGACGGGAGATACAAAGTAACATTGTTTATAAACATCGATCAGATGGGAGATGGAGAGATATAAAGTAACATTGTTTATAAATATTGATCAGATGGGAGATAGAGAGATACAAAGTAACATTGTTTATAAACATTGATCAGACAGGAGATACAAAGTAACATTGTTTATAAACATTGATCAGACGGGAGATAGAGAGATACAAAGTAACATTGTTTATAAACATCGATCAGACGGGAGATAGAGAGATACAAAGTAACATTGTTTATAAACATCGATCAGACGGGAGATAGAGAGATACAAAGTAACATTGTTTATAAACATCGATCAGACGGGAGATAGAGAGATACAAAGTAACATTGTTTATAAACATCGATCAGACGGGAGATAGAGAGATACAAAGTAACATTGTTGATAAACATCGATCAGATGGGAGCCTCCGGAGAAAAGGAAATGTAGATTGCAGATCTGGAAGGAAATCGTCCTGAGGAGGGTATTGAGGATCCTCTCGCTGCTCTTTCCCAGCTAAACCCGCACCCTGGAAGGCTTCCAGTGGATTTGTACTCAGATTTTGCAAACTCCCACTTACATTTTTTTGTGCATTTTTTTGGCATTTCCGCTTGTCGCACATTCACTTGAATGGGCTACCTATGCCCAACAAGGGTTTAATATCATTTGCCCGCCACTCTGTAGTAGAAGCACTGCTACAGGGCGGCACGGCTGTGCAAAATCACGTATATACATGATTTGCATTTCTGGGCAGGGGCACGCGCACGTGTGCCGCCCTACCCACACTGCTGTTGGCGGTTAGGGATGTCAATCACTCGGTCCCAGCCGGCGATTCCCGGCTCTCGGTGATCGTCGGGGAAAGCCGACAGGGGAGAGACCTGTGTGTAAACAAGACAGGTCTTTCTCCTGTCAGCAAGGACATGCTGCTTTGTATTTCTCTGTTTTGTATTTGTTTTTGCTTTGTATTTGTATTTTGTATTTGTTTTTGTTTTGTATTTGCTTTGTGTTTCTGTTAAAACAAACACAGCACATAATGTGAAACACACGCAGCACACAGTTAACCCTTTGATCGCCCCAGATATTAACCCCTTCCTGCCCAGTGCCATTAGTACAGCGTCAGTGCTTTTTATTAGCACCGATCACTCTATTGGTGTCACTGATGTAAGAGGAGCTCTGATGAGAACAGTGATGTATGGGGGTATGTGGGGGGGGGGACTCTGATGGAGACACTGATGTAAGGGGGTGCTTTTTGGTCAAACAAACTTTGCAATTTTGCAAGAACTCTTCCCCCCCCCAAAAAAAAAAAATGTTTCCTTAGCACTGCACCCGTCTTGTCTGCTTGTTGTTGTTGGTTTTCTCATTTTTGTGTCCATTGCAGAAGAGACCCGGAAGATCAGACATTAGAGTGTGTCCCCTTATTCTACACCCCGGGCCCCTCACCAGGGTCACAATGCATCAAATACTCCAAAGACAAATCCCTACAGACTGGTAACCAAGCATAGTGGCTGGGGGGGGGGGGGGGGGGGGGCAAGTGTCATCTCAGGTCTAGGAGTGGAGGGTTCACATTGCTAGAAAAGGTGAACTACAATCTTCAGGTTATTTTTTCGAAAATGTTGCACTATTGGCCCAAGAATTAGACTCCTGAAGATGCTTTAAAGAGAACCTGTCAGGTCTCTAAACAAATTCAAACAGCCATCCTGTGCAATAAAAGAGGTTTTCTATTCCCCCCCCCGGCGGCCCGTGTCTCCCACCTCCCCTTCATTTCAACACTGCAGCCTCCTGAGGATCTTCAACATTTGACACTTCCAGGAGTGTCATATACCTGTGTATCATTACTGTCTTTCAGATGTTTAGAGGACCAGGTTGTGGCCAGTGGGAGTAGAAAATGTAATGGCATTAGTGCGGTTAAACAATACCCCACCTTTGGTGTCATTGAGAGGACTAATGCCCCACCATTGGTGTCAATGGAAGCCATTTTGCCCCATTGTGGATGTCATTGGGAAGAATAGTGCCCCATCATTGGTGTCAATGGAAGCAATTGTTCCCCACTGTGGGTGTCATAGGGAGGAATAGTGCCCCATCATTGGTGTCAATGGAAGCAATTGTGCCCCACTGGGGGTGTCATTGGGAAGAATTGTGCCCCATCACTGGTGTCAATGGAAGCAATTGTGCCCCACTGTGGGTGTCTTTGGGAGGAATAGTGCCCTATCATTGGCATCAATGGAAGCAATTGTGCCCCATTGTGGGTGTCATTGGGAAGACTAGTGCCCTATCATTGGGGTCAATGGAAAGCAATTCTTACACATTGTGGGTGTCATTAGGAGGAATAGTGCCCCATCATTGGTGTCACTGGAAGGACTTGTGCCCCATTGTGGGTGTCATTAGGAGGAATAGTGCCCCATCATTGGGGTCATGGGAAACAATTGTGCTCCATTGTGATTGTCATTGGGAAGACTAGCGCCCCATTATTGGTGTCAATGGAAGCAATTATTCCCCATTGTAGGTGATATTGGGAGGAATAGTGCCCCATCATTTGCGTCAATGGAAGCAATTGTGTCCCATTGTGGGTGTCATTGGGAGGACTAGTGCCCTAACATTGGGGTCAATGGAAAGCAATTGTTCCCCATTGTGGGTGTCATTGGGAGGAATAGTGCCCAATCACTGGTGTCAATGTAAGCAATTTTGCCTCATTGTGGGTGTCATTGGGAAGAATTGTGCCCCATCACTGGTGTCAATGGAAGCAATTGTGCCCCACTGTGGGTGTCATTGGGAGGAATAGTGCCCCATCATTGGTGTCACTGGAAGGAATTGTGCCCCTTCGTTGGTGTCTGTGGGAGGAATTATGCCCTATAGTTGGTGTTATTGGATGGAATGCTGCCTGGAAGCTAGCGGTGATTTTTGGAGTAGCGATGTCTGCTAGCGTGATTTCCATCTTCTAGAGCAGTGGTCTCCAAACTGAAGCCCAGGGGCCGAATGCGGCCCTTTGCTTGCTTTTTTCTGTCCCTTGGGACACTATTTAATTCACTGACACCAATGAAAGTCATAACTCCTTCTAATGACACCAACGATGGGCAAATTCCTACCAATGAGATAAACGATGGGACATGGTTCCCCCCAATGACACCAACGAAGGGGCACAATGCCTCCCAATGACACCAACGAAGGGGCACAATGCCTCCCAATGACACCAATGAAGGGGCACAATGCCTCTCAATGACACCAATAATGAGGCACAATTCCTCCCACTGTCACACAATGATAGGGGATTGTTTACTGCCACTGATGCTGGGATATTTTGTATTCCTGTTGGCCAGAGTCCGGCCCCCCTAAAGACTGAAGGACAGTAAACTGGCCATTTGTTTAGAAAGTTTGGAGACCCCTATTCTAGAGGGATCCCACAGGTTTGTGAAATATACCAGGGGTGCAAAACTCAATATCAGTGCAGGCCACATCAGCACTATGGTTGCCCTCAAAGGGCCGGGTTGTATCTGTAGTATTAGATGTCCAGAGCACCCCACCCCCCTCTCACATCAGTTGTCAAGAGCCCCCCCCCCCCAACATTAGAAGTCAAGAGTCCCCCATTCTTCCTAAGTAGTGCCCTTCTAGTTAGCCAGGAGGAGCTACCTAGGGTTTTTCTAGAGAGGAAGGCTGAGGAGCAGCCTGGGCATGAGTCAGCCAGGTTATATCAGGTCAGAGCTGAGGGTTCTGTAGATCAGTTCCCTGATACCTCTCCCTGTTCTAGAGACTTGAGAAATTTCTAGAAGGCAGTGGGTGGGGGTGAAGAGCACATCAGTTGTCAAGAGCCCCCCCCCCCCCCCACCATTAGAAGTCAAGAGTCCACCAATCTTCCTAATGTAGTGCCCCTCTAGTTAGCCAGGGGGAACTACCTGGGGTTTTTCTAGAGAGGAAGGCTGAGAAGCAGCCTGGGCATGAGTCAGCCTGGGTGTGAGTCAGCCAGGTTATATCAGGTCAGAGATGAGGGTTCTGTAGATCGGTTCCCTGATACCTCCTCCTGTTCTAGAGACTGGAGAAATTACTAGAAGGCAGTGGGAGGGGAGGAAGAGCACATCAGTTGTCAATAGCCCCCCCCCCCCCCCACCATTAGAAGTCAAGAATCCCCCATTCTCCTTTATGCAGTGCCCCTCTAGTTAGCCAGGGGGAGCTACCTAGGGATTTTATAGAGAGGAAGGTTGAGTAATACCTGTGTATCAGGGCCAGGGTGTGAGTCAGCCAGATTATATCAGGTCAGAGATGAGGGTTCTGTAGATTAGTTCCCTGATACCTCCCCCTGTTCTAGAGACTTGAGAAATTTCTAGAAGGCAGTGGGTGGGGGGTGATCTGAACACTTAAGGGTTCCTGACCAATCCCCACGCAGGAGGTTTGGCAAGGGGTCAGGACAGCCCTTAAGTATATTCAGCAGCAGGAGCGTTTGGGTGGAATATGGAGTGAGAGTCTGGGATGCAGGAGCCTGGGAGGGGGTCCAGTGGGATAGGGTCTACCTCCAGGTTGGAGCTGGAAAGGAGGATCACTTGACCTCACTGGTCCCCAGAGAGAGGGCCACCTGTAGAACCAGGGAAGGAGTCAGCCCAGAAGAAGGCCTGAAGGCAGCCACCAAACCTACAAGCGAGGGACAGTGAGAATTCCAACACTCCATGGGCCAGATAAGAGGAGAGGCCATTCTGGGGGGAATCCTGACTAGCCCTCATCTGGGACTGTTTGATTTGAAGTGACAGATTCTGGGACCCCTTGCCCAGGGATTCCCTCAGTCCAGCTGGATGAGAAGAGGATTCTGGGGTTTGGGATGGTACACCAGGAGAGGCTGGGGAGCTCTCCAAGAAGAGATCTGCTGTTCATAGTTGTCCTCAGTTACAGTTTCCTTGGGCCCCCCATACACCCCTGAACCCCATCCAAGTTCTGAAACCCCAAATAAAATCTAAAAATCAAAGGACTGTTTACTGTCTCCAGAATGCAGGTCTGAGAGAAATGCGTGCTGCCTGGCTGTGCAGGACTATAGGGGGACCCAATAAACTCCTAAGGGGGGTAGTTCTATACTTACATCACAGTGCACCCCCCTTACCTTGTGCTCCTGCTGAGAAGAAGCTGGGGACAGAGCTGGGAAGCAGAAAGTGCAGAGTCTGGAGGAGGACCGGAGGTCAGCTGCCAGAGTCTGCTGAATGCTGAGACCAGGGAGGGTGGAGATGAGAGGGTGCTGTGGCTGCACAGAGATGCACAGGATCTGGAGGAGGAGTTCTGTTCTCCTCTCTGATGTTGACTGCTGAGGGGGGGGGGGGGGGACAAACCTCTCAGCAGTTGCACAGAGAGGTGCAGGATCTGGAGAAGGAGTTGTGTCTTCCTCTCTGATGCCAACTCCTGAGACAGGATGGGGGGGGGCAGAGACAAACCTCTCTGCAGCTGTACAGAGAGGTGAAGGATCTGGAGGAGGAGTTCTGTCCGCCTCTCTGATGTTGACTGCTAAGACGATATGAGGGGGGAGAGAGACAAACCTCTCTGTAGCTGCACAGAGAGGAGCAGGATCTGGAGCAGGAGTTCTGTCCTCCTCTCTGATGCTGACTGCTAAAATGGGACGGGGGGCCGAGACAAACTTCTCCACAGCTGTACAGAGAGGTGAAGGATCTGGAGGAGGAGTTCTGTCCTCCTCTCCGATGCCAAATGCTGAGACAGGATGGGGGGGCAGAGACAAACCTCTCCGCAGCTCCACAGAGAGGTGAAGGATCTGGAGGAGGAGTTCTGTCCGCCTTTCTGATGTTGACTGCTAAGACGATATGGGGGGGGGGGCAGAGACACAAACCACACTGTAGCTGCACAGAGAGGAGCAGGATCTGAAGGTGGAGTTCTGTCCTCCTCTCTGATGCCGATTGCTGAGACAGGATGTGGGGGGCAGAGACAAACCTTTCTGCAACTGCACAGAGAGGTACAGGATCTGGAGGAGGAGTTCTGTCCTCCTCTCTGATGCTGACTGCTAAGATGGGATGGGGGGGCAGAGACAAACTTCTCCACAGCTGCACAGAGAGGTGCAGGATCTGGAGGAGTTCTGTCCTCTTCTCTGATGCCAATTGCTGAGACAGGATGGGGGGAGCAGAGATAAACCTTTCTGTAGCTGCACAGAGAGGAGCAGGATCTGGAGGAGGAGTTCTGTCCTCCTCTCTGATGCTGACTGCTACGATGGGATTGAGGCCAGAGACAAACTTCTCCACAGCTGCACAGAGAAGGGCAGGATCTGAAGGAGGAGTTCTGTCCTCCTCTCTGATGCCAATTGCTGAGACAGAAAGGAGGGAGCAGAGATAAACCTCTCTGCAACTGCACAGAGAGGTGCAGGATCTGGAGGAGGAGTTCTGTCCTCCTCTCTGATGCCAATTGATGAGACTGGATGGGGGAGCAGAGATAAACCTTTCTGCAGCTGCACAGAGAGGAGCAGGATCTGGAGGAGGTGTTCTGTCCTCCTCTCTGATGCTGACTGCTAAGATGGGATGGGAGGCAGAGACAAACTTCTCCACAGCTGCACAGAGAGGTGCAGGATCTGGATGAGGAGTTCTGTCCTCCTCTCTGCTGCCAATTGCTGAGGCAAGATGGGGATGGAGACGAGGGGGGTGCTGCAGCTCTCCTGTATGGACTTGTAACATTACTGTTTGCCCTCACGTTGTAAAGCGCTGCGCACACTGCTGGCACTGTATAAATCCTGTATGATAATAATATACAGTACATAGTTATAGGGGTCCAAGCTGCAACAATGGAAGTGTGTAAACATATCTATACCTGGAATCCATCTTTAAGAAGGCTGCAGAACTGCAATGGAGGGAGGAGGTCAGGGCCTGTGGAGAGGGAAGTGCAAGGGAGAGCTGTTTGCATTTGTTAGGGACACAACAGGGTTCCTTTAACATGTAAATGCGGGGGTGGGGGGGGGGGGGTGGGGGGGGGGGGGGGGGGGGGGGGGTGAGAATTGTTATAAGAGGGGAAATTTGGGGAGTGGTGATTTGGTGGAATTTTATTGGGAGAGGGGATGGGGGAAGAGGATTTGTGCTAGGAGGAGGGATTTGGAGGGTTTCTGCTGGAAAAGATAACATGGTAGGGGGGAGGGGGTTTGTGCTAGGAGGGGATTTTTTTTCTTTTTTTTTTTTTTGGGGGGGGGGGGGGATTGTGCTAGTAGGGATGATTAAAGGGGTATTTGTGCTAGGAGGGGAAATTTTTTTTGGGGGGGGGGCAGGGATTTGTGTTAGGATGGGGGATTGGGGGAGGGCAAATTGTGCTGGGAGGGGGGAATTTGGAGTGGGGGGGGAGGATTTGTGCTCGGAGGAGAAATATGAGGGGCAGGGGATTTGTGCTAGGAGGGGAAATTTTGGGGGGAGGGGATTTGTGCTAGGATGGGGGATTGGGGGAGGGGAAATTGTGCTGGGAGGGGGAAATTTGGGAGTGGGGGGGAGGATTTGTGTTCAGAGGAGAAATATGAGGGGCAGGGGATTTGTGCTAGGAGGGGGAATTTTGGGGGCAGGGGATTTGTGCTAGGAGGGGGAATTTTGGGGGGAGGGGATTTGTGCTAGGATGGGAGATTGCGTGAGGGGAAATTGTGCTGGGAGGGGAGAATTTGGAGTGTGGGGGGGGGATTTTGTGCTCAAAAGCAGAAAATTTGAGGGGCAAGGGAATTGTGCTAGGAGGGGGAATTTTGGAGGCAGGGATTTATGCTAGGATGGGCTATTGGGGGAGGGGAAATTGTGCTGGGAGGGGGAAATCTGGAGTGGGGGAGAGAAGATGTGTGACTGGGCTATGGTGGTGGATTGGGGGAGGGGAAATTGTGCTGGGGGGGGGGATTTGGAGTGGGGGGGAGGATTTGTGCACGGAGGAGAAATATGAGCGGCAGGGGATTTGTGCTAGGAGGGGGAATTTTGGGTTCAGGGATTTGTGCTTGGATGGGGGATTGGGGGAGGGGAAATTGTGCTGGGAGGGGAGAATTTGGAGTGGGGGGAGAGAAGATGTGTGCCTGGGCTATGGTGGTGGATTGGGGGAGGGGGAATTGTGCTGGGAGGGGGAAATTTGGAGTTGGGGGGGAGAGGACGTGTGCTTGGAGGAGAAATTTTAGGGGCAGGGGATTTGTGCTAGGAGGAGGTTTTTTTTTGGGGGGGGGGGATTTGCGATGTATGCATATGGAGACAGAACATTTGATCTGTGGTGGATTGGGGGGGGTAAATATTTGTGCTAGGAAGGAAGGATTTCAGCAGGGGGGTGGATTTGTACTGGGAGGGGGATTAATTCTTAGGGAGTAAGAATGCAGATTGGTGCTTGATTTTTTTTTAGGGGGAAGATTGTTTTTGCTGACACATAATGCTCATTTGTCTTGGGGGGGCACAATTTGGCGTGTTCTCCCTGGGCTCTAGATGACCTTGTTCCGGCACTGGTGCACATGTGTGGGTGATGGGTTGGGTGAACTTCCTCTCTAATGTCCAATCAGAAGCCATTTTAACTTTTTACTTTTTATTAGTATTCCTGGTGATCCTGCCATGAAGGCATCTGTTCAGACACTTCCTGTAGTAGGGTGACAACTGTCTGTCCCTGTCTCCTATGTTCTCCTGTGTTGTCACCCAGTAATACAGGCTTATAATGGATACTACTTGGAGATGTTTTAGCACATATTACACGGGGATGGTCATCATCAAGAAACTCAAGAAACGCCATGCAGCCATCAATGGAGGGGGATGTAGATTGGAAGTGGCTGCAAAGAGGCAGCAGGAGATCAGCAGCACTGAGATGAAACAAAGGATGAAAGAAAGTGAATAAAGTGACAAACACAACTGTCCTTTTTCTTTGCAATAGAGGAATGGATGCCCCTCAGCCCAACCCCAGGAGTCCAATATGAAGGATGGCCTCAGCCACCATGCCCGCTGACGCATTTCACCCTGCCCACCAGGGTTTGATCACAGAGGCCTCTGTGGCCCCCAGTGGGCGGGGTGAAACACATCAGAGGGAATGGCCATAGCAACGGTTGAGGCCATTCTTCATATTGGACTTAGGGGTGTCCATTCCTCTACTGCAGGGGTCTCCAAACTTTCAAAGCAAAGGGCCAGTTTACTGTTCTTTGGGGTTTAGGGGGTCTGATTGATTGAGTTTGTAGGGGGAATGGTGCCACATCATTGGTGTCAGTGAGAGGAATAGTGCTCCATCATTGGTGTCAGTGAGAGGAATAGAACCCCATCATTGGTATCAGTGGGAGGAATAGTGCCCCATCATTGGTATCAGTGGGAGGAATTGTGCCCCATCATTGGTGTCAGTGGGAGGAATAGTGCCCCATCATTGGTGTCAGTGGGAGGAATAGTGCCCCATCATTGGTGTCAGTGGGAGGAATTGTGCCCCATCATTGGTGTCAGTGGGAGGAATAGTGCCCCATCATTGGTGTCAGTGGGAGGAATAGTGCCCCATCATTGGGATCAGTGGGAGGAATAGTGTCCCATCATTGGTGTCAGTGGGAGGAATTGTGCCCCATCATTGGTGTCAGTGGGAGGAATTGTGCCCATCATTGGTATCAGTGGGAGGAATAGTGCTCCATCATTGGTGTCAGTGGGAGGAATAGTGCCCCATCATTGGTATCAGTGGGAGGAATAGTGCCCCATCATTGGTATCAGTGGGAGGAATAGTGCCCCATCATTGGTGTCAGTGAGAGGAATAGTGCCCCATCATTGGTATCAGTGGGAGGAATAGTGCCCTATCGTTGGTGTCAGTGGGAGGAATAGTGTCCCGTCATTGGTATCAGTGGGAGGAATAGTGCCCCATCATTGGTGTCAGTGGGAGGAATAGTGCCCCATCATTGGTGTCAGTCAGTGGGAGGAATAGTGCCCCATCATTGGTATCAGTGGGAGGAATAGTGCCCATCATTGGTATCAGTGGGGGGAATAGTGCCCCATCATTGGTGTCAGTGAGAGGAATAGTGTCCCATCATTGGTGTCAGTGGGAGGAATAGTGCCCCATCATTGGTGTCAGTGGGAGGAATAGTGCCCCATCATTGGTGTCAGTGGGAGGAATAGTGCCCCATCATTGGTGTCAGTGAGAGGAATAGTGTCCATCATTGGTGTCAGTGACAGTAATAGTGCCCCATCATTGGTGTCAGTGGGAGGAATAGTGCCCCATCATTGGTGTCAGTGGGAGGAATAGTGCCCCATCATTGGTGTCAGTGGGAGGAATAGTGCCCCATCATTGGTGTCAGTGAGAGGAATAGTGCCCCATTATTGGTGTCAGTGACAGGAATAGTGCCCCATCATTGGTATCAGTGGGAGGAATAGTGCCCTATCGTTGGTGTCAGTGGGAGGAATAGTGTCCCGTCATTGGTATCAGTGGGAGGAATAGTGCCCCATCATTGGTGTCAGTGGGGGAATAGTGCCCCATCATTGGTGTCAGTCAGTGGGAGGAATAGTGCCCCATCATTGGTATCAGTGGGAGGAATAGTGCCCCATCATTGGTATCAATGGGAGGAATAGTGCTCCATCATTGGTATCAGTGGGGGGGAATAGTGCCCATCATTGGTGTCAGTGAGAGGAATAGTGTCCCATCATTGGTGTCAGTGACAGGAATAGTGCCCCATCATTGGTGTCAGTGGGGAGGAATAGTGCCCCATCATTGGTGTCAGTGGGAGGAATAGTGCCCCATCATTGGTGTCAGTGAGAGGAATAGTGTCCCATCATTGGTGTCAGTGACAGGAATAGTGCCCCATCATTGGTGTCAGTGGGAGGAATAGTGCCCCATCATTGGTGTCAGTGGGAGGAATAGTGTCCCATCATTGGTGTCAGTGAGAGGAATAGTGCCCCATTATTGGTGTCAGTGGGAGGAATAGTGCCCCCATCATTAGTGTCAGTTGGTGGAATGGAGCCCCATCATTGGTGTCAGTTGGTGGAACGGTGCCCTATCATTGGTGTCAGTTGATAGAATGGTGCCCTATCATTGGTGTCAGTTGATAGAATGGTGCTCCATCATTGGTGCCAGTTGTTGGAATGATGCCCCATCATTGGTGCCAGTTATTGGAATGGTGCCCCATCATTGGTGTCAGTTGTTGGAATGGTGCCCCATCATTGGTGTCAGTTGTTGGAATGGTGCCCCATCATTGGTGTCAGTTGTTGGAATGGTGCCCCATCATTGGTGTCAGTTGTTGGAATGGTGCCCCATCATTGGTGTCAGTTGGTGGAATGGTGCTCCATCTTTGCTGTCAGTTGGTGGAATGGTTCCCCATCATTGGTGTCAGTGGGAGGAATAGTGTCCCATCATTGGTGTCAGTGGGAGGAATAGTGTCCCATCATTGGTGTCAGTGGGAGGAATAGTGCCCCATCATTGGTGTCAGTGGGAGGAATAGTGCCCCATCATTGGTGTCAGTGGGAGGAATAGGGTCCCATCATTGGTGTCAGTGAGAGGAATAGTGCCCATTATTGGTGTCAGTGACAGGAATAGTGCCCCATCATTGGTATCAGTGGGAGGAATAGTGCCCTATCGTTGGTGTCAGTGGGAGGAATAGTGTCCCGTCATTGGTATCAGTGGGAGGAATAGTGCCCCATCATTGGTGTCAGTGGGAGGAATAGTGCCCCATCATTGGTGTCAGTCAGTGGGAGGAATAGTGCCCCATCATTGGTATCAGTGGGAGGAATAGTGCCCCATCATTGGTATCAATGGGAGGAATAGTGCTCCATCATTGGTATCAGTGGGGGGGAATAGTGCCCCATCATTGGTGTCAGTGAGAGGAATAGTGTCCCATCATTGGTGTCAGTGACAGGAATAGTGCCCCATCATTGGTGTCAGTGGGAGGAATAGTGCCCCATCATTGGTGTCAGTGGGAGGAATAGTGCCCCATCATTGGTGTCAGTGAGAGGAATAGTGTCCCATCATTGGTGTCAGTGACAGGAATAGTGCCCCATCATTGGTGTCAGTGGGAGGAATAGTGCCCCATCATTGGTGTCAGTGAGAGGAATAGTGCCCCATTATTGGTGTCAGTGGGAGGAATAGTGCCCCATCATTGTGTCAGTTGGTGGAATGGAGCCCCATCATTGGTGTCAGTTGGTGGAACGGTGCCCTATCATTGGTGTCAGTTGATAGAATGGTGCCCTATCATTGGTGTCAGTTGATAGAATGGTGCTCCATCATTGGTGCCAGTTGTTGGAATGATGCCCCATCATTGGTGCCAGTTATTGGAATGGTGCCCCATCATTGGTGTCAGTTGTTGGAATGGTGCCCCATCATTGGTGTCAGTTGTTGGAATGGTGCCCCATCATTGGTGTCAGTTGTTGGAATGGTGCCCCATCATTGGTGTCAGTTGTTGGAATGGTGCCCCATCATTGGTGTCAGTTGGTGGAATGGTGCTCCATCTTTGCTGTCAGTTGGTGGAATGGTTCCCCATCATTGGTGTCAGTGGGAGGAATAGTGTCCCATCATTGGGTGTCAGTGGGAGGAATAGTGTCCCATCATTGGTGTCAGTGGGAGGAATAGTGTCCCATCATTGGTGTCAGTGGGAGGAATAGTGCCCCGTCATTTGTGTCAGTTGGTGGAATGGTGCCCCATCATTGGTGTCAGTTGGTGGAATGGAGCTCCATCATTGGTGTCAGTTGGTGGAATGGAGCTCCATCATTGGTGTCAGTTGGTGGAATGGTTCCCCATCATTGGTGTCAGTTGGTAGAATGGTTCCCCATCATCGGTGTCAGTTGGTAGAATGGTGCCCCATCATTGGTGTCAGTTGGTGGAATGGTTCCCCATCATTGGGTGTCAGTTGGTAGAATGGTTCCCCATCATCGGTGTCAGTTGGTAGAATGGTTCCCCATCATCGGTGTCAGTTGGTGGAATGGTGCCCCAAGGGCCAGATAAGAGCAAGCAAAGGGCCACAGTTTGGAGCCCATTGCTCTACTGCTCCCTCTTTCAATACCAGAGTGGTGATCTCTTCCTACTTCCCAGCTTGGAGCGGCACCAGGTTGACACATGACAACGCACCTTTATAATGCTACCAAAAAAACCACAATCTGTGCACACACATGTATCTAAGGCTATGTTTACACATGCATTGCCTCAGTCAGATCGCTTTTCAGAGGTGTTTTAACTTCATAAATAATGTGCCATCTAACTGCAACCACATGCATTGTTTCAGGGTGGCCCCATTTGCTGAAATGTGCCGTATTTGGCAGATGATAGTGTCACCTCCCTTTCGCTGTTTTAACGATGTGAAGAAAAAAAAACGCACATAAAAAACCCCCCACTTATCCAAGTGCTGCCATACCTCTCATAAGCAGTCCATAGTCAGATCGCTTTTCAGAGGCATTTTAACCCCATCAATTCTGCACCACCGCACCACAATTCCAGGGGTGGTTGCAGCGCAGCCTCATTTAACTTAATTGGGTCGCGTTCTGCAGGTGTCAGCGCCCAAACATCTCAGGGAGTTCAATTCTTGCAAGCAAAGTATTGGAGCCATGGCAGGTGTACACCTCCCAAGAGGGAGCGGTTGTGGGGTGGTAAAAACCAGCCCCAGGAATCACAACAGTACAATCAGCCTGTAGATGCAGTAAAGCATGCTTGTTATACTCACTGTGGGACCTAAGGGGTTAATCCTCTGCATTGTGTACAAATGCTGTTTTATCCTGTCTTCTCTGATCCTCCTCTTCTTCTGCTTTCCCCAATCCATCTGCTGATAATACAGAGCCCTAGGAGTCACTCTGCACATGCTCAGTTTAATGTGTATTGCTGGAGATTTTTTTATTTTTTTTTGTCTGGACAGTGTTGATTGGTCTTGTGCTCATCACATGCATCTAGAGAGTCAGGGGTCCTGCAGCCTCATAGGACAAGTTTTAACCAGTGCTCTGCTGGACAATGACAGAAGTCACAAGACTGCTATATACTGCTGATGAGAAAAGGTATTTAGCAGTTTATATTTACTAAAATAATTGCATTTCCATGTTCTGTGTACTGTGGGAGACCAGATATAGTGAATGCGGGGTCCGGGGAGAGTAGATATAGGGAATGCAGGGTCCGGGGGGAGAGCGGATATAGTGAATGCGGGGTCTGGGGAGACCGGATATAGTGAATGCAGGGCCCGGGGAGAGCGGATATAGTGAATGCAGGGTCCCGGGGAGAGCGGATATAGTGAATGCGGGGTCCGGGGAGAGCGGATATAGTGAATGCGGGGTCCGGGGAGACCAGATATAGTGAATGCAGGGTCCGGGGGGAGAGCGGATATAGTGAATGCAGGGTCCGGGGAGAGCGGATATAGTGAATGCAGGGTCCGGGGAGAGCGGATATAGTGAATGCAGGGTCCGGGGGAGAGCGGATATAGTGAATGCAGGGTCTGGGGAGAGCAGATATAGTGAATGCAGGGTCTGGGGAGAGAGGATATAGTGAATGCAGGGTCTGGGGAGAGCAGATATAGTGAATGCAGGGTCCGGGGAGACCGGATATAGTGAATGCAGGGTCCGGGGAGAGTGGATATAGTGAATGCAGGGTCCGGGGGAGAGCAGATATAGTGAATGCAGGGTCCGGGGAGACCGGATATAGTGAATGCAGGGTCCGGGGAGAGTGGATATAGTGAATGCAGGGTCCGGGGAGAGTGGATATAGTGAATGCAGGGTCCGGGGAGAGTGGATATAGTGAATGCAGGGTCCGGGGAGAGTGGATATAGTGAATGTGGGGAGAGAAATGTCAAAATTGGCCCGGTAGGGAAGTAGTTACCAGAACTTTATTGTAATGTTGTGAGTGACATTTTAATACATTTCTATTTGCCGCAGCGGCGTTGTGATGCGATTATTTGCATTGCAACCCACTTCGCAAAAAAAAAAGAAGGCTTCTCCATGCGTGTCATGTGAAAAAAGCATAAAAAAGCACGCCTAGGAAATGCTAGATGTGAATGCAGCCTAAGCCAACAGCGAATGGCAACACAATCCGCTTTTTTATGCTTTCATTTACAAAACGCAGCACTGCTATTCATTGTAAAATGTCACCCTAAATGTGGCAAAAAAAAGACGCATATTTGTTGCACGGTAAACGCAAAAAAAAACGCAAAAAAAGGCACAACGCTCAAAAAAAGGTAGAGGAGCTACTTTGCTGCGTTTGCCACTTGCAGGACAACCCTTTGAAATGGATGCAAAACGCGTAAAAGCGATGTGCGTTTTGAGAAACGCAAAATGCGAATGCAACCTTACTTTTACTCTCGCGCGTGTGTTTTTGGCCGTAGAGACTTCAGTGACATCACATGAAAAAACATTGATGAAAAAAAAGTGTGAGAATGAAGACGCAAAGCTGCGCTCATGCGCTCCAACACGTGCACGCCGTGACTGCAAAAGATATGTTTGCAAACAATTGCACAATCGCATGCGTTTGGTTTAGATTCGGAGGAGCGGGGAAGTTTCCTCTTTCTCTAATCAATATTCTGTTGGTTCTGCCTGAAAATTCCAATGTTATGGGTCGGCGCATATTTTGCGCTCATCAATAGATTGGGATATTGATGGCGGGGGAAGTCCCGGGCCGGTAAGGTGAGCAGTGTGTGGAGTTGGGATGGGGGGAGGCGTTGTGTGTTGGGGAGGGGAGGAGTGCAGTGCTGAGTGGTGAGTCACTGGCAGCACTCATGGAAGGATCAGCAGCCCCTCTACAGGAAGATCCCCCCTCCTAACCCAAGTCCACACTACCAGGAGAGCACCGGCCTGGACTACGCACGGTACATGGGACTGAACGTGAAGGACACGGGTCTTTATTCGACCTTACTAACTATGTAGCCATGTAGACCGGCAGGCACTTCTTCCCTGGACGTTGCTGCTCCACCGTCCGCTCTACAGCTGCTGCTGGAACTCGGGTACAAAGTAACTGCTGCACAGTCCAGGCCACACGTCCCATACGGGAGGCTGAGGGACCCTCATACCTACGAGGACTTTCCGAGCGGAGAGATTGACAGACGGCCAACAAAGGATCTGGAGCTGGAGAGACTTCCTTCTACAACCAAAACACAGACACCTGGAGAGACGTCAAAGGACAGATCCTTTATTGACGAGAAGGTCCTTCATAAATAGACACAACGAGAGGAGAGAGACCCCCGATCACTGACTTCTGACGAAGAGAGAGACCCTCATACACTGATATCCGGGGAGGAGAGGGATCCCCCATACACTGATTTCTGGAGAGGAAGGAAATACTTATGCACCGATATCCAGAGAGGAGTGAGAACCCTCCCCCCCCAATCACTTTCTTCTGGAGAAGAGAGAGACCCTCATACACCAATATCCAGGGAGGACAGGGATCCCCCAAACACTGATTTCTGGAGAGGAAGGAGATACTTATACACTGATATCCAGAGAGGAGAGAGAACCCCCCCAATCACTTTCTTCTGGAGAAGAGAGAGACCCTCATACACCAATATCCAGGGAGGAGAGGGATCCCCCATACACTGATTTCTGGAGAGGAAGGAGATCCTTATATACCGATATCCAGAGAGGAGAGAGACCCCCCCCCCCCCATCACTTTCTTCTGGAGAAGAGAGAGACCCCCATACACTGATATCCAGAGAGGAGAGAGAACCCCCCCCAATCACTTTCTTCTGGAGAAGAGAGAGACCCTCATACACCGATATCCGGGAACGAGAGGGATCCCCCATACACTGATTTCTGGAGAGGAAGGAGATACTTATGCACCGATATCCAGAGAGGAGAGAGACCCCCCCAATCACTGAGAGACCCTCATACATATCCAGAGAGGGCAGGGATCCCCCATACACAAGCACCTGGACAGAGACAATTCAACTGAAGAGAGACCCCAACTTCAATAAAATAGTGAGACCTTCATATACAATCACCCGGACAGACCCTTATTCAGAGGTGCCAACAGAGGAGAGCGCCCTATACTCCAAGTTCCATAAAAAAGAAAGACCCTGATATCCAGAGAGGAGAGAGACCCTCATAACCCGATATCCAGAGAGGAGAGAGACCCTCATACCCCGATATCCAGAGAGGAGGGAGACCCTTATACCCTGATATCCAGAGAGGAGAGAGACCCTCATACGCCAATATCCAAAGAAGAGAGAGACCCTCATACCCTGATATCCAGAGAGGACAGAGACCCTCATACGCCAATATCCAAAGAGGAGAGAGACCCTTATACACAGCACCTGGATAGAGACCCTCTTTCCAAGACACCTCAGCACATGAGAGACTCCTACACACTGACTTCCAGAAAAGAGGGAAGCCCTCACAAGCACCTGGGGAGAGACCTCCCCATACCCAGATCTCTGGAAAGGAGGGAATCCCATACGCAGGTCACTGGAGGAGGCCCTCATACTCAGCCTCCGCAAAGGAGACCCCTGTACGGGAGATCCCCACCATGGATGTCATAGCTGGATGACCCCTGGGAAGAGACTAAGGTAATACTTTGGATACCCCTAATATCAAACTGTTGTGTTGTCCTCTGTGTTTGTATGTACAGTACATCTTTCATCACAGATCCAATCTCACTAATGTAGATAATGCAGATATACCCGTCTAATAATCAGGTCATTACTTTCTATGTATTATTGATATGTATGGAGTATTAATAGCATTTTGCTGGTCAGTTTTGCTGCTGAGGGCCAGCATGGCAGTTGTGTGGTGACTTTCAGTGTTGCAAACAAGATAAAAATAAACGGTGTTCCCAGTCATCTCTGACGTCTATTCCATCCCTAGTGGGTAACCCGACCCTAACATCTACATCGACCTCCTTCCTAAACTTCAACACCTAAATCCTCCCCCTTCCTAATACTTATCTGAACCCTAAGACCTAACCCTTGCCCTTCCTAAACCCCAAACACCTAATCTTCCCCCTTCCTAAACCCCAAACACCTAATCTTCCACCTTCCTAAACCCCAAACACCTAATCTTCCCCTTCCTAAACCCCAAACACCTAATCTTCCCCCTTCCTAAACCCCAAACACCTAATACTTATCTGAACCCAAGACCTAACCCTTGCCCTTCCTAAACCCGAACACCTGATACTTATCTGAACCCTAAGACCTAACCCTTGCCCTTCCTAAACCCCAAACACCTAATCTTCCCCCTTCCTAAACCCCAAACACCTAATCTTCCACCTTCCTAAACCCCAAACACCTAATCTTCCCCCTTCCTAAACCCCAAACACCTAATCTTCCCCCTTCCTAAACCCCAAACACCTAATACTTATCTGAACCCAAGACCTAACCCTTGCCCTTCCTAAACCCGAACACCTGATACTTATCTGAACCCTAAGACCTAACCCTTGCCCTTCCTAAACCCCAAACACCTAATCTTCCCCCTTCCTAAACCCCAAACACCTAATCTTCCCCCTTCCTAAACCCCAAACACCTAATCTTCCCCCTTCCTAAAACCCCAAACACCTAATCTTCCCCCTTCCTACACCCCAAACACCTAATACTTATCTGAACCCTAAGACCTAACCCTTGCCCTTCCTAAACCCGAACACCTAATACTTATCTGAACCCAAGACCTAACCCTTGCCCTTCCTAAACCCCAAACATCTAATACTTATCTGAACCCTAAGACCTAACCCTTGCCCTTCCTAAACCCGAACACCTGATACTTATCCAACCCTTCCCCTTCCTAAACCCCAAATGCCTAATACTCCTCTTATTTGAACCCTCACAATTGTCCCTTGCCCGTAAATGAACCCTAACAACCAACCCTCCGCCTACCATAACATCTAATAACCTACCTGAACCCTAACACATAACACTCCCCCTTCCTAAACCCTACCATCTACCCCCTTCCCCACCTGAACCCTATCACCTAACCTTTCCCCTTCCTAAAATCTAACATTTTATCCCTGCCCTCTACCTCAAACCTATCATCTAACCCAGGGTTCAAAATATCAAGTCCTGAGGTACTAGCTAGGCCTTAAGAGTTTCTCGCCACCCGTTGCCCTACCCAACCCCTACCATGCCCCGCTCCACCCCTAATTCTGCCCCAAAACATGTCATCATAAATTATCTCATGAAACAACACTGTTAAATGTTTTATGCAGAATACAGTTACAGAAATAAAGTCCCAGCAATGTTCTCTGCCTCCTGGGGGAACTACAAGTCTCAGCACTGTACCCATTCTGGTGGGGAACTACAAGTCTCAGCACTGTACTCATTCTGGTGGGGAACTACAAGTCTCAGCACTGTACTCATTATGGTGGGGAACTACAATGCCCATCACTGTACCCATTCTGGTAGGGAACTACAAGTCTCAGCACTGTACCCATTCTGGTGGAGAACTACAATACCCACCACTGTACTCATTCTGGTGGGGAACTACAAGTCTCAGCGCTGTACCCATTCTGGTGGGGAACTACAGGTATCAGCGCTGTACCCATTCTGGTGGGGAACTACAGGTCTCATCACTGTACCCATTCTGGGGGAGAACTACAATACCCACCACTGTACTCATTCTGGTGGGGAACTACAAGTCCCAGCACTTCCCCTTGTCTGGCAGGGAACTCTAAGTCCCATAATTGCCCCCAGCTGGTGGGAAACGACAAGTCCCAACACTGCCCTGACTATAGAGAGCTGCATGTCTCAGCACTGTCCCCAGCTGGTGGGAATCTAGTACTAGCAGTCCCAGCACTGCCCCGATAGCACAGATCTCCTCATCTAACCAATTGGGGAGCAGCAGCATCCCCTGAGCACGTCAGAAGAATCGGGCACTACCTCCTAAGCTGACATCAGCATTGTACAGTGGGGCAGAGCTATGACTGTATCTTCTCCAGAAGCTGCAGAGCCACGAACTGGCTGGGCGGAGAGGTGAGGGAGAGGAGAGGGAGTTCAAGTCCCCCCCCCCCACACACTAATATAAATAAATTGGCCCCATTTACCTTGTCCCAGTGCTGGATTGATAGGAGCAATGATGCCGCTGTCACTACTCCTGTCAGCAGTGGCGCCCCTCTCAATGTGGCACTCGCCTCTACTCCCCAAATGCGAGCAGGTGAGTGGAAATTTTGAAGCTTGATCTAACCCATCAAACCCTTCCCCTTCCTAAACCTTAGTGTTCATCTGAGAGTTTAACCGCTATTAATAATGATGTTCTTTCACACCAAGACAGTATAAACAGCCAACATGTTTTGTGGGTACACAGATCTCTCCCTTTTTCAGGGTCAAATATTGTATAAACTTGGGAAGACTAGAAATGGTGCTGAAACTAAGGATTATTCATATTTGATCTTTTAAATAAATATTAATGCTGATTGTGCCATTTCGAAACCTTCCAGTGTACACACATTTGAGCCCTGAAGAAGGACATGATACTCCAGAAACGTGTTGGATGTTTTATATTGTCTTGATGTGAATGAACGCCATTATTCTCTGATCTTTGGTCTTCCATTCTCATTGGCAGTAGCATGTAGATTCCACCTATACTTTGTGCTTTTGTCGTCAGGCAACTAGTGAGTCCATTCCAACAGTGTGTGGTGAGGTATGGACTTGTGGTGATGTATGGACTTGTGGTGATGTATGGACGTGTGGTGATGTATGGACTTGTGGTGATGGATGGACTTGTGGTGAGGTATGGACGTGTGGCGATGGATGGACGTGTGGCGATGGATGGACGTGTGGCGATGGATGGACGTGTGGCGATGGATGGACGTGTGGCGATGGATGGACTTGAGGCGATGTATGGACTTGAGGCGATGTATGGACTTGAGGCGATGTATGGACTTGAGGCGATGTATGGACTTGAGGTGATGGATGGACTTGTGGTGGTGTATGGACTTGTGGTGGTGTATGGACTTGTGGTGGTGTATGGACTTGTGCTGGTTTGGACTTTTGGTGATGTATGGACGTGTGGCGATGTATGGACGTGTGGCGATGTATGGGCGTGTGGCGATGTATGGGCGTGTGGCGATGTATGGGCGTGTGGCGATGTATGGACTTGTGGTGAGCCGTGAAGAAGGACATTACACCCCAGAAATGTGTTGGATGTTTTATATTGTCTTGTTGTGAATGAACGCCATTATTCTAAGTTCTTTGGTCTGGCCTTCTCAGTGGCAGTGGCATGTAGATTCCACACATACTTGGTGCTTCTGTTGTCAGGCAATTAGTGAGTCAATTCCAACAGTGTGTGGTGATGCATGGTAGACTTGAGACAACCTTCTTTTCCGGAGGCTTTCCCATAAAAATCCTTCAGAAATTCAAAAACCATCTTGAAGCAGGCCAAAAGTAGCTCAGAAGGAGGTCAATCACAGGTCAAATATGCCTGTGAATGAATTTTGAATGATCCCAGAACTGATATCAAACCAATGCCATTGGCACAAGCCAAAAACTCATCAATACAAGCCCAAATAATGCATTATGTTGTGTCAGTAGTTGTTCCTACACCATGGTTGACATTAAATTCAGACCTACTTTCATGGATTCAGATGGCCAAATAGAAATCTAAATTTTGGTGCTTTTTTCATGGTTTCAGATTCCCAAATGACTTCTGGGAGAAAGTAACCAAAGACTTTTCCAGAGACTTCTTCCACCTTACAATTGTTTCTACCGTTTCCTGAGATCCCTTAGCTTGACTGTCAACATCACTAGGTCCCACCCTTCTATATGAAAATCCCTGATTGAGTTTTTAAAGGAGGTGGGTCAGGTGGGTCATCATCTCATCAGAACTTTCTGTACCATTTTGCATCATCTGCTGCTCGGTAATGCACACCCTTTGGGTGCCTCAACTTTTCTTTGACTTCAATGGGTTTTCCAGTTCAGAAATTCTACATTTCTGAGGTTGTTTAATTTTTAAAAAGTTTGACCAAACCAAATCTGATGGTTCACTTTAGTTGTAACCAAATGGTATTTTTTCAGTGTTAAAAAATGAACTGTTTATCTTCCTCTTCTTGTCTTTGCTGAGAAGTAGAGATGAGTGAATATGTTGGGTTCCATTTGCTGAGGGTTTTGAGAATCCTTTTTTAGCCTCCTGGCGCCGGCCAAACGCAAATGTGCGGCCTCCCGGCATCTGGGCATAGACGCCGAGCTGCCGCACATTTGCCTTCCATTAAAAAAACACATATGCGCTGCGCGCTCCCAGCACACACGTTCGGTACTCACGGAAAGGTCCCGATCTCCTCTTCCAATCGAGACCTTTCCTGATCATGTGACAGTGAATCATGGCCATCACATGACCCTAAAATCCCGCCCCACCTCCTGGCTTCTGGAACCCTTAAAGGGCCAGGAGGCGCCAAGGGGTTAAATTAGGCAAACTCGAATGTAGTGATGAATTCCAAATCTATGGGAGGCAAATCTACTGGAAAGCTGGGCATTGCCATGGGGGACATTTACCAATGCAAAAAAAGTTTTAAAAAATATAGGATAGGGGGATTGGGTGGCACAGTGGCATAGTGGTTAGCACATCTGCCTTGCAGTAAATGGGTCATGGGTTCAATTCCTGACCATGGCACCCTCTGCATGGAGTTTGCATGTTCTCCCTGTGCTTGTGTGGATTTCCTCCCACACTGCAAAGACATGCTGGTAGGTTAATTGGCTCCTGTCTAAATTGTCCTAGTTTCCTCCCTGGATCTCCTGCATGGTGGGGGTTGGGGAGAGACCTGGCAACCTACCCTGTAAAATAATTGCTAAGAGAATTCATGGAAAAAGTCACTTACGAGTGACGGTCCCTGCAATCACCAAGGGTCGGATACGACTGAATAGATAGATAGATAGATAGATAGGGGGGTTATTTCCGGTTGTCCCTATTCTTGCTGATGCCAAAGCTGCCCTATCACTGGCCATTTTCTATCAAGCTCATGAACAGCCATGTCAAATTGGCCAGCAGCAGGATAGTTTTAATGAGGGAGAAATGGCCAAAACGTACTAGAGACAAGAAGTGCAGGCAGGTGTTTACCACCAGAATTAAGAGTTCACAGATGATACAGCAGCATAATATTGACCAGTGGCAGGACAGTTTTAATGAGGGAGAAACTGACTAAAATGTACTAAAGACAAAGTTTGCAGACAGATGTTTTACTCTAAGAATTAAGAGGTCACAAATTATTCGGTAGTATAAATTTGGCCATTAGTAGAATAGTTTTAACCACTTCCGCGCCGCCCTATAGCAGAAATACTGCTACAGGGTGGCAATGGTGCACAAAATCACACATATATATATATATATATATATATATATATGTGTGATTTTGCAGTTCTGGGTAGGGGGCGCCGCAATTCATGGCCTTGGCAGTCAATCACCAGGTCCCGGCCGCTGATTCCGCGCCAGCACCCGGCGATCTCCGAGGATTTCCAACGAGGGAGAAGTCTGTATGGAAACAACACAGATCTCTCCCCTGGCAGCTCCTGCACATTGCTTTGAATGGCTTTGCATAACAGAGCCATACAAAGCAGTGTGCTTACAGTGTAAAGCACACATAGTAAAACCCTTTGATTGCCCCAGGTGTTAACCCCTTCCTGCCCAGTGCCATTGGTACAGTGTCGATGCCTTTTATTAGCACTGATCACTGTATTGGTGTCACCATAGGGCCAGGGGCTGTCTTTACCCCAAGGAAAACAAGGCATTTGCCTTGGACGGCATTTTTGTCAGGGAGGCAGCACCGTCCGATTTTAGTGTTGCCTAGGGTAGCACAAAAACAAAATATATCACTGCAAAGGGGAAGCTGAACTCTTTTCCACCGACTGCCTGCTGGTTTTCTCCAGTGAGCTTCTTCAGACCCAACTCAATAACTGGACTTATGCCGGCCATACATGGGTCGAAAACTCAACCGATTTTTCTGTCCGAAAATCGGATCTAAGAATAATCGGCCGATTTTCGCTCTGTTAGTGGGGTCAATGGCACTGGATGATTTTTGTGGTTCCTCCCCTTTTCGGTGATCGGGCATGTTGGAAAATTCGTGAAAACGACCGATTTTCGACTCAATGATGGTCAAATCGTACAATTGTTTTTCCAAAAAGAATATGCGCCATGAGCCGTGACCTGGAAGGAACAGAAGTTTTGTCTGTTATATGGGGTGAACTTTATGACTTGGTCCGACACTTTTCGAAATTTGATGGCACCGTCGGATCACCGAGTAAACAACGTTTTCGATTTTCGGACGAAAAATCGTTTGGGATTCGACCCATGTATGGCCTGCATTAACTTCTTCATGCCGAGCATATGCAAATATGCGGCCTCTCAGCGGCTGGGCCATGATGCCAAGTGGCCTCATATTTGCCTACCATTTGTAAACAAACGTGCTGAGAGTGCGTGTCCTGCGCTCTCCCAGCACTTGTGTCATCGTCCCACAGAAAGGTCTTGATCTCTCCTTCCAATCGGGACCTTTCCGATCATGTGACTGCCGTGACAGCCAGTCACATGACCCTAAACCAGGGGTAGGCAACCTGTGGCTCTCTAGCTGTTGTGGAGCTACATTTCCCATGAGGCATTGCAAAGATTACAAAACTGACAGTTACAGCTATGACTTGCAGAGGCATGATGGAACTTGTAGACCTGCGGCTCTCAGGTTGCCTATCCCTGCCCTAAACCATGCCCCTGCCCCCCAGCATCAGAAACCCCTGAAGTGGTTAATCTTGTGATAAGGTCCCCCCAGCTAAGCCCAGCTGGGACCTCTGTGTTCTCCTGATGGCTCCTTCCAATGTTCGAGACCCCTGAGCAGGTACCTCCTCCAGGAGGGCTGAACCTGGAACTTTGCACTGCTGCCTCATGCCTCAGACAATTTATGGGCTCTCTCACCACCTGATGGGCACACCTCCCCAGGGATTGGCTGGAGTCCCATAAATATTCAGGTTGCTCACTCTGTTCTTCCTTCCACTATGGTTCTAGAATCCTCCTGTGAGACACTAAGCAGCCCTAAATAATCTACCCCTGCTCCTCTGATTACTGTGGCTGATTACCTGCCAGCAGGGCTACTGTTAGAAACCACACAACCCCATACAGCCAACCTGACAGGGCCCAGCCCACAAAAAACACAGTTTAGGTGTCTTCAGTTATAAATGAACACAATGAGTGATTGGTACCGATCAGGGGCGGACTGACCATTTGGAAACTCTGGCACTGCCGAGGGGCCCGGGGTCAGTAGGGGGCCCCATGAGATGCCCCTGTCACCTTTTTCATAGGCTTTTTTGAGTTTGGGCAAGGACACTGGGGCCCCGTGATCCCCTGTTGCCTGGGGGTGCCATGAGTTGTCAGTCCGCCCCTGGTACCAATCACTCGTTGTGTTCATTCAGGAAAGGAAGGGGCTGATAAATGTGACATATATAAAGAACCCTTCCCCCCACTCTCCAACCTGAAGGATCCTATTGTGTGCTTGCAGCTGCCAGTAAGAAGGAAAGGAGAGAAGCTGGCCGCACTATGAGGGGTGGGGGCACATAGGGGGGCCGGGCAACAGGGGGAAACAAATGGTGCACAGGGAGGGTGATCAGGTATCCTATGGGGTGTTGGGAACAAGGCTCTTATTTTTGTTTGATTGTTTCCCCAGTAGGAATGAGGTTCAGGTTCGGCAACCCAGAGTTTAATGAAAATCATGTGGGTTTCGAGATTTGCAGTAGCAAACCTCCTAGTGTAGTGCAGGCTGGTAGACAGGGCTGTCGATAAGGGGGTCCCGCCAGTCCTCCTGTATGGGGCCCAGGCCAGCAGGGGCACAGGCAGCTGGGCGAACTGAAAGAGGGCAGGGAGGGTGATCGACATGGCGGGGGAATGACTGGAACCAATCCCCTGTAAGGTTCTCTCTGCTGCAGCTGAAAGCCAGCGGGAGGGAGAGAAGAAGCCGGCTTTCAGCTGCTGCAGGGAGAGCCATACAGGGGATCGGTTCCAGTAATTCCCCCGCCATGCCGATCACTCTCTCCCTACCAGAGGCGGACTGACCATTCAGAAACTCTGGCACTGCCCGAGGGCCTGGGGGCAGTTGGGGGCCCTATGAGATGCCCCTGGTACCTTTCATAGGCTTTTTTGGGTGTGGTTTGAGTGTGGGCGAGGACACAGGGGCCCTATGATCCCCTATTGCCTGGGGGCCCCATGAGTTGCCAGTCCGCCCCTGCTCCCTACCCACATTCAATTTAACCAGCTGCTGCGCCCCTGCAGGCCTGGGCCCTGTACAGGAGGGCTGGCGGTACTCCTTTATCCACAGCCCTGCCTGCCAGCCTACACTACTGTACCAATTAGCAGTAGCAAACCTCCTAGTGTAGTGCAGGCTGGTAGACAGGGCTGTAGATAAGGGGGTCCCGCCAGCCCTCCTGTATGGGGCCCAGGCCAGCAGGGGCACAGGCAGCTGGGCGAACTGAAAATGGGCAGGGAGGGTGATCGGCATGGCGGGGGAATTACTGGAACTGATCCCCTGTATGGCTCTCCCTGCAGCAGCTGAAAGCTGGCTTCTTCTCTTCTTCTTCCTCCTGCTGGCTTTCAGCTGCTGCAGAGAGAACCTTACAGGGGATCGGTTCCAGTAATTCCGCCGCCATGCCGATCACCCTCCCAGCCCACTTTCAGTTCGCCCAGCTGCCTGTGCCCCTGCTGGCCTGGGCCCCATACAGGAGGACTGGCGGGACCCCCTTATCTACAGCCCTGTCTACCAGCCTGCACTACACTAGGAGGTTTGCTACTGCAAATCTTCGAAACCCACATGATTTGCATTAAATTCATGGTTGCCGAACCTGAACCTCCTTCCTACTGGGGAAACAAAGGAAACCAAAATCAAACAAAAATAAGAGCCCTGTTCCCAGCACCCCATAGGATTGGGCGACGAAGCGTGCCTCCCGCTGCTGTCAAAAGATCCTACAGAAGGATAGACTAGAAATGATTCTGGGTGTCAGGCGTAGAAGATTATATCATTTATAAGTTAGAAGGCCACAAAAATTTATTTGGAAATTTAAATTGTTCCACCGAAAAAATGGAAGATTTTTTTTTTCCAGCCAGCAGATCTTCAAATGCTCCAATGCTTTAAATTACATTATAAAAAAAAAATCAGGTCACCTATGAATAATCAGCGTCCCCATCTTCCAGGAACAATAAAACTTTGACAGCCTATAAACAGCTGAGACATTTGTCCTGTGGGGAAGTAGCACCTTTTCTTTTTTTTTCACTAATGACCCAGAAAAACAAGAGTGAGGTCAGCGAGAAATGATACGGAATGACGTGTGACTTGATCCGGTCCTGACCCTGCCTGGTCTATTGTCCTACATGGATCACAAACATCAGCCCAGCATAGGATCAGGACAAAGCTGCCCCCCTCTCGTTGGTGCCAGAGGGCCGGCGGTGGGGCTTATTGTCACCGGATAGCTGGAGTCACTTCCAAGTTTTTAGATAGACATGTGACTGTAGCCGGCTTAAAGGATAAGTCCACTTTTACGGCCCTCATCCTTATCTCCACCCCTCCCCACGGCATGTTGCTTGTAGGTTATACTTGCCCTACAGTCTTGGCTACAGATACTCTTCAAACAAAAATCAGATCTAGCAACCAGGGGCGGACTGACCATTTGGAAACTCGGGCACTGCCCGAGGGCTCGGGGTCAGTTGGGGGCCCCATGAGATGCCCCTGGTACCTTTTTCATAGGCTTTTTTGAGTTTGGGCAAAGACACAGGGACCCCATGATCCCCTATTGTCCGGGGGCCCCATGAGTTGTCAGTCCACCCCTGATAGCAACATTACTTCTACACAACCTCCCACCTCCATTGAAGCTGACCTCCAGCCTTCTCTTCCGCCTTGCACAACTGTACAGGTTCCTCTCCTGTTTTTTGAATACATAACAGAGGTTACTATGTCCCCTGTACTTATTTATGTAGGGGTGAAGCCATATATCTTGGGGGCCCCTTGTTCTAACAACGGTTCCCAGATTCCCCTGCAGACACCCACATGCTCCTGGGGCATTGGATGTGGAGATGCTGTTTTTTGTTCACATCAACAAGGGGACAAGGTATCTTGTGGGGGCAAGGGGAAGCTTTTTCCCACTTCCCTTGGATGGTAAACTTCCAATAAAGAGAACAAGGGAGCTTGTATGGTTCAGGAGGGTCCCCCTAAAAATTCATAAAAGACCCTTATCCTAGCATGCAGTCTGCTGGCCAAGAGTCGGGGCAGCAAGCCTGCAAACCCCCTGGACCATTGCAGGCCACATGCAATGAATTAAAGGGTGGGTACTGATGAAGACAAGGATATCCGATGTCCTAAGAGGATCTTAGGGTCTGTGTAGGAGGGGCTTATCAGAGTTTCAAAGAAGGGTCCCCCTAAAATGAATAAAAGACCCCAATCCAGGTATGCAGTCTGGTTGGCCAAGAGTCGGGGCAGCAAGCCTGCAAACCCACTGAACCATTGCAGGCCACATGCAATGAATTAAAGGGTGGGTACTGGTGAAGACAAGGATATCCGATGTCCTAAGAGGATGTTGGGGTCTGTGGAGGAGGGGCTTAGAGTTTCAAAGGAGGGTCCCCCTAAAAATTATTAAAATACCCCTATCCAGGCAGGCAGTCTGGCTGGCCAAGAGAAGGGGCAGCAAGTCGGCAACCAACCTGAACCATTGCAGGCCACATGGCCTCAACACTGGGAGGGTATAATAATAACGTTGGGTTCTGTGGGGGAGGGGCTTATCAGGGTTTGTAAGTGGGCCCCAAATTTCTGCTCTCCCACCCTTCCTATGTGAAAGGGTACCTCAACACCAGAAGGGTACCTTCAAAGGGGATGGGCATCCAAGGGTGGGTGCTGATAGAGACAAAGATTTCTGATGTCCTAAGAGGATGTTGGGGTCTGTGGAGGAGGGGCTTATCAGAGTTTCAAAGGAGGGTCCCCCTAAAAATTAATAAAAGACCCCTTTCCAGGCAGGCAGTCTGGCCGGCCAAGAGTAGGGGCACCAAGCCCGCAACCAACCTGAACCATTGCAGGCCACATGCCCTCAACACCAGGAGGGTACCTTCAAAGGGGGTGGGCATCCAAGGGTGGGTGCTGATAGACACAAAGGTTTCTGATGTCCTAAGAGGATGTTGGGGTCTGTGGAGGAGGAGCTTATTAGAGTTTCAAAGGAGGGTCCCCCTAAAAATTTATAAAAGACCCCTATCCATGCTTGCGGTCTGGCTGGCCAAGAGAAGGGGCAGCAATCCCACAACCAAGCTGAACCATTGCATGCCACATGCCCTCAACACTGGGAGGGTATAATAATAACGTTGGGTTCTGCGGGGGAGGGGTTTATCAGGGTTGGTAAGTGGGCCCCAAATTTCTGCTCTCCCACCCTTCCTATGTGAAAGGGTACCTCAACACCAGGAGGGTACCTTCAAAGGGGGTGGGCATCCAAGAGTGGGTGCTGATAGAGACAAAGGTTTCTGATGTCCTAAGAGGATGTTGGGGTCTGTGGAGGAGGGGCTTATTAGAGTTTCAATGATGGTCTCCCTAAAAATTAATAAAAGACCCCTATCCAGGCAGGCAGTCTGGCTGGCCAAGAGAAGGGGCACCAAGCCCGCAACCAACCTGAACCATTGCATGCCACGTGCCCTCAACACCAGGAGTGTACCTTCAAAGGGGGTGGGCATCCAAGGGTGGGTGCTGATAGACACAAAGGTTTCTGATGTCCTAAGAGGATGTTGGGGTCTCTGGAGGAGGAGCTTATCAGAGTTTCAAAGGAGGGTCCCCCTAAAAAATTAATAAAAGACCCCTATCCATGCTTGCAGTCTGGCTGGCCAAGAGAAGAGGCAGCAATCCCACAACCAAGCTGAACCATTGCAGGCCACATGCCCTCAACACTGGGAGGGTAGAATAATAATAACGTTGGGCTCTGTGGGGGAGGGGCTTATCAGGGTTTGAAAGTGGGCCCCAAATTTCTGCTCTCCCACCTTTCCTATGTGAAAGGGTACTGGGTAAATAGTAACAAAAAAAATTAAAAGTGAAATTAACCCCTTGCCCTCCAGAGGATCCCCCCCCCCCCTTCCTGACCAGGCCATTTTTTGCAATACGGCGCTATGTTTCTTTAAAATGACAATTGCGCGATCATGCAACACTGCACATAAATGAAGCTTACGTCCTTTCTTCCTCTCAAATATAGCTTTTTTTGGTGGTATTTGATTGCCTGTGCGTTTTTTTTCTTTTTTGCACTATAAACAAAAAAAAAGACAATTGTGAAAAAAAGCAACATTTTCGACTATTTGCTCCAGTAAAAAAAAAATGTAAAATCCAATTTTGCCATAAATTTTGGCCAAACCAATTAATTTACACGTATTGGGATTTTTTTTCTGGCAAAGTCATAGAGCAGAATAAGTTTTGGCCGACATTTATGACAAAATTGGATTTTACATGGTCACTGTGGGCAGGGAGGGTGATCGGCACTGTGGACAGGGAGGGTGATCGGCACTGTGGACAGGGAGGGTGATCGGCACTGTGGACAGGGAGGGTGATCGGCACTGTGGGGAGAGATAGTGATCATCAGTGTGGGGGGGGGGGGAGCGTGATCGGCACTGTGGGCAGGGAACGTGATCGGCACTGTGGGCAGGGAGGGTGATCGGCACTGTGGGCAGGGAGGGTGATCGGCACTGTGGGCAGGGAGGGTGATCGGCACTGTGGGCAGGGAGGGTGATCGGCACTGTGGGGAGGGAGGGTGATCGACAGTGTGGGCAGGGAGGGTGATCGGCAGTGTGGGCAGGGAGGGTGATCGGCAGTGTGGGGAGGGAGGGTGATCGACAGTGTGGGGAGGGAGGGTGATCGACAGTGTGGGGAGGGAGGGTGATCGGCAACTGTGGGCAGGGAGGGTGATCGGCAACTGTGGGCAGGGAGGGTGATCGGCACTGTGGGGAGGGAGGGTGATCCAGTGTGGGGGAGGGTGATCGGCACTGCGGGCAGGGACCGTGATCGGCACTGCGGGCAGGGAGGGTTATCGGCATTGTGGGCAGGGAGGGTGATCGGCACTGTGGGGGAGGGAGGGGCAATTACTGGAACTGATCTCCTGTATGGCTCTCTCTGCAGCAGCTGAAAGCTGGCTTCTTCTCCTCTCCCTCCCGCTGGGTTTCAGCTGCTGCAAAGAGAGTCATACAGGGGATTAGTTCCAGTAATTGCCCCCCCCCCCCGCCGCCTGCCACACCCATCCCCTCCCTGTGCACCATAAGTTTCCCCCTGCTTCCCAGGCCCCCCTGTGTGCCCCCCACCCCCGCAGTGCTGTCGGCTTCCCTCCTCTCCTTCCCACCAGCAGCTGCAAGCACACAATAGGATCCTTCAGGATGGAGAGTGGGGAAAGGTCCGGTAAATACATCACATTTACCCGCCCCTTCCTTTGCTGAACGAACACGAGTGATCAGCACTGATCACTCGCTGTGTTCATTCATACCCGAAATATAGTAAACTTTTTTTTTGTTTGTTTTTTTTAAGGGGGGGTCCTGTCAGGTTGGCTGTACGGGGCCCCGTGGTGTCTAACAGCAGCCCTGCACATATACCGCACATACGCCATCCCAGGCTAATAGTTGGAGGTTCATGTTAATCGTTGAGGTCAGTATTTCTCCCGGAGGCAACATCTGGAATAATCGTTCCAGATCCGTCTCACACCCAAAGACCACGACCTGAACCCGGAGCAATTAAAGGAACCCGGAATGTTCTAAATAGTTATTTTGGTGGTTTTTTTTTGTCCAGTTTTTCCTGCAGCGGCTCGTGTCCCGCGATCGTCCCGGACATAAATAGCGCTCTTTGCCGCGACGATGGCGGAAGATGGAAAAGCCTTTTCTATAATGATGGGGGGGGGGGGGGGGGGCACACCGAAGACGTGGCGGGTTATCCGTGTACTGAAACTCCGATCGCTCTTCCACAATCGATGGGTTTTTTTCAGGCTTTTAAAAGCAGAAGTGCGGATTTAGGAAAAAATGAGAGTTCGTCCTCACAGACGGGGCCCGGCCTGCTCGACGGGTCGCTGTGGGGCCTATAAAGAAGGGGAAGTTTCCACAGCGAAGGGTGAATGTTCCTGACAGACGGCTGCATGGAGGAGTGTGGAAGCCAAACTCCAGGCGCTTATTACCAAAACGCCATTTATGGTCACGTATTTCTCTAAATGCAGGCCATACACGGGTCGGATTCCGAACGATTTTTCGGCCGAAAATCGAACACGTCGTTCGCTCGGTAATCCGATGGCGCCATCAATGATTTAGAAAATCGGGCCGACCGAGTCATAAAGCTCACCCCACATAACAGGCGAAACTTCTGTTCCTTCCAGGTCACGGCTCATGGCGCGTATTTTTTTCGGAAAAACTATCGTACGATTTGACCATCATGGAGTCGAAAATCGGTCATTTTTCACAAATTTTTCCAACATGCTCGATCACCGAAAAGGGGAGGAGCCACAAAAACCGTCCGGTGCCATTGACCCCACTAACAGAGCGAAAATCAGCCGGTGCCATTGATCCAGTAACAAGTAGTTATGCAGGCCATACACGGGTCGAATTCCAAACGATTTTTCGGCCAAAAATCGAACACGTTGTTCGCTCGGTAATCCGATGGTGCCATGAATGATTTTGAAAAATCGGCCGACCGAGTCATAAAGTTCCCCCCATATAACAGACGGGACTTCTGTTCCTTCCAGGTCACGGCTCCTGGCTCATATTCTTTTCAGAAAAACGATCGTACGATTTGACCAATGTTGAGTCGAAAATCGATCGTTTTTCACTAATTTTCCAACATGCCCAATCATCGAAAAGGGGAGGATCCACAAAAATCGGTTGGTGCCATTGACCCACTAACAAGTCGTTATGCAGGCCATACATGGGTCGAATTCCGAACAATTTTTCATCCAAAAAAAATCGAACACACGTCGTTCGCATCGGTAATCCGATGGCTCCATCAATGATTTCAAAAATCGGCCGACCGAGTCATAAAGTTCCCCCCATATAACAGGCGAAACTTCTGTTCCTTCCAGGTCACGGCTCATGGCGCGCATTCTTTACGGAAAAACGATCGTACGATTTGACCCTCATGGAGTCGAAAATCGGTCATTTTTCACAAATTTTCCAACATGCCCGATCATCGAAAAGGGGAGGAGCCACGAAAATCGTCCGGAGCCGTTGACCCCACTAACAGAGCGAAAATCGTCCAGTATCATTGATCCAGTAACAAGTAGTTATGCAGGCCATACATGGGTTGAATTCCAAACGATTTTTCAGCCAAAAATCGAACACGTCGTTCGCTCAGTAATCCGATGGCGCCATCAATGATTTTTGAAAAGTCAACCGACCGAGTCGTAAAGTTCACCCCATAAAACAGGCAAAACTTCTGTTCCTTCCAGGTCACGGCTCATATTCTTTTCGGAAAAAACGATCGTACGATTTGACCATCGAGTCGAAAATCGATCGTTTTTCACAAATTTTTCAACATGCCCGATCACCGAAAAGGAGAGGAACCATGAAAATTGGCCATTGACCCCACTAACAAGTAGTTATGCAGGCCATACTTGGGTTGAATTCCGAACGATTTTTCGGCCGAAAATCGAACACGTCGTTCGCTTGGTAATCCGATGGTGCCGATTTCGATGTCGGACCTCTGCAGAGAGATCACTGCTTCCTGAATAGAAAAGCCTGTCCCCTTCCTCTCTGCAGAGGTCTGCCATGCCCTGAATTGGACCTCTAGATCTCCGATGAAACCTCTAGCTGTGGCAGATTGGACCTCTGCAGAGAGCCTGCTGCTCCCTGAATAAAGAAGCCTGTCCCCTGCCAGCATGCTGCAGAGAAGAACCGTTGCTCCCAGTTTGGCCTCTACGCACCTTGCTGAGTCGGACTTGTACTTATTCATGTTGGGGGGAAGCCAGATATCTGGGGGTCCCCTGGTTCTAACAATGCTTTCCATATTTTGACCCTTTCTGGAAAAAGGGGTTCTCTCTCCCGAGATCTGACACGCTCCTGGGGAAGTTGGACCTGTAGCTGTTCAATGGCAACATTCTGCATGAACTTTCCTCCAGTTTGTATATGAAAAGGGAAGAAAACCAGGGAGGCAGCCTCCAGTATTGTAATTGTACTATGTCCGCAGTCTCTGACCATCTCCTGTACTGTCCTCAGTCTCTGACCATCTCCTGTACTCTGTCTGCAGTCTCTGACCATCTCCTGTAGTCTGTCTGCAGTCTCTGACCATCTCCTGTAGTCTGTCTGCAGTCTCTGACCATCTCCTGTAGTCTGTCTGCAGTCTCTGACCATCTCCTGTAGTCTGTCTGCAGTCTCTGACCATCTCCTGTAGTCTGTCTGCAGTCTCTGACCATCTCCTGTACTATGTCTGCAGTCTCTGACCATCTCCTGTACTATGTCTGCAGTCTCTGGCCATCTCCTGTACTGTGTCTGCAGTCTCTGGTCATCTCCTTTAGTATGTCTGCAGTCTCTGACCATCTCCTGTATCATGTCTGCAGTCTCTGACCATCTCCTGTACTATGTCTGCAGTCTCTGACCATCTCCTGTACTGTGTCTGCAGTCTCTGACCATCTCCTGTACTATGTCTGCAGTCTCTGGTCATCTCCTTTAGTATGTCTGCAGTCTCTGACCATCTCCTGTATCATGTCTGCAGTCTCTGACCATCTCCTGTACTATGTCTGCAGTCTCTGACCGTCTCCTGTAATATGTTTGCTGAGACAATGGATATACATTTTTTTTTGGGGGGGTGGTGCCATTTGACATATTCACCCTGAGCACTACATGACCTTGTCCAGGCGCTGGTTGGGGGCCACAAATGAGGCCCCCCCACATCTACTACATTGACCATCATAACTCTAGATTTTGTTACATATATAAACCAAATCATCCTGTTTCTGGAAATGTGACCAGGAAAGGTTCGGCCGCCTCATGTCGGTGATGGGCCGCCTCATGTCGGTGATGGGCCGAGTCATGTCGGTGATGGGCCGAGTCATGTCGGTGATGGGCCGCCTCATGTCGGTGATGGGCCGCCTCATGTCGGTGATGGGCCGCCTCATGTCGGTGATGGGCCGCCTCATGTCGGTGATGGGCCGCGTCATGTCGGTGATGGGCCGCGTCATGTCGTGGTGATGGGCCGCGTCATGTCGGTGATGGGCCGCGTCATGTCGGTGATGGGCCGCCTCATGTCGGTGATGGGCCGTGTCATGTCGGTGATGGGCCGCCTCATGTCGGTGATGGGCCGTGTCATGTCGGTGATGGGCCGTGTCATGTCGGTGATGGGCCGTGATGGGCCGTGTCATGTCGGTGATGGGCCGTGTCATGTCGGTGATGGGCCGTGTCATGTCGGTGATGGGCCGTGATGGGCCGTGTCATGTCGGTGATGGGCCGTGTCATGTCGGTGATGGGCCGTGTCATGTCATTGATGGGACGCGTCATGTCGGTGATGGACGGTGAGGACAGGCCGTGTATCTGTGAATGACATGATAACCGAGGAGAAATCCGAGGAGATGGGGTGTCTGCACAGCATGACCGCGGAGATAAATGGTAGAATCAAACATCGATCGTATTGGAGCGGATCGATGACAATTCCCGGCACTCCGCTGATGTTCTGTTAGATCATTGATGGATTGTTATTATAGGAAGCAATGCTGGTAAATGCCGCTGTGTCAGTGATACTGTCAGTACTCCTCGCCTAGTAAAACCCGGAGTTACATAGACGGCACAGTGTGCATAGGACTCGTCTATAGTGCCAAAGTGCACCAAGGAGTATTCCATATCAGCAGTATATCAGGAGAAGAGTTATAGAGGAAGGGGCGGAGTCCTCCAGCAGTGCAGAGTATTTCAGGAGAGGAGTTATAGAGGAAGGAGCAGAGTCCTCCAGCAGTGCAGAGTATTTCAGGAGAGGAGTTATAGAGGAAGGAGCGGAGTCCTCCAGCAGTGCAGAGTATTTCAGGAGAGGAGTTATAGAGGAAGGAGCGGAGTCCTCCAGCAGTGCAGAGTATTTCAGGAGAGGAGTTATAGAGGAAGGAGCGGAGTCCTCCAGCAGCGCAGAGTATTTCAGGAGAGGAGTTATAGAGGAAGGAGCGGAGTCCTCCAGCAGAGCAGAGTATTTCAGGAGAGGAGAGTTATAGAGGAAGGAGAGGAGTCCTCCGGCAGTGCAGAGTATTTCAGGAGAGGAGAGTTATAGAGGAAGGAGCGGAGTCCTCCAGCAGCGCAGAGTATTTCAGGAGAGGAGAGTTATAGAGGAAGGAGCGGAGTCCTCCGGCAGAACAGAGTATTTCAGGAGAGGAGAGTTATAGAGGAAGGAGCGGAGTCCTCCAGCAGCGCAGAGTATTTCAGGAGAGGAGAGTTATAGAGGAAGGAGCGGAGTCCTCCAGCAGTGCAGAGTATTTCAGGAGAGGAGAGTCATAGAGGAAGGAGAGGAGTCCTCCAGCAGTGCAGAGTATTTCAGGAGAGGAGAGTTATAGAGGAAGGAGCGGAGTCCTCCTGCAGAGCAGAGTATTTCAGGAGAGGAGAGTTATAGAGGAAGGAGCGGAGTCCTCCAGCAGCGCAGAGTATTTCAGGAGAGGAGTTATAGAGGAAGGAGCGGAGTCCTCCAGCAGTGCAGAGTATTTCAGGAGAGGAGAGTTACAGAGGAAGGAGCGGAGTCCTCCAGCTGTGCAGAGTATTTCAGGAGAGGAGAGTTATAGAGGAAGGAGCGGAGTCCTCCGGCAGTGCAGAGTATTTCAGGAGAGGAGAGTTATAGAGGAAGGAGTGGAGTCCTCCAGCAGCGCAGAGTATTTCAGGAGAGGAGAGTTATAGAGGAAGGAGAGGAGTCCTCCAGCAGAGCAAAGTATTTCAGGAGAGGAGAGTTATAGAGGAAGGAGAGGAGTCCTCCAGCAGAGCAAAGTATTTCAGGAGAGGAGTTATAGAGGAAGGAGAGGAGTCCTCCAGCAGAGCAGAGTATTTCAGGAGAGGAGAGTCATAGAGGAAGGAGCGGAGTCCTCCAGCAGAGCAGAGTATTTCAGGAGAGGAGTTATAGAGGAAGGAGCGGAGTCCTCCAGCAGTGCAGAGTATTTCAGGAGAGGAGAGTCATAGAGGAAGGAGCGGAGTCCTCCAGCAGCGCAGAGTATTTCAGGAGAGGAGAGTCATAGAGGAAGGAGCGGAGTCCTCCAGCAGCGCAGAGTATTTCAGGAGAGGAGAGTTATAGAGGAAGGAGAGGAGTCCTCCGGCAGTGCAGAATATTTCAGGAGAGGAGAGTTATAGAGGAAGGAGCGGAGTCCTCCAGCAGTGCAGAGTATTTCAGGAGAGGAGAGTCATAGAGGAAGGAGCGGAGTCCTCCAGCAGAGCAGAGTATTTCAGGAGAGGAGTTATAGAGGAAGGAGCGGAGTCCTCCAGCAGTGCAGAGTATTTCAGGAGAGGAGAGTCATAGAGGAAGGAGCGGAGTCCTCCAGCAGAGCAGAGTATTTCAGGAGAGGAGTTATAGAGGAAGGAGCGGAGTCCTCCAGCAGTGCAGAGTATTTCAGGAGAGGAGAGTCATAGAGGAAGGAGCGGAGTCCTCCAGCAGAGCAGAGTATTTCAGGAGAGGAGAGCTATAGAGGAAGGAGCGGAGTCCTCCAGCAGTGCAGAGTATTTCAGGAGAGGAGAGTTATAGAGGAAGGAAGGAGAGGAGTCCTCCAGCAGTGCAGAGTATTTCAGGAGAGGAGAGTCATAGAGGAAGGAGCAGAGTCCTCCAGCTGTTTGGTTTTTGCTCATTTTCAGCTCTTATTAAGGGACGAGTTCTGGCTTCTATTAAGTTACACAATTTCATCCGCAGCTGGAACGCGTTCTCCTTGGACTGACTGGTTGGGGTTGTGATTAATGAATGTCGGCAATCAGATCTGGGTAGAGGCCGTGGCACGGTGCCCACGCGGCAGAGACCCCCCGCTGTGTCCGTTTCCCAGGATCCTTCTAAATATTTCGTCTCTTCCGGCCCAGGCAGGGGAGAGAACCTGGATGAAGATGTCACTCACAGATGGTTTTAGATTTATGAGTTCTTGGGAATGCAGAAAACATCTTCCCCTCTTCCAGGAGGACCGTCTGTGCCCTCCGAACCGCGGCCAATCACTGCAGAGAGTGCAGAGCCCATAGACACCCATTCACCTCTCCTCTGCTGGTGAACTACAACATCCACACCCAGGGGCGGACTGACCATTTGGAAACTCGGGCACTGCCCGAGGGCCCGGGGTCAGTAGGGGGCCCCATGAGATGCCCCTGGTACTTTTTATAGGCTTTTTTTGGGTGTGCTTTGAGTGTGGGCAAGGACACAGGGGCCCCATGACCCCCTATTGCCCGGGGGGCCCCATAAGTTGTCAGTCTGCCCTTGTCCATGCCCCTTCTTACCGTTGACTTCCTGCAGGCACCGGCATTCTCTGCCATCCTAGAAAAGAACCAAGATTTGGGGAGAGAGGGAAGTCTGGATTGGTGTCTCGGTATGTTGGCTTTTCGGCTTCCGAAAACTGGTGTGGTTACGTTGGGCGTAGGAGTGATGGAGCCAAGAATGTCATCACGCCAAGTTTACTGCTGGAGTATTTTTCCACACACTGTTATCAATGAAAAAAAGTAGAGCAGGCTTCGAGTTTTTATTAAAAAGAAAAAAAAAAAATTGCACAGGCTTTTGAAAAATAAGAAAAACGCAGCTCTTGTTGCAATAAAAGCCCGGGGTGGACTGACAACTCACGGGCCCCCGGGCAATAGGGGATCATGGGGCCCCTGTGTCCTCACCCATACCAAAAAAGTCTATGAAAAAATCCAACGAAAGATACCAGGAGCATCTCATGGGGCCCCCTACTGACCCTAGTGCCCGAGTGCTCGAATGGTCAGTCCGCCCCTGTACAAGGCTCTTTGCTTGCTTTTATCTGGCCCTTGGGGCACTATTTTACCCTTTGATACCAACAATGGGGCATAATGACCCCACTGATGGGGAACAATTCCTTTCACTGACACCAGTGATGGGGCACAATTCTTCCCAATAACACCAATGATGGGGCACTATTCCTGTCACTGACACCAATGATGGGGCACAATTCTTCCCACTGACCCCAATGATGAGGCACAATTCTTCCCAATGACACCAATGATGGGGCACAATTCTTCCCAATGACACCAATGATGGGGCACTGTTCCTCCCACTGACACCAATGATGGGGCACTATTCCTCCCACTGACACCAATGATGGGGCACTATTCCTCCCACTGACACCAATGATGGGGCACTATTCCTCCCACTGACACCAATGATGGGGCACTATTCCTCCCACTGACACCAATGATGGGGCACTATTCCTCCCACTGACACCAATGATGGGGCACTATTCCTCCCACTGACACCAATGATGGGGCACTATTCCTCCCACTGACACCAATGATGGGGCACTATTCCTCCCACTGACACCAATGATGGGGCACTATTCCTCCCACTGATACCAATGATGGGGCACTATTCCTCCCACTGACACCAATGATGGTGCACTATTCCTCCCACTGACACCAATGATGGGGCACTATTCCTCCCACTGACACCAATGATGGTGCACTATTCCTCCCACTGACACCAATGATGGGGCACTATTCCTCCCACTGACACCAATGATGGGACACTATTCCTCCCACTGATTCCAATGATGGGGCACTATTCCTCCCACTGACACCAATGATGGGGCACTATTCCTCCCACTGACACCAATGATGGGACACTATTCCTTCCACTGACACCAATGATGGGGCACTATTCCTCCCACTGACACCAATGATGGGGCACTATTCCTTCCACTGACACCAATGATGGGGCACTATTCCTCCCACTGACACCAATGATGGGGCACATTTTCTCCCAATGACACCAACAATATGGCCCAATGACCCCACTAATGGGGCACAATTCCTCTCACTGACGCCAACAATGGGGCACAGTTCATCCCACTGACACCAAAGATGGGGCATTGTTTTTTTTCCCCACTGACATCAGGACCTTTTGTACTCCCGATGGACTCAATCTGCCCCCCCCCCCCCAAAGTCTGAAGAACAGGAAACTGGCCCTTTGTCTAGAGAGTTTAGAGACCCCTGACTCAGATCACTGCATCTGGGCCAGAGGGGACAAAAGCAAGCGCCCTGCATATAACAGAACTACGTTCCCCGGGGGCCAGAGGATGAAGCCAATACAGGATTTAAACTAGTTTTATGACTTCTGCCATTTTCCTAAATAATTGAAGCATGGATTGCATTTACTGGAGAAATGTACCAGTCCCTACAATAGCCAGACCCTCGAGTATGCCGCATGACGTCATGACGCTCCAATAATCAAAGCATGGATTGCATTTATTGAGCTATAATAAGAAACATATTCTGCTGGTAGAGCTTCCTAGTTTGTTTCAGGTGAGTATTTTTCATCATGACAGAGTACTGGAGAAATGTACCAGTCCCTACAATAGCCAGACCTTCGAGTATGCCGCATGACGTCATGGCGCTCCATAATACCCTGCTCTGTATCTGCTAAGCTTAGAAAGCCAGAGAAGAAAAGTTTAAATAAACATTTTCTTTCCATTATGAAGAGTTTAATTACTCTCTGAATTTAGTCTGGATGTGGAGCAGCTGGCTGGCTGCTGCTGGAATAATGAATTTGTTTTTATAGTATAGGAACGCGATGATTGCGGTGAGGCCCTGCCCTCGTCTCGTGAAACCAAAGACACAAAATACTGAAATGTTGAATGAAATACTTACAATATGTACACTTTCCTTTAAAGCTGAACACCTTCTTTGTAGAGGGAGATAGGAAAAAATATATATCTCCAAGGTGTATTCTATGCCGATCGTCGCCTGCTTATGTTTTGTAGATATTGGAATAAACCGTTCCAGGTTCCCTCGTCTGGGAGGGGCTTCCTTCAGGGTAATTATGGGACTAATGTAATAAAGAGTACTTCCAGCGAGCGAGCCTTTGGAGGAGACCGCAGGAGAAGTCTGCTATGTGATCTCAGCTAATAGAAAAGCAGTCAGACAACAGCAGTAGCTGGGGGGGGGGGGGGGGATTGCAATACAAAAATGAACTTTTATTAAATGCAAAATTGCAAAAAAAAATGATATCAGGATCCTCATCAGAGTCTCCCCTCTATATCAGGGTCACCATCAAAGCTCTCCCTTATTTTAGGGTCCCCATCCGAGCCCCCCCTCTTATATATGAGCCCCCTCTTTACATCCAAATCCCCATCAGAGCCCCCCTTACATCAAGGTCCCCATCAGCATCCCCCCCCTTTACATCAGGGTCCCCATGAGCATCCTCCCTTTACATTAGGGTTCCCATCAGCATCCTCCCTTTACATCAGGGTCCCCATAAGTCTCCCCTCTACATCAGGGTCCCCATCAGAGTCCCCCCTCTACATCAGGGTCACCATCAGAGTCCCCCCTTTAAATCATGGTCTCCATTAAAGCCTCTCTTAGATCAGGATCCCTATCAGAGTCCCAACTCTACATCAGGGTCCCCATCAGAGCCCCATTTACATCAGGGTCCCCATCAGAGTCTCCTTTCTACATCAGAGTCACCATCAGAGTACTTCTCTACATCAGGTTTCTCATTGTAGCCCCCCCTTACATCAGGGTCTGTATCAGAGCCCCCCTTTAAATCATGGTCCCCAAAAGCCTCTCTTACATCAGGATCCCTATCAGAGTCCCATCTCTACATCAAAGTCCCCATCAGCATCCCCCCTTTACATCAGGGTCCCCATAAGAGTGTCCCCTCTACATCTGGATCCCCATCAGAGCCCCTTTTACATCAGGGGCCCCATCAGAGTCCCCCCTCTGCATCAGGTTCCTCATCATAGCCCCCCTTACATCAGGGTCTCTATCAGAGTCCCCCCTTTAAATAAGGTCCCCATCAAAGCCTTTCTTACATCAGGATCCCTATCAGAATCCCACCACTACATCAGGGCTCCTATCAGAGCCCCATTTACATCAGGGTCCCCATCAGAGTCTCCCCTCTACATCATGGTCCCCATCAGAGTCCCCCGTCTACATCAGGGGCCCCACCAGAGGCCCATTTACATCAGGGTCCCCATCAACATCCAGCTTTACATCAAGTTTCCTATCAGAATCCCCCCCTCTTCATCAAGTTCCCCATCAGCATCCCCCGACTTTACATCAGGGTCCACATCAGAGCCCCCCTTACATCTGAATTCCCCCTTTACATCAGGGACCACATCAGAGCCCTATTTACATCAGGATCCCATCAGCATCCCCCCTTTACATCAGGATCCCCATCAGCATCCCCCCTAAAGATCAACATCCCCATCAGCATCCCCCTTTAAATCAGGATCCCCATCAGCATCTCTCCTTCCTTTACATTAGGGTCCCCATCAGGATCCCTCATTTCCATCCGGGTCCCCGTCAGCATCACCCCTTTACATCAGTGTTCCTAGTGAGCCCCCCCCCCCCCCCCCCCTCCTTACATCAGGGTCTACATTAGAGTTTTATCTCCCTCCCCATTTTCCATTTTCAAAAATGGTTCCAAATGGTTTTCATTAGAACGGTTCCATTGCCAATCATAGGGTGTGACTTGTCATGTTAAATCTCATTGGTGTAAACCAGGACTTAATGTGATTCTGTGATTTGATGGCCAGCACAGTGGCTATATGGTTAGCACTTCCACCTGGCAGCACTCGGGTCGTTGGTCCAAATCCCAGCCAAGGCGCCACCTGCCTGGAGTTTGCATGTTCTCCCTGTGCCTGCGTGGGTTTCCTCCAGGTACTCCAGTTTCCTCCCACACTCCAAAGACAAGCTGGTAGGCGAATTGGCTCCTGTCTAAATTGTCCCTAGTATGTGTATGTATGAATGTAAGCTATGGACCTTAGATTGTACGCTCCTCGGGGGCGGGGACTGATGTGAATGTTCAATACATATGTGTAAAGTGCTGTGTAAATTGACGGTGCTATAGAAGTACCTGAAATAAATAAAATATTAAAGTAATGAGGCACAAATGCGGCACGCTTGTCTGGCTGCTTTCCATATTTCACTGTTACAAATGTTGATTGGCAAAAATCTTAGGAAAACCAAAAATGTTGCAATCTTCTCTTCACAGACGATACCTTTGCTGGAAAATATCTGTGAATTGTGGAAATAATTGTAACGTGCGTCCAGGAGACCTTGATTGTGGTTATTTCCTGAGGCTTTGACCCTCTTACTTTTTCAGTATGCGGCATATTTTCTCTCCCTATCTGTTGATAAAGAGGTTAACGGTCTCCTTTCACTTTCAAGTTCACGCTCATGACTCACCGACTCAGATCTATTGCTGGCTTTGTCCCTCGGTGAAAGGACGGCTAGAATGAGACATTTGATGTGCAGGGGGCCCGCGATGACCGATGCGAGGGTCCCCGGGAGACCGGGCTGGAATGTGTCACTTCCCCTTTAATGTTCTGCCTTCCATCAGGGGATCGGGGTTATGAAGAGGGGATGAATGATGACTTGTGTGATGGGATGGGGCTGTTATGCCACTCCGGGGTCATATACAATTCAGCATCAACCGCAACCCGTCTGGCTGCCCCAGGATCAGGGGTGGACTGACAACTCATGGGGCCCCCGGGCAATAGGGGATCATGGGGCCCCTGTGTCCTTGCCCAAACTCAAAAAAGCCTATGAAAAAGGTACCAGGGGCATCTCATGGGGCCCCCTACTGACCCCAGGCCCTCGGGCAGTGCACGAGTTTCCAAATGGTCAGTCCGCCCCTGCCCAGGATTGATATAGAGAATCCATATGAAGCGCTATGGCAGTGCTGGATGACTATTATTATTATTATTATTATTATTATTATACAGGATTTATGGCACCAACAGTTTGCTCAGCGCTTTACAATATAACGGGAGACAATACAGCAACAATACAGTTCAATACAAGAGGGATAGGAGGGCCCTGATCCTTGGAGCTTACAATCTAAGAGGGAGGGTCTGGTGGTACAAAAGGCAATAACTGTGGGGGATGGACTGGTAGGAGGAATAGGATAGGCTTCCCTGAAGAGAGAGGTTTTCATAGATAGCCTAAACGTGGGCATAGTGGGCTATAGTCTGCTAGATTGGGGTAGAGAGTTCCAGAGGTTGGGGGAGGCTCTAGAGAAGTCTTGGAGACAAGCATGGGAGGAGGAGACAATGGAGCTAGAGAGCAGGAGGTCATGGGAGGAGCGGAGAGGACAGTTTACATGATATTTGGAGGCAAGATTGGTGATGTAATTTGGGGCAGAGTTATAAATGGCTTTATATGTAATTGTTAATGTTTTTAATTTTATTCGTTGGGCAATGGGAAGCCAGTGGAGGGATTGGCAGAGAGGGGAGGAGGACACTGAGTGGAGGGATTGGCAGAGAGGGATGGAGGACACTGAGTGGAGGTCAGTGGAGGGATTGGCAGAGAGGGATGGAGGACACTGAGTGGAGGTCAGTGGAGGGATTGGCAGAGAGGGATGGAGGACACTGAGTGGAGGCCAGTGGAGGGATTGACAGAGAGGGGTGGAGGACACTGAGTGGAGACCAGTGGAGGCATTGGCAGAGAGGGGTGGAGGACACTGAGTGGGAACCAGTGGAGGGATTGGCAGAGAGGGGTGGAGGACACTGAGTGGAGGCCAGTGGAGGGATTAGCAGAGAGGGATGGAGGACACTGAGTGGAGGTCAGTGGAGGGATTGACAGAGAGGGATGGAGGCAGTGGAGGGATTGGCAGAGAGGGGTGGAGGCAGTGGAGGGATTGGCAGAGAGGGATGGAGGACACTGAGTGGTGGCCAGTGGAAGGATTGGCAGAGAGGGATGGTGGACACTGAGTGGAGACCAGTGGATTGATTGGCAGAGAGGGGTGGCGGATACAGAACAGTTAGTAAGGTGGATGAGTCTGGCAGCAGCGTTCATGATAGACTGAAGAAGGGATAGCCTGCAATGAGGTCGGCCAATGAGGAGGGAGTTACAATAGTCAAGGCGAGATATAACAAGAGAGTGAATAAGTTGCTTAGTGGTTTCCGAGGTTAGGAACGGGCGTATCTTGGAGATGTTGCGGAGGTGAAGTCTACAAGATTTGGCCACTAGGAACTAGAAGTTCCAGCATAATCAAGAGCCAGGAAATGTATCTGTCCTCTACGGCACTTACACTAGATGGCCAAACTTTTTTGGGCACCTGCCCATTATACTGTACCTACCTATAGTGCCAGGACAAAGTCCTATCGCACCCAAGGCAAAAAAAGGTCAAAATGCCCCCCCATGAGCTCTGAATTACTTTAGCATAGGTTGCAGGTACTGCACTTTGGCACCCCCATCCTGGTAAAGCACCCAAGATGGTCTCCTCTTCTTCTGCTGCCCCTTTACCCATAGTTGCCTACCGATATAGCCAAAAGGATGTGGATCTCACTCAGGGCAGCATAGTGGCTAAATGGTTAGCACTTCTACCTGGCAGTATTAGGGTTTTCGGTTCAAATCCCAACCATGACACCACCTGCCTGGAGTTTGCATGTTCTCCCTGTGCCTGCATGGGTTTATTCCGGTTTCCTCCCACACTCCAAAGACATGCTGGTAAGTTAATTAGATCCTATCTAAAATTGGCCCTAGTATGTGTATGTATGAATGTGAGCAGGGCTGCTGTTAGAAACCACTGGGCCCCTTACAGCCAACCTAACAGGGCCCCTCCAAACTACAGGACCCCATACAGCCAATCTAACAGGGCCACACCCTTCCTCACCAATTAAAAAAAACAGTTTACTGTGCTTCACTTATGAATGAACACAGTGAGTGATCGGTAACAATCACTGGTATAATTAGAGTTGGGCAGGGGAGGGGGGTGTAGATGGAGTGAAAAAGAGGGAGAGCTGTGTCGGGGTACGGTTCGGTAGCTATGGTTTTAGCTACTACATCTGTTCTTCACTAGTCATGCATCCTGAAACTCGACGCATTTCATGAATTGTCAATAAAAGGTCATGATGACCATTTTTCTCCAACTGTGGTTTGGTCTCCTTCATTGGTATAATTAGAGTCGGGCGGGGGAGGGGGGTGTAGATGGAGTGAAAAAGAGGGAGAGCTGTGTCGGGGTATGGTTCAGTAGCTATGGTTTTAGCTAGTACATCTATTCTACGCTAGTCATGCATCCTGAAACTCGACGCGTTTCGTGAATTGTCAATAACAGGCCGTGATGGCCATTTTACTCCAACTCTGGTTTGGTCTCCTTCATTGGTATAATTAGAGTCGGGCGGGGGGGTAGATGGAGTGAAAAAGAGGGAGAGTTGTGTCGGGGTGTCACTATATAAGGTCAGGTTCAGAGACCAGTTGCTACAGCAGTTGCAAGGCTTACCTGAAACCAGCAGGATTGGTACACCAGCGGCCCACCCTGGGAATGACGCAGGCTCACCTGAGGTGCGGGGTCTAAGCATCCACCGGTGTTCCCCAGAGCTCCTAATGGTGGAGATGGATTTGGCTGCGTGTGAATGCCAGGTGGCAGATCTCAGGATCACCCCACCAGGGAATGAGTAGGCTGGAAACCAAAAGCGGATCAAACAGTTCAGGGACCAAACAGAAGCAGAGTCAGTCACAAGCCAAGGGTCGGTCACCAATGGTAGTAGATAGGATGAGGCAGAATCGTAGTCAGTAGCAAGCCAAAGGTCGGTAACGTAGATGAAGACAGCAGCAGGAACAGTAAGCGGGATATTGGCTGGTAAGGCACAAAAATCTGGCAAGGAGGAAGTGCATGGATATGGCTGTTATAAGGAAGTTCATGGGAGGAGCAAGGAGTTCAAGGTTCAAGAGAAATCAAGGCACAAGGCAGGATTATCCAAGGATTGTCCAGGGAGCTGTCCAGCATTCCAGGTGGCTCAGTGAGAAGAGACATTGCCTCCCACTGCAGAAGGACCAGGTTCGATCCCAGGCTCTGACACGGGGTATGGTTCAGTAGCTATGGTTTTAGCTACTACATCTGTTCTACACTAGTCATGCATCCTGAAACTCGACGCGTTTCGTGAATTGTCAATAACAGGCCGTGATGGCCATTTTACTCCAACTGTGGTTTGGTCTCCTTCATTGGTATAGAGTTGGGCGAGTAGGGGGGGGGGTAGATGGAGTGAAAAAGAGGGAGAGTTGTGTCAGGGTATGGTTCAGTAGCTATGGTTTTAGCTGGTACATCTATTCTACACTAGTCATGCATCCTGAAACTCGACGCGTTTCGTGAATTGTCAATAAAAGGCGTGATGGCCATTTTACTCCAACTCTGGTTTGGTCTCCTTCATTGGTATAATTAGAGTCGGGCGTTGGGGTAGATGGAGTGAAAAAGAGGGAGAGTTGTGTTGGGGTATGGTTCAGTAGCTATGGGTTTAGCTACTACATCTGTTCTACACTAGTCATGCATCCTGAAACTCGACGCGTTTCGTCAGTCTTTGTTCATTTCCTCAGCAGTAGATGCACAAGTAAGTATCTGTAAAGTACAGCATCCATTTTAGAATATATAACACAATTGGTAATCAATGATATTGTTGAAAACCTCAAGGGCCACCAAAAGAGCCTTCTGTAGTTCTTACAAACCTGCTCAAGTAAGTTACACGTTTCCAAATGGCAAACGCCAGGAATGTCTATCCTGGGAGCTGTGGAAGTAAGGCCAGCGAGGACCCCGGAGGGGACAAACACAAGGCAGGTACACATTGGGTGAAAAAGAAATTCATCCAATCCATACAATCACCCAAGATAGTTGCCGTAAAGAAAATGAATGAGGCTAATTATAATATGTAACTAGGTCCATATAAGTATGCAAAAAATTGAATAAAATGTTATATTTTATATTTTTTATTATGTTTTTTAATAAGCGCTAACTGCCCTGACAGGTTAATAATGCAGAACAAGGTTGTGCCCCTCCATGGCCTCTGAAGACCAGGGGGCTGACAGATGATGAGTGCAGGGGGCTGCCAGATGATGAGTGCAGGGGGCTGTCAGATGATGAATGCAGGGGGCTGACAGATGATGAGTGCAGGGGGCTGACAGATGATGAGTGCAGGGGGCTGCCAGATGATGAGTGCAGGGGGCTGTCAGATGATGAATGCAGGGGGCTGACAGATGATGAGTGCAGGGGGCTGACAGATGATGAGTGCAGGGGGCTGACAGATGATGAGTGCAGGGGTCAGACAGATGATGAGTGCAGGGGGCTGACAGATGATGAGTGCAGGGGGCTGCCAGATGATGAGTGCAGGGGGCTGCCAGATGATGAGTGCAGGGGGCTGTCAGATGATGAGTACAGGGGGCTGACAGATGATGAGTGCAGGGGGCTGACAGATGATGAGTGCAGGGGGCTGACAGATGATGAGTGCAGGGGGCTGACAGATGATGAGTGCAGGGGGCTGTCAGATGATGAATGCAGGGGTCAGACAGATGATGAGTGCAGGGGGCTGACAGATGATGAGTGCAGGGGGCTGACAGATGATGAGTGCAGGGGGCTGACAGATGATGAGTGCAGGGGGCTGACAGATGATGAGTGCAGGGGTCAGACAGATGATGAGTGCAGGGGGCTGACAGATGATGAGTGCAGGGGGCTGTCAGATGATGAATGCAGGGGGCTGACAGATGATGAGTACAGGGGGCTGGCAGATGATGAGTGCAGGGGGCTGACAGATGATGAGTGCAGGGGGCTGACAGATGATGAGTGCAGGGGTCAGACAGATGATGAGTGCAGGGGGCTGACAGATGATGAGTGCAGGGGGGTGACAGATGATGAGTGCAGGGGGCTGACAGATGATGAGTGCAGGAGGCTGACAGATGATGAGTGCAGGGGGCTGACAGATGATGAGTGCAGGGGTCAGACAGATGATGAGTGCAGGGGGCTGACAGATGATGAGTTCAGGGGGCTGACAGATGATGAATGCAGGAGGCTGACAGATGATGAGTGCAGGGGGCTGACAGATGATGAGTGCAGGAGGCTGACAGATGATGAGTGCAGGGGGCTGATGGATGGATTTCACCGGCTGAGGACGCTAATCCTGGGAAGACTCTCCGGGGTGTAGAATCCTGACTCTGTCCTTAGTCACGGGCTCTGTGCTGACATTCATGCCTTTACATGGAGAGCGGAGCCGGAGTCTCCTGCCCCTACATGGAAGCGGGATTTACAACTGGTTATACTAAGTGGGATTTATCATTACAAACACTGGAGGCCTCTCATACCTGTGCACTGGCTTTATATATACAGATAGCAGATAGCGCCTCCACCAGGGATGGATAACCCTTCCTGTGCCAAGGCAGGTGCAGTACTGGGCTGGGGAGGGAAGGGAGATGCTGCCTCTTATAGTTCTGTGTGCTCAGACAAGAGGTACACTAAGCAACTGGGACCCCTGTTATCTCTGCACTCCATAGTACAGGGCCCCTGTTATCTCTGCATTCTGTATTACAGGACCCCTGTGATCTCTGCACTCCATAGTACAGGGCCCCTGTTATCTCTGCATTCTGTATTACAGGACCCCTGTGATCTCTGCACTCCGTAGTACAGGGCCCCTGTTATCTCTGCACTCCATAGTACAGGGCCCCTGTGATCTCTGCATTCTGTATTACAGGGCCCCTGTGATCTCTGCACTCCGTAGTACAGGGCCCCTGTTATCTCTGCACTCCATAGTACAGGGCCCCTGTGATCTCTGCTCCCTGTAGTACAGGACCCCTGTGATCTCTGCACTCCATAGTACAGGGCCCCTGTGATCTCTGCTCCCTGTAGTACAGGACCCCTGTGATCTCTGCACTCCATAGTACAGGGCCCCTGTGATCTCTGCTCCCTGTAGTACAGGACCCTTGTTATCTCTGCACTCTGTAGTACAGGGCCCCTGTTATCTCTGCACTCTGTAGTACAGGACCCCTGTGATCTCTGCACTCCATAGTACAGGACCCCTGTTATCTCTGCCCCCTGTAGTACAGGACCCTTGTTATCTCTGCACTCTGTAGTACAGGGCCCCTGTGATCTCTGTACTCTGTAGTACAGGACCCCTGTGATCTCTGCACTCCATAGTACAGGACCCCTGTTATCTCTGCCCCCTGTAGTACAGGACCCTTGTTATCTCTGCATTCTGCAGTACAGCTCCCTCTGTGATCTCTGCCCTGTGATCTCAGCTCTCTGTAGTGCAGCTCCCCTTCTGATCTCTGCTCCCTGTAGTTCAGCTCCCCCTGTGATCTCTGCTCCCTGTAGTTCAGCTCCCCCTGTGATCTCTGCTTCCTGTAGTGCAGCTCCCCCCGTGATCTCTGTTCCCAATAGTGCAGCTCCCCCTGTAATCTCAGCTGTCTGTAGTGCAGCTCCCCCCGTGATCTCTGTTCCCAATAGTGCAGCTCCTTGTAATCTCAGCTGTCTGTAGTGCAGCTCCCCCTGTGATTTTTGCTCTGTGTAGTGTGCACCCCCTCTGTTTTTCTTCTTTCTGTAATGCAGCTCCCCCTGTGACCTCTGCTTTCTATGGTGCAGCTCCCCCTGTGATCGCTGCTCTCTGTAGTGCACCTCCCCCTGTGATCTCTGCTCTGTGTAGTGTGGCTCCCCCTCTGTTTTCTGCTCTCTGCAGTGCAGCTCCCCGTGATCCCTGCTCTGTGTAGTGCAGCTCCCCCTGTGATCCCTGCTCTGTGTAGTGCAGCTCCCCCTGTGATCCCTGCTCTGTGTAGTGCAGCTCCCCCTGTGATCCCTGCTCTGTGTAGTGCAGCTCGCCTTGTGATCCCTGCTCTGTGTAGTGCAGCTCCCCATGTGATCTCTGCTCTGTGTAGTGTGGCTCCCCCTCTGTTTTCTTCTCTCTGTAGTGCAGCTCCCTCTGTGATCCCTGCTCTGTGTAGTGCAGCTCCCCTTGTGATCCCTGCTCTGTGTAGTGCGGCTCCAACTGTGATCTCTGCTCTGTGTAGTGCAGCTCCCCCTGTGATCTCTGCTCTCTGTAGTGCAGCTCCCCCTGTGATCTCTGCTCCCTGTAGTGCAGCTCCCCTTGTGATCTCTGCTCTGTGTAGTGCAACTCCCCCTGTGATCTCTGCTCTGTGTAGTGCAGCTCCCCCTGTGATCTCTGATCTGTGTAGTGCATCTCCCCCTGTGACCTCTGCTTTCTGTAGTGCAGCTCCCCTTCTGATCTCTGCTCCCTGTAGTGCAGCTCCCCCTGTGATCTCTGCTCTCTGCAGTGCAGCTCCCCCTGTGATCTCTGCTCTGTGTAGTGCAGCTCCCCCTCTGTTTTCTGCTCTCTGTAGTGCAGCTCCCCCTGTGATCTCTGCTCCCTGTAGTGCAGCTCCCCTTGTGATCTCTGCTCTGTGTAGTGCAACTCCCCCTGTGATCTCTGCTCTGTGTAGTGCAGCTCCCCCTGTGATCTCTGATCTGTGTAGTGCATCTCCCCCTGTGACCTCTGCTTTCTGTAGTGCAGCTCCCCTTCTGATCTCTGCTCCCTGTAGTGCAGCTCCCCCTGTGATCTCTGCTCTCTGCAGTGCAGCTCCCCCTGTGATCTCTGCTCTGTGTAGTGCAGCTCCCCCTCTGTTTTCTGCTCTCTGTAGTGCAGCTCCCCCTGTGATCTCTGGTCTCTGCAGTGCAGCTCCCCCTGTGACCTCTGCTCTTTATTGTGCCTGGTCTCCCTGATCTCGGAGTTCTCCTTTAGCCAGGTGACAGAGTGTTTTATGTGCCAGTAAATCTGTCAGGATTGGAATTCATTGTATGTGCTGTGCAGAGGGTGACAGCTGCTCTTCTCTTTCTAAACAGCACATAGATCACCCAACAAATAATCCTGACATTCCGCAGGAGACGCCATGGAGAGGCCTTCAAACAAAGGCAGGTTACATTCATCCACTCCGGAGTATAAATAACTTGGCCTGCAGGAGAGAGAAGAGGCAACTTCCAGCAAGTCTATGGGATAGAACCCTCTACATCGTCTATGTGCTGTGCTATGGCGCACGGTGCAGCTACCGTACATTGCCGTTAGCCGATGATAGATTGATGGCAGCTCAGGAAGGGAGGTCCTCTTTGTACACCCACCACAGACATTGTTTCCCAGCCTTCTTCACATCCGCTGTTTCTTAATGCTCTTATTTAGGAAATTCCTGTTTAATTAGTATTGAGACAGATTTATTCGACCTCAGACATGCAGGCCTTTCAACATATACGTGTCGTCCGTGAACTCATCAAATCGTCATCCAATCTATCCAATGTGTTGAGAGATGGGCTTGTTTTGTTGTATCTGTAAACTCTTTGATACATACCAGTACTGTAGGAAAAAAAGGGTCAGCCAGAGTACGACTGGCCATCCAAAATCCAGCCTGTTTTTGATACACAGGGTATAATGGGAAGGTAAAGCCAACCATTTTTTCTTAGAGTCGAATAACAATGGACCTCTGTTTTTAGTATTGTTGATTTTATTATTACTAATGGTATTTGTTTGCCTTTTGGTTAAATATTCTCTCACTTTTAATCAATATGGCAGATGTCTTCATAAAATTTTGACTTCCTTCTTCTGTCTACCAAGAAGAAGTATTATTAAAAGGTTTAAAAGAACCACAAGTAGCACATGACCAAATCTTTGTGGACATCTGGCTATCGCACCTATCCACATGGCCAGAAGAAGGAGGTGACCCCTCCAAATGATGAAGTTCAGGTGTCACCAGTAAAGGGTACTGTTAATAGTACATCATACAAAGACATTGTAGAAAATTGTGCTCTTCCAACAGTGAGGTAACACCCTTTTCTGTTACTTTGTGTACAAAGCCATCACCATAAAGACATGGTTAGACCAGTTTGGCGTTGAGGAACTTGAGTGGTCTGCTCAGAGTCCTAATCTCAACCCTACTGAACTTCTTTTCTCCATAAACACTCAATTTGACCAGTTTGGTGTGGAGAATCTCAGGCGTTCTGCACAGAGCCCTGAGCTCAACCTTACTGAAAAGCTCTGCTCCATAAAGACATGGTTTAACCAGTCTGGTGTGGAGGAACTGAAATGCCCTGCACAGAGCCCTGACCTCAATTCTAATGAGCACCCTTGTTTCATAAAGATGTGGTGGGACCAATATGGTATGGAGGAACTCAGGTGGCCTTTACAGAACCCTGACTTAAACAACTTTGGGATGAACTGGAACTCTGATGGTGAGTCAGGTCTTCTTATCCAACATCAGTACCTGACCTCACAAATGGGAAAATATTCCCAGAGACACACTCCAAAATTTTGTGGAAAGGCTTTCCAGAAGAATGGAAGTTGCAGTGTGGAGGAACTGAAATTTCATACATAGAGCCCTAACTTCAAACCTACGAACACCTTTGTTTCATAAAGACATGATGGGACCAGTTTGGTGTGGAGGCACTCAAGTGACCTTTAGAGAGTCCTAACTTCAATCCTACTAAACACCTTTGGGATGAACTGGAATTCCAATGCTGAGTCAGGTCTTCTTATCTAACATCAGTACCTGACCTCACAAATGGGAAAAGATTTCCACAGACACACTCCAAAATCTTGTGGAAAGCCTTTCCAGAAGAATGGGAGTTGCTGTGTGGAGAAACTGAAATGCCATGCATAGAGCCCTGACCTCAAACCTACGAACATCTTTGCTTCATAAAGACATGATAGGACCAATGTTGTGTGGAGGAAGTCAAGTGGTCTTCACAGAGCCCTGACTTCAACCCTACTAAACACCTTTGGGATGAACTGGCCTCCAATGGTGGGTAAGGTCTTCTTTTCCAACATCAGTACCTGACCTCACAAATGGGAAAAGATTTCCACAGACACACTCCAAAATCTTGTGGAAAGCCTTTCCAGAAGAATGGGAGTTGCTGTGTAGAGGAACTGAAATGCCCTGCACAGAGCCCTGATCTCAAACCTACGAACACATTTGTTTTCTAAAGACATGATAGGACCAATGTTGTGTGGAGGAAGTCAAGTGGCCTTCACAGAGCCCTGACTTCAACCCTACTAAACACCTTTGGGATGAACTGGAACACCGATGGTGAGTCAAAGCTTCTTATCCAACATCAGTACGTGACCTCACAAATGGGCAAAAATTCTCACAGACACCCTTCAATATCTTGTGGAAAGCCTTTTCGAGAAGAGTGGCTGTAGTTGCAAAGGCAGACAACTCCGTATTTAAGGACATGGTTTTAGAATGGGGTGTGACACAAGCTAAAATAGGTTTGGATGGTAACAGTGCCCAGACAAGATCATCCAGCACCCAGGGAGAAGATGCCAAACGGTGCCCCCAACATATATGAGCATTATACAGTATCAGCAAAAATCTCTCTCCCTCCCCCCAAAATAATTTGAGCACTAATCTTCACACGTACCCCTTAAAAATAAATTCTCATTGCAAGCCACAATTCTCCCCCCTATTCCAGTACAAATCTCTCCTCCCTGCTCATAGCCTCTCCCACCCCAAATCTCCCCTTTCAGGACAAATCCTCTTCCCCTCAGATTTCCCCTTTGATAAATAAATACTCTCCACCCCTCCAAATCTCCCTCTTCCAACCAGGGGCGGACTGACAACTTATGGTGCCCTCCAGGCAATAGGGGATCATGGGGCCCCTGTGTCCTCACCCACAGCCAAAAAAGCCTATGAAAAAGCCAATTAAAGGTACCAGGGGCATCTCATGGGGCCCCCTACTGACCCCGGGCCCTCGGGCAGTGCCCGAGCGCCCAAATGGTCAGTCCTTCCCTGCTCCCAACCAGGGGCGGACTGACAACTCATGGAACCCCCCGGCAATAGGGGATCATGGGGCCCCTGTGATCTTGCCCGCACTCAAAACACACCCAAAAAAGCCGATAACAGGTACTGACCCTGGGCCCCTCAGGCAGTGTTCGAATGGTCAGTCCGCCCCTGCTCCCTACACAACACCCCCCCACCATTTCCTACTAAAACAAATTCTCCAGCCCCCAAATCCCCCTTCCTAACAGATATCCATTCTCCTAGTAAAAATCCCCTCCTCCAAATCCCCCCTTCTAGCACAACCCCAAAATCCCCACCGCACCCAGGGCAGCCTCCCCTCTTGCCTACCCCTTGCCCCAACCCTGGAAAGTAACGTACCCACAAACTTTTGGGTCCAATCAGGGGCAGACTGACAACTCATGGGGCCCCCGGGCAATAGGGGATCATGGGGCCCCTGTGTCCTTGCCCAAACTCAAAAAGCCTATGAAAAAGGTACCAGGGGCATCTCATGGGGCCCCCTACTGACCCCGGGCCCTCGGGCAGTGCCCAAGTTTCCAAATGGTCAGTCCGCCCCTGAGTCCAATATTTTCTGACCCTGTTCTAAATCCTTCCCCGCTTTTTTAAAAATTAACACAGTTTTGATTAGTTTTGAATGACTGCAAAGCTGGATTGAAGGGTTGATTATTTTACTTGGCCGGCGTCTTGCTTGAACACCTGCTCATGGTTGAGGAAATCACATTTTCATACATTCTAAAAGCGCCTTGACATGGCCTCTCTGAACCAAAATCTTGCAAATAACAAATACTACTTTTGCTGCCCAAACATAGAATGCCGGTCGGTGGGATTCTGGCTGATGCGCCCCGTGTCAGTAAACCGGTTGGACACGGAATCCAATTTTCCGATAAGGATCTGGTCAGGATTATCCTTCACAGGTGATATGATCCCAGTGCTGTCTGTGGAAGCGAAGAGGTAGGATTAGTATTATCCCCTGTAACAGCAGGTGGGATCTTGCATGTGTTCCAAGGTCATTATGGTTCTTAGTATAGTAGTAGTTAACTACCCCGGGTGGTTTCTCTCCCTTAATCCCCCCCATTTTTTTTTGGTTCATGTTTTGATGTCTCAGCTCCACACAATATGCCTTTTAACATATGTAACCAACCCTAACATATAATCCTAACATATTGTTTTGGGGTTTTTTTTGAGGACAGATAAGACAAATGAGCAGATTTGTATATTATATTTAATTCTTACAGAACTCCGGTTTTTGTTTTTAATGTGCTGGTAACAAATAGTTAACTGTAAAGAAAGAGGTACATGCCCACCTCCACAATCGCTGCCTGTTCTAGCTGAAAAACGTACCTTTGCCCAGACTATGATTAATAAACTATTTGCATTGTCTTTACAAGCAATAAATGTGGTTTTACAACAAGCTTCTTCTGATCTCTCTAGCTGCTTTTACTGTGAGGTTATTCATTCTTAAAGTGGAAGTTCACCTTCAGTAACGTTTTACAAAAAAAATCCCCCTATGAGATTCCATATCCAATAAATAGTACATACCAATGCTCCTCATTTTAAAATGCTGCCCCTTCTTTCCTTTATGTATGCAGCTCTAGGGGCTCTCCAGAAACTGCTGAGCTCTGGATCCCCCCTAAGTCTTGCCATTTGCAGGATGGGCTGAATGCTACAAGTGTGCACCCCTAGCAGTCATTCTGAACCATTCAAACAGCTGAGATCGCCTGCTGCAGCTAGAGAAGGAGCGATAGCACTGCGCATGTGGGCAGTTTAAATGGACTGGGCGGAAGCTAGGGGGCACGCATTTGTAGATAACGCGAGCACTAAAGTTCTGCCAGAGGAAGGCAGTTGCGTGGGGACAGGTCTGTGATCCTCTAACAGCCCCCACTGATTAATAATGACCCTACCATAACCCCCCTGCCCTCTACGGAGCACCAGTACTCCTCTCCTCCCTCCACAGAGCACTAGTGCCCCCTTTCCCTCCACAGAGCACTAGTGCCCCCTTTCCCTCCATGGGGTACCAGTGCCCTATTTCCCTCCATGGAGTACCAGTGCCCACTTTCCTTCCACAGAGCACCAGTGCCCACTTTCCTTCCACAGAGCACCAGTGCCCACTTTCCCTCCACAGAGCACCAGTGCCCACTTTCCCTCCATAGAGCACCAGTGCCCACTTTCCCTCCACAGAGCACCAGTGCCCACTTTCCCTCCACAGAGCACCAGTGCCCACTTTCCCCCTATAGAGCACCAGTGTCCACTTTCCCTCCACAGAGCACCAGTGCCCACTTTCTCTCCATAGAGCACAAGTGCCCACTTTCCCTCCACAGAGCACCAGTGCCCACTTTCCCTCCATAGAGCACCAGTGCCCACTTTCCTTCCACAGAGCATCAGTGCCCACTTTCCCTCCACAGAGCACCAGTGCCCACTTTCCTTCCACAGAGCACCAGTGCCCACTTTCCTTCCACAGAGCACCAGTGCCCACTTTCCCTCCACAGAGCACCAGTGCCCACTTTCCCTCCATAGAGCACCAGTGCCCACTTTCCCTCCACAGAGCACCAGTGCCCACTTTCCCTCCACAGAGCACCAGTGCCCACTTTCCCCCTATAGAGCACCAGTGTCCACTTTCCCTCCACAGAGAACCAGTGCCCACTTTCTCTCCATAGAGCACAAGTGCCCACTTTCCCTCCACAGAGCACCAGTGCCCACTTTCCCTCCATAGAGCACCAGTGCCCACTTTCCTTCCACAGAGCATCAGTGCCCACTTTCCCTCCACAGAGCACCAGTGCCCACTTTCCCTCCACAGAGCACCAGTGCCCACTTTCCTTCCACAGAGCACCAGTGCCCACTTTCCTTCCACAGAGCACCAGTTCCCATTTTCCCTCCACAGAGCACCAGTGCCCACCTTCCTTCCCCTGGACACCAGTTCCCACCTTCCCTCCACTGAGCATCAGTGCCCATCTTTCCTCCACAAAGCGCCAATGCCCCTCTCCTCCCTTCTCGGAGCACCAGAGCCTCCTTCCCTCCAATGAGCACCAGTGCCTCACCCACCTCCATATAGCGACAGTGCCCCACTCCTTCATCCACAGGGTACCAGTTCCCCTTCTCTATCCACAGAGCACTAGTGCCCTCTTTCCCTCCAGAGAGCATCAGAGTCACCCTTTACTTCCACAGAGCACCAGTGTCCATCCAAAGGGGACCAGTGCCCTCTCTGTACCCCCACAGAGCACCAGTGCCCTCATTTTATTTCATAGGGTGTCAGTGCCCCCTCTCCATTGATATAGCACCAGTTCCTTCCCTCTACTTCCACAGAGCACCAGTGCCCTCCTCTCCTTCCACAGGGTACCACTGCCCTCCTCTCCTTTCACAAAGCACCAGTGCCCTCCTCTCCTACAGAGCACCAGTGTCCTCCTCTCTTTCCACAGAGCACCAGTGTCCTCCTCTCCTTCCACGAAACACCAGTGCCCTCCTTTCCTTCCACAGAGCACCAGTGTCCTCCTCTCCTTCCACACAACACCAGTGCCCTCCTCTCCTTCCACAGGGTACCAGTGCCCTCCTCTCCTTCCACAAAGCACCAGTGCCCTCCTCTCCTTCCACAGAGCACCAGTGCCCTCCTCTCTTTCCACAGAGCACCAGTGTCCTCCTCTCCTTCCACAAAACACCAGTGTCCTCCTTTCCTTCCACAGAGCACCAGTGTCCTCCATTCCTTCCACAGAGCACCAGTGTCCTCCTCTCCTTCCACACAACACCAGTGCCCTCCTCTCCTTCCACAGGGTACCAGTGCCCTCCTCTCCTTCCACAAAGCACCAGTGCCCTCCTCTCCTTCCACAGAGCACCAGTGTCCTCCTCTCCTTCCACAGAGCACCAGTGTCCTCCTCTCTTTCCACAGAGCACCAGTTTCCTCCTCTCTTTCCACAGAGCACCAGTGTCCTCCTCTCTTTCCACAGAGCACCAGTGCCCTCCTTTCCTTCCACAGAGCACCAGTGCCCTCCTCTCCTTCCACAGAGCACCAGTGCCCTCCTCTCCTTCCACAGGGTACCAGTGTCCTCCTCTCCTTCCACAGGGTACCAGTGCCCTCCTCTCCTTCCACAGAGCACCAGTGCCCTCCTCTCCTTCCACAAAACCAAGGTGTTTTTTACGCCATTGCTGCTTTGTGCATCAATGTAAGTGCAGGGTGCTGTGTTGACATCTCCGCGGGAGCGGGTCCATGATCTCCTTGGACACCCAGCATCATTGAATCCGGAAGACTGAGGATACCTAGTGGTGGAAGGGAATTACGAAGTGGGCAACGCTGAACTGGAGGCAAATATTGTATGCTAACCATCATTTTATGAACCAGTTGGTGGACCTTTTTTTAAAAAAAAAAGTCAGGGTACGCCTTTTCAGCAACATGCCTGGATACGCCTTCAGAGGTCTGTGATTGTGATCTAACATTGATTCCCGTTGAATCACGTCACCGATCCTTCATCGGTGTATCCAGTGCCTTGTCCTGCTCCTCATGTCATATATTATTAATAAACGGACACCTAAGATGAGCTGCAGGCCTCTTCATAACGCAAGTGGAGGCCATCCATGCAGGATATCATGTATGTCACTGAGTGTCGGAATGCTGCTGTCAGCATGATTCATGGAAAAAACGAGAATACGAGTGTATGGGGACAGGCCCCAAATAAACCAATGATATCCTAGGAAATAATAAACTATACCTGATGGCCACTCAACAGAAGATTATGTCATAGCTGTAGATGTGCAGCAACCAGAAACGTACAATAAAAAATGGACTGTAGACCACGGGGGTGCTTGCTACCGAAACAACACCCTCACCTGAAATACGAAGCTATCGGAGCATTCTGAAAAGCACAGGGAGAGGTTTATGTTGCACCGTGTACTGGGCGGTACTGGTGTCCGCTCTCATTTTGGTTCCAGGATGGAATATTCTGATGTATTTAAGAGTTGATATTCTGGACTTTTATGAACTCTTAATCTGCATGACGGTTGGTCACTGGCGTTGTTGGTGGACTTTGAACGCAGGATGAATACTCTCTGCTTGTGATGAACATCTTGGTAAACACATTGTTAATCTTTATGAAATCCCTGCTTTGTTTTTTTCCATTCCATCTCTTTGTTGTTTTTATTGCTTGGCTCATATGTCCCCTTTTATTGCCAGTCGTGCATCTGTCCGCCACAATCACTTCTCATTATTGTGATAATGGTAACGATACAATGTAACAGTTGAAGAGCGGGCAGGCTGCAGAAAGACAAGTCTTTTGTATGAGTTGCATGTAGGCAAGGGGTTGGTGAAAAGCTCTACCCAATAACATGCAGCATGTTTATTCTCAGTTTGTTGTTCTTTCAAAAGTAAGCCCCTGTGTTCCTGGGCACCCCAGGGTCATCCTATAAACCCATGCACCCTATTCCCCCTAGTGGCACCAGGGCACCCCAGGGTCATCCTATAAACCCATGCACCCTATTCCCCCTAGTGGCACCAGGGCACCCCAGGGTCATCCTATAAACCCATGCACCCTATTCCCCCTAGTGGCACCAGGGCACCCCAGTGTCATCCTATAAACCCATGCACCCTGTGCCCCTTTGTGGCACCAGGGCACCCCAGTGTCATCCTATAAACCCATGCACCCTATTCCCCCTAGTGGCACCAGGGCACCCCAGTGTCATCCTATAAACCCATGCACCCTATTCCCCCTAGTGGCACCAGGGCACCCCAGGGTCATCCTATAAACCCATGCACTCTATTCCCCCTAGTGGCACCAGGGCACCCCAGTGTCATCCTATAAACCCATGCACCCTGTGCCCCTTTGTGGCACCAGGGCACCCCAGTGTCATCCTATAAACCCATGCACCCTATTCCCCCTAGTGGAACCAGTGCACCCCAGTGTCATCCTATAAACCCATGCACCCTGTTCCCCCTAGTGGCACCAAGGCACCCCAGTGTCATCCTATAAACCCATGCACCCTGTTCCCCCTAGTGGCACCAAGGCACCCCAGGGTCATCCTATAAACCCATGCACCCCGTTCCCCCTAGTGGCACCAAGGCACCCCAGTGTCATCCTATAAACCCATGCACCCTGTTCCCCCTAGTGGCACCAGGGCACCCCAGTGTCATCCTATAAACCCATGCACCCTGTGCCCCTTTGTGGCAGCAGGGCACCCCAGTGTCATCCTATAAACCCATGCACCCTATTCCCCCTAGTGGCACCAGGGCACCCCAGTGTCATCCTATAAACCCATGCACCCTATTCCCCCTAGTGGAACCAGTGCACCCCAGTGTCATCCTATAAACCCATGCACCCTGTTCCCCCTAGTGGCACCAAGGCACCCCATTGTCATCCTATAAACCCATGCACCCTGTTCCCCCTAGTGGCACCAGGGCACCCCAGGGTCATCCTATAAACCCATGCACCCCGTTCCCCCTAGTGGCACCAGGGCACCCCAGGGTCATCCTATAAACCCATGCACCCTGTGCCCCCTAGTGGCACCAAGGCACCCCAGTGTCATCCTATAAACCCATGCACCCTATTCCCCCTAGTGGCACCAGGGCACCCCAGTGTCATCCTATAAACCCATGCACCCCGTTCCCCCTAGTGGCACCAGGGCACCCCAGTGTCATCCTATAAACCCATGCACCCTATTCCCCCTAGTGGCACCAGGGCACCCCAGTGTCATCCTATAAACCCATGCACCCCGTTCCCCCTAGTGGCACCAGGGCACCCCAGTGTCATCCTATAAACCCATGCACCCTGTGCCCCTTTGTGGCACCAGGGCACCCCAGTGTCATCCTATAAACCCATGCACCCTATTCCCCCTAGTGGCACCAGGGCACCCCAGTGTCATCCTATAAACCCATGCACCCCGTTCCCCCTAGTGGAACCAGTGCACCCCAGTGTCATCCTATAAACCCATGCACCCTGTTCCCCCTAGTGGCACCAAGGCACCCCAGTGTCATCCTATAAACCCATGCACCCTGTTCCCCCTAGTGGCACCAGGGCACCCCAGGGTCATCCTATAAACCCATGCACCCTGTGCCCCCTAGTGGCACCAGGGCACCCCAGGGTCATCCTATAAACCCATGCACCCCGTTCCCCCTAGTGGCACCAAGGCACCCCAGTGTCATCCTATAAACCCATGCACCCTGTTCCCCCTAGTGGCACCAGGGCACCCCAGTGTCATCCTATAAACCCATGCACCCTGTTCCCCCTAGTGATACCAGGGCACCCCAGTGTCATCCTATAAACCCATGCAACTTGTTCCCCCTAGTGATACCAGGGCACCCAGTGTCATCCTATAAACCCATGCAACTTGTTCCCCCTAGTGATACCAGGGCACCCAGTGTCATCCTATAAACCCATGCAACTTGTTCCCCCTAGTGATACCAGGGCACCCAGTGTCATCCTATAAACCCATGCAACTTGTTCCCCCTAGTGGCACCAGGGCACCCCAGGGTTATCCTATAAACCCATGCACCCTATTCCCCCTAGTGGCACCATGGCACCCCAGTGTCATCCTATAAACCCATGCAACTTGTTCCCCCTAGTGGCACCAGGGCACCCCAGGGTTATCCTATAAACCCATGCACCCTATTCCCCCTAGTGGCACCAGGGCACCCAGTGTCATCCTATAAACCCATGCAACTTGTTCCCCCTAGTGGCACCAGGGCACCCCAGGGTTATCCTATAAACCCATGCACCCTATTCCCCCTAGTGGCACCAGGGCACCCAGTGTCATCCTATAAACCCATGCAACTTGTTCCCCCTAGTGGCACCAGGGCACCCCAGTATCATCCTATAAACCCATGCAACCTGTTCCCCCTAGTGGCACCAGGGCACCCCAGTGTCAACCAATAACCCTATGTGTTCCTATATCTCCTGGTGCCAATTAGTGCACCCCATTGTCATCCAATAGCCCTATGCACCCCATGTCATCCAATATCACAATGTGTTTCTATATCTCCTGGGGCCACTAGTGCACCTCAAGACCTTCCAGTAGCCCTATGCACCCTGTTCCTCCTAGTGTCACCAGTGCACCCCAGTTTCATCCAGTAGCACCCCAGTTTCATCTAATGCCATCCAATGGACTTCATTCCTCCTTGTATCACCAGTGCACCCCGGGACCAACCAATAGCCCTATGCACCCCATTCCTCCTAGTGCCGCCTATACACCCCAGCACCATCAAAAAGCCTTATGCACCTTGTTCCTCCTAGTGTCACCAGTGCACCCCAACATCATCCAATAGCCCTATGCACCCCATTCCTCCTAGTGTCGCCTATACTCCCCAGCGCCATCAAATAGCCCTATGTACCTCATTCCTCCTAGTGTCACCAGTGCACCCCAGCATCATCCAATAGCCCTATGTACCTTGTTCCTCCTAGTGTCACCAGTGCACCCCAGCATCATCCAATAGCCCTATGTACCTTGTTCCTCCTAGTGTCACCAGTGCACCCCAACATCATCCAATAGCCCTATGTACCTTGTTCCTTCTAGTGTCACCAGTGCACCCCAACATCATCCAATAGCCCTGCGCACCTTGTTCCTCCTAGTTTCACCAGTGTCACTAGTGTACCCCAGGATCATCCAATAGCTCTATCACAGCATTCCTCCTAGTGTCTTCAGTGCACCCCAAGATCATCAAATAGCTTTATGCACCCCATTCTCCTAGAGTCACCAGTGCACCCCAGCGTCATCCAAGAGCCTTATGCACCCCTTTCCTCCTAATGCCACTAGTACTCCCCAGGGTCATCCAATAGTCCTATGCACCTTGTTCCTCCTAGTGTCACCACTGCACCCCAGGATCTCCCAATAGCCCCATCATTGCATTCCTCCTAGTGTCTTCAGTGCACCCCAGGATCATCCAATAGCCTTATGCACCCCATTCTCCTAGTGTCACCAATGCACCCTAGGGTTATCCAATATACCTATGCACCCCTGTTCCTTCTAGTGTCACCAGTGCATCCCAATGTCACCCAATAGCTCTATGCACCCCTTTCCTCCTAGTGTCACCAGTGCATCCCAATGTCACCCAATAGCTCTATGCACCCCTTTCCTCCTAGTGTCACCAATGCACCCCAATGTCATCCACTAGTCCTATGCACCTCATTCCTCCTAGTGTCACCGGTGTCACCAGTGTACCCCAGGATCATCAATAGCCCTATGCCCCCCAAAATGAGCCAACTTGTGTGTAGGAAGCTCCAGAAAGTGAAGATAAATTTAGTCCTTGCATACAGAGTTGGAAATGGTAGAAACATTTATATTTACAGTAGGTCAGAGGTTTTCTTTTTCTCTAATAATCTCAATCATTGGAGTAGCTCAGAGCCTCTCCTCCTCATATGGAAAGATTTATGTTTTTGTGATTAGACTTGGCTGGAAACACTTTACAGTAACATTTTCCTATTACGGCCTCTATAGAAAGCAGACATTTCCAGCTCTCCGGTTTCCTTATTGTCTTAGCAATACCTCAGGCCAGGCGAAGCACCGAGTGAGTCTTCTTATATACATTGGAGATCTATGGTGACCATTTATTTGTCTTACTATTCCTTCCACTGATACCAATGAAGGGGCACTATTCCTCCCACTGATACCAATGATGGGGCACTATTCCTCCCACTGATACCAATGATGGGGTACTATTCCTCCCACTGATACCAATGATGGGGCACTATTCCTCCCACTGACACCAATGATGGGTCCCTTATTCTTCCACTAATACCAATGATGGGGCATTATTCCTTTCACTGATACCAATGATGGGGCAAGGTACTATCCCTCTACCAATACCAACTATAAGGCGCTATTCCTCCCACTGACACCAATGATGGGGCACTATTCCTCCCACTGATACCAATGATGGGGCACTATTCCTCCCACTGACACCAATGATGGGACACTATTCCTCCCACTGACACCAATGATGGGGCACTATTCCTCCCACTGACACTAATGATGGGGTACTATTCCTCCCACTGACACCAATGATGGGGCACTATTCCTCCCACTGACACCAATGATGGGGCACTATTCCTCCCACTGATACCAATGATGGGACACTATTCCTCCCACTGATACCAATGATGCGGCACTATTCCTCCCACTGACACCAATGATGGGGCACTATTCCTCCCACTGATACCAATGATGGGGCACTATTCCTCCCACTGACACCAATGATGGGGCACTATTCCTCCCACTGACACCAATGACGGGGCACTATTCCTCCCACTGACACCAATGATGGGGCGCTATTCCTCCCAATGACACCAATGATGGGGCACTATTCCTCCCACTGATACCAATGATGGGACACTATTCCTCCCACTGACACCAATGATGGGGCACTATTCCCCCCACTGACCCCAATAATGGAGCATTATTCCTCCTTCTGACCACAGATGCTGTTTAATTGTTTTTTAATCCACTGATCACCAAGCCTGAAGCATTATTTCATCTTACTGACTCTGAGGCATTTTCTACTCTCGCAGTTTATTCCACATTATTTTTTTCAGATACAAAAGTGGTTGAAAAAACTAAAATGTAAACAAAACAGTAACAGAACTCAATATTTATCTTTATAGTTTCTTTTAATAACAAATAACAAAAAAAAATACATACTTTCACTTTTATTTTACTGTTTACTGCTGTTGCTCTAAATGTTTTACTTTTTGCTTTTTTTTGTAGTTAAATAACAAAATATACAAAAACACACACTAACAAGTGAAAGGACAGATCATTTTCTACATTGTTTTGCAGAAAAAAAAGGGAAAAAAAAGTAAAAACAACTATTAAAATATATATATAAAAGAAAACATAACTATTTGATATATAACATCTTACCAGTCCTTGCATGTGGTGGATATATCAGTTTTATATTTTTCAGGCTTTTTTCCATTTTTTTCTCACCTGTCAATCCTGCCAGTCTTGTCCTACCACGTCACACCAATTCCACTGCTGTATCTACGGAGGAAGCTAATTAGGGAATGCAGCCACCACATCTAAGGACTGTTACGGTGCAATATATTACATTTTTGGTTTTGGGTTGAGATATGTTGTATACTGTGCATTTTTTTTCCCCTTTTTTTCACTTTTGTCATTGAAACAAAAAAAAAAACAAAGAAACAGAAGCAATTTAAAGCTTATTGTTCCATCAAAAACCATCTTAAACCTAACCATCCTGACTGATTATAAGAAAAATGTTCAGACTTTCACTACAATGCCAGCAATGTCAGTTGTCAGTTTGTGGAGTGTGGAAAAATCATCCATCTGCCAAACAGTTCCTGGCGGTCAAACAAATGTGTTGAAAGAGTTTTCCAACCTTTATCTAATACCTAGGGTCACCTTTAGGATATTGTAATGTGTGTGGTGGTGTATCCACAGTTAGTGACAGCCTTTTACCTTTATGGCGGTGGGGTCCTGGGTTCAAATCCCACCAATGTCTACATGGAGGGGGAAAACCAAATTGGGAACTGTGCTGCTGAATGCTCAATATGTGCAAAACGTCAATGGGTGACTCAGCCAGCGCTGTAATAATAGCAGGCAATGCATCTGCTGTGGGCCTGGTGAGGGATAGGAGAGGGGCCCCATTAAGGAGGCTGGTGAGGAAAATGAAACTGGGAAGTCTTTCTTTCTTTCTTTCTTTCTTTCCTTCTTTCCTTCTTTCCTTCTTTCTTTCTTCTTCTTCTTTCTTTCTTCTTTTTTTCTTCTTTCTTCAACATCTTTCTTTTTCTACTACTTCCTTTCTTCTTCTTTCTTCTTGTCTTCTTTCTTTCTTTCTTTCTTTCTTTCTTTCTTTCTTTCTTTTCTTCTTTTCTTCTTTTTTTCTTCTTTCTTCACCTTTTTTCTTCTTCTCCTACTTTCTTTCTTCTTCTTCATTCTTTCTTCTTCTTTCTTCTTCTTCTTTCTTTTCTTCTTCTTTTTTTTTCTTTCTTCTTCTACTTTCTTTCTTTCTTTTTCTTTCTTTCTTTCTTTCTTTCTTTCTTTCTTTCTTTCTTTCTTTTTCTTTCTTTCTTTCTTTCTTTCTTTCTTTCTTTTTCTTTTTTCTTTCTTTCTTTCCTTCCTTCCTTCCTTCCTTCCTTCCTTCCTTCCTTCCTTCCTTCCTTCCTTCCTCCCTCCTTCCTTCCTTCTTTCTTCTTCATTTTTTCTAATTTGTTCTTTTTTCTTCTTTGTTCATCTTCTTTCTTCTTCTACTATTTTTTTTTTTCTTCATCTTTCTTTCTTTCTTTCTTTCTTTCTTTCTTTCTTTCTTTCTTTCTTTCTCTCTCTCTCTCTCTCTCTCTCTCTCTTTCTTTCCTTCTTTCTTTCTTCTTCTACTTCTTTCTTCTACTTTCTTTCTTCTTCTACTTCTTCTTCTTTTTTCTTCTTCTTTTTTTCTTCTTTCTTCAACATCTTTCTTTTTCTACTACTTCCTTTCTTTTTCTTCATTCTTTCTTCTTTTCTTTTTCTTTCTTTCTTTCTTTCTTTTCTTCTTCTTTCTTCACCTTTTTTTCTTCTTCTACCACTTTCTTTCTTCTGCTTCATTCTTTCTTCTTTTTTTCTTCTTCTTTCTTTCTTTCTTCTTCTTTTTTTTTTCTATTTCTTTCTTTCTTTTCTTTCTTTCTTTATTTCCTTCCTTCCTTCCTTCCTTCCTTCCTTCCTTCCTTCCCTCCCTCCCTCCCTCCCTCCTTCCCTCCCTCCCTCCTTCCTTCCTTCCTTCTTTCTTCTTCTTTTTTTCTAATTTGTTCTTTTTTCTTCATTGTTCATCTTCTTTCTTCTTCTACTACTTTCTTTCTTTCTTCTTTTTTCTTTCTTTTTTCTTTTTCTTTCTTCTTTCTTTCTTTCTTTCTTTCTTTCTTTCTTTCTTTCTTTCTTTCTTTCTTTCTTTCTTTCTTTCTTTCTTTCTCTCTCTCTCTCTCTCTCTCTCTCTCTTTCTTTCTTTCGTTTCTCTATTTCTTTATTTTCTCCTTCTTCCTCCTTCTTCCTCCTTTCTTCTTTCTTCATCTTCTTTTTTCTTCTTCCTTCAACTTCTTTCTTCTTCTACTACTTTTTTTCTCTTTCTTTCTTCTGCTTCTTCCGACTTCTTCTTTCTTTTTCTCCTCCTTTTTTTTTCTTTCTTTTGCTTCTTTCTTGCTTCTTGTTTCTTCATCTTTGTTCTTTCTTCTCCCTACTTTCTGAGATGGCAATGACAGACATCTTTAGCACAAAGTATGTAGGCAAGGGCCACAACCCCTGCCACGTTCCCAAAGACACAGAGCATGAGGAATGAATGCACATAAAAAAAAATAGTTAAAGCCACACATAATTACCTATAATAACAATGTACATTGATCTAGGGGCTGTATAGGTGGCTGTGGACATTTTAACACTCTTGGTAGTTGCATACATTTATTTAAAGAAACTTTGCAGAGCTATTCATCCAGAAAAACTATGGCTACAATTGTTCTGTGCAAATAGGGGCAAAATCAAATGTTTTTAAACATTTCTTCTGCAGGCTGAATGCTATTCATTCAAAAAGGAAAGTGATTTTGCCAACTGTGAAATGTATAAACAAAGAATTAAAAAAAATACCACATAATGGCCAATAGATGGCGGTAATGATCATTAAAAAAAAGCAAATACTTATTTCCTAAGATCATTAACTCCATCTAGTGGCCATAATGTGGTATTTTGCCATATACCTCTATCCTTTGTGAATGATTAACATTCGACCTGCAGAAAAATAGCTTAGTGACATTCTATTTGGCCTCCATTCACACAGAATGAATGTTCATGCAGTTTTGCAGGATAGATAGCTCTGCACATTTGTTATATATACCCCCCTATAGTGTATTTTTTTTTTTTGTTTTTCTAGAGGTCTATACCTCAGACAAGGAAGAGGGACATGTGGGGAGTATTGAGGGACAGCGCATTTGGTTCAAATATAGGGACAGTCCCTCCAAATCAGGGACAGCTGGGAGGTATGTTTGATCAAATATGGCCATGTGGCTATATTAGGTCAGTGATGTCACAAGCATCCTCGGGGGCTGGAAAACCCAGGAACCCAAGCTCATCCCTTCTCCCTGCTACTGTAATGACTTTGTGAACAGCTTTCCTGTCCATGATTCAGGAATACTTTGTTAAGACTGAAGTACTGTATTACCGCAGGTGACCGGAGCCAGATCTGGGGGGGGGGTGCTGGGGTAGGCTGTGCCCCCAGATTTCTGAGAGTGTGTCCATTGATCCATGAGCCAGTCTGATGCAGACAGAGGAGGCATTCTGATGGGGACACATGATGTAAGGGGGCACTCTGATAGGGTTAACTGATCATATGTAAGGGAACACTCTGATGGGGACACAGATGTAAGGGGGTACTCTAATTGGGACCCTGATGTAAGGGGGGACTCTGGGGATAATGATGTCAGGAGGCACTCTGATAGGGGTAACTGATCATATGTAAGGGGAGCCTCTTATGTGGACAATTGATATAAGGAGGCACTCTGATGGAAATAACCAATCATATGTATGGGAACACTCTGATTGGAATACCTGATCATTCAGAACACTCTGATGGGGATGCAAATGTAAGGGGCAGGGGCGGACTGACAACTCATGGGGCCCCCGGGCAATAGGAGATCATGGGGCCCCTGTGTCCTTGCCCAAACTCAAAAAAGCCTATGAAAAAGGTACCAGGGGCATCTCATGGGGCCCCCTACTGACCCCGGGCCCATTTCCAAATGGTCAGTCCGCCCCTGGAAAAGGTTCACTCTGGGAATGCAGATGTAAGGGAGCACTCTGGGGATACAGATGTAAGGGGGCACTCTGGGGACGCAGATGTAAGGGGGCACTCTTGGGATGCAGATGTAAGGGGGCACTCTGAGGATGCAGATGCAAGGGGGCACTCTGGGGACAGGGATGTAAGGGGGTGCTCTGATAAGGACAGGGATGTAAGGGGGCACTTTGCTGGGATAACCGATCATCAGAACACTCTGATGGGGATGCAGATGTAAGGGGGCACTCTGGGGACAATGATGTAAGGGAGCACTCTGATGGGATAACCGATCATATGAACACTCTGATGGGGATGCAGATGTAAGGGGGCACTCTGGGGACGCAGATGTAAGGGGGCACTCTTGGGATGCAGATGTAAGGGGGCACTCTGAGGATGCAGATGCAAGGGGGAACTCTGGGGACAGGGATGTCAGGGCGTGCTCTGATGGGGACAGGGATGTTAGGGGGCACTTTGCTGGGGACAGTGATGTAAGGGAGCACTCTGATGGGATAACCGATCATACGAACACTCTGATAGGGATGCAGATGTAAGGGGGAACTCTGGGGACAGGGATGTAAGGGGGTGCTCTGATGGGGACAGGGATGTTAGGGGGCACTTTGCTGGGGACAGTGATGTAAGGGAGCACTCTGATGGGATAACCGATCATACGAACACTCTGATGGGGATGCAGATGCAAGGGGGAACTCTGGGGACAGGGATGTAAGGGGGTGCTCTGATGGGGACAAGGATGTAAGTGGGCACTTTGCTGGGGACGGTGATGTATGGGAGCATTCTGATGGGATAACCGATCATCAGAACACTCTGATGGGGATGCAGATGTAAGGGGGCACTCTGGGGACAATGATGTAAGGGAGTACTCTGATGGGGACAAGGATGTTAGGGGGCACTTTGCTGGGGACAGTGATGTAAGGGAGCATTCTGATGGGATAACCGATCATATGAACACTGTGATGGGGATGCAGATGTAAGGGGGCACTCTGGGGAGGGGGCACTCTGGGGACAAGGATGTAAGGGGGCACTCTGATGGGGACAAGGATGTAAGGAGGAACTCTGCTGCAGACAGTGAGGTAAGGGAGCACTTTGATGGGCAGATCTGATAAATGGGGGCACGTTTATTGGGAAAAGGATTGAGGTAAAGGGGGGATCTAATACAGAACAGTGTTTCCCAGATCGTGACACCATGTGACAGATTGTCAGTGACTCGTGGCCCATCAGATTATTGCTCTGGGGCCCCATTATTCCTTAGCTATGGCCTTAGACTCAGCCTACACTCAGTAATTATCTCTTCATCACATCTATGAGATTCTGCAGTTGATTTAGTGTCAGGAATATGTCAGCGTTGTCCTCGGAGAAGATTGGAGAGATGTGCGTCACTTGAGAAGGAATTTCATACCTCTGCTCTCCATCTCTGACCTCTCAGCTTACATTCCACCCCACTTCTTTGAGCGGCTCCTCTGCTCGCACCTCGTATCTGCACCTCGTATCTGCACCTCATATCTGCACCTCGTATCTGCATCTCGTATCTGCACCTCGTATCTGCACCTCGTATCTGCACCTCGTATTTTGTGCGTCAAACTCTTCATACATCATTTTCATTTTTTTCCCTTTACTATTACTGGACAAAGCAAGGATTAATTTTGGAATAAAAAATAATAAAAACGTTTGGTTTGTAAACTAGAGACAATATAACCCCGGAGTTCTCATAGGGGGTGCCACGCACGCGGGACCTGGTTTGCCCTGGACCACCGCCATGAGTTGCCATGGTGCAGGCGGGCTGGTCCCAGTACCATAGCAACCAATGGCTAGTACACATATTGCTTTAAGTTTGGTGGCTGGCCCTCCTGCACCACGGGAACTCATGAGGTTGACCCAGAGCAGGCAGGAATAGGGGAATGCTTCCAGCATTTAGGAGGGGACACTGCTGCCATGCTGCAGCTAAAAGGTAGGACTCTGATGTGAGGGGACCGTGTTATGGAGGCTCTGTAATGGGGACTGTATGATGGGAGGACTTGATGAGAAAACTTGTTGGCAGGGGGAATCTCTGCTGTATAAGGGGGCCTCTGACATGATGGGGGACTTAAATGTATAGGAGGACCTCTGATGGGATGGGGGGACTCTGATGTGATGGGGGGACTTTGATGTATAGAGAGGCTCTGATGTGATGGGGAGACTTTGTATAGGGGGACTTTGATGTATAGGGGGGCTGCTGATGTGATGGATGGGACTTTGATGTATAGGGGGGCTGTTGATGTGATGGGGGGAATTTGATGTATAGGGGGCTGTTGATGTGATGGGGAGGACTTTGATGTATAGGGGGGCTGCTGATGTGATGGGGGGGACTTTGATGTATAGGGTGGCTATTGATGTGGTGGGGGGAATTTGATGCATAGGGGGGCTGTTGATGTGATGGGGGGACTTTGATGCATAGGGGGGCTGTTGATGTGATGGGGGGACTTTGATGTATAGGGGGGCTGTTGATGTGATGGGGGGAATTTGATGTATAGGGGGGCTGTTGATGTGATGGGGGGGAATTTGATGCATAGGGGGGCTGTTGATGTGATGGGGGGAATTTGATGTATACGGGGGCTGTTGATGTGATGGGGGGGAATTTGATGCATAGGGGGGCTGTTGATGTGATGGGGGGAATTTGATGCATAGGGGGGCTGTTGATGTGATGGGGGGAATTTGATGTATAGGGGGGGCTGTTGATGTGATGGGGGGGACTTTGATGTATAGGGGGGCTGTTGATGTGATGACGGGACTTTGATGCATAGGGGGGCTGTTGATGTGATGGGGGGAATTTGATGTATAGGGGGGCTGTTGATGTGATGGGGGGAATTTGATGTATAGGGGGGCTGTTGATGTGATGGGGGGGACTTTGATGTATAGGGGGGCTGTTGATGTGATGGGGGGGACTTTGATGTATAGGGGGGGCTGTTGATGTGATGGGGGGGACTTTGATGTATAGGGGGGCTGTTGATGTGATGGGTGACTTTGATGTATAGGGGGGCTGTTGATGTGATGGGGGGGACTTTGATGTATAGGGGGGCTGTTGATGTGATCGGTGACTTTAATGTATAGGGGGGCTGTTGCTGTGATGGGGGGACTTTGATGTATAGGGGGGCTGTTGATGTAATGGGGGGACTTTGATGTATAGGGGGGCTGTTGCTGTGATGGGGGGACTTTGATGTATAGGGGGGCTGTTGATGTGATGGGGGGACTTTGATGTATAGGGGGGCTGTTGATGTGATGGGGGGAATTTGATGTATAGGGGGGCTGTTGATGTGATGGGGGGGACTTTGATGTATAGGGGGGCTGTTGATGTGATGGGGGGGACTTTGATGTATAGGGGGGGCTGTTGATGTGATGGGGGGGACTTTGATGTATAGGGGGGCTGTTGATGTGATGGGTGACTTTGATGTATAGGGGGGCTGTTGATTTGATGGGGGGGACTTTGATGTATAGGGGGGCTGTTGATGTGATCGGTGACTTTAATGTATAGGGGGGCTGTTGCTGTGATGGGGGGACTTTGATGTATAGGGGGGCTGTTGATGTGATGGGTGACTTTGATGTATAGGGGGGCTGTTGATGTGATGGGGGGGACTTTGATGTATAGGGGGGCTGTTGATGTGATCGGTGACTTTAATGTATAGGGGGGCTGTTGATGTGATGGGGGGACTTTGATGTATAGGGGGGCTGTTGATGTAATGGGGGGACTTTGATGTATAGGGGGGCTGTTGCTGTGATGGGGGGACTTTGATGTATAGGGGGGCTGTTGATGTGATGGGGGGACTTTGATGTATAGGGGGGCTGTTGATGTGATGGGGGGGACTTTGATGTATAGGGGGGCTGTTGATGTGATGGGGACTTTGATGTATAGGGGGGCTGTTGATGTGATGGGTGACTTTGATGTATAGGGGGGCTGTTGATGTGATGGGGGGAATTTGATGTATAGGGGGGGCTGTTGATGTGATGGGGGACTTTGATGTATAGGGGGGCTGTTGATGTGATGGGGGGGACTTTGATGTATAGGGGGGCTGTTGATGTGATGGGGGGGACTTTGATGTATAGGGGGGCTGTTGATGTGATGGGGACTTTGATGTATAGGGGGGCTGTTGATGTGATGGGGGACTTTGATGTATAGGGGGGCTGTTGATGTGATGGGGGGAATTTGATGTATAGGGGGGCTGTTGATGTGATGGGGGGAATTTGATGTATAGGGGGGCTGTTGATGTGATGGGGGGGACTTTGATGTATAGGGGGGCTGTTGATGTGATGGGGGACTTTGATGTATAGGGGGGCTGTTGATGTGATGGGGGGGACTTTGATGTATAGGGGGGCTGTTGATGTGATGGGGGGACTTTGATGTATAGGGGGGCTGTTGATGTGATGGGGGGGACTTTGATGTATAGGGGGGCTGTTGATGTGATGGGGGGGGACTTTGATGTATAGGGGGGCTGTTGATGTAATGGGGGGGACTTTGATGTATAGGGGGCTGTTGCTGTGATGGGGGGACTTTGATGTATAGGGGGGCTGTTGATGTGATGGGGACTTTGATGTACAGGGGGGCTGTTGATGTGATGGGGGACTTTGATGTATAGGGGGGCTGTTGATGTGATGGGGGGGACTTTGATGTATAGGGGGGCTGTTGATGTGATGGGGGACTTTGATATATAGGGGGGCTGTTGATGTGAAGTTAATTACAAAGAAATGCCATGTTATAGAGAACATTTCAGACCAGCTCTGTGATTGGTCGATCCTTCACCCGTACTATAATGTATACTGGACAGGTAGATGTGTAGATCACAGCGCCCCCTGCGGACAGCCGGCTGTATAGGATGCAGTTAATCTTTGTAGCTCTTTTCATGGCTTACATGATGTCGGTGTTTGTTCTGGATTGGAAAACCAAACTAAATGGAGAGATAGGGCATTGACTGGTGTTATCACCTCCTACCCAGGATGCACTTGGCTCTGTTTGGCACCTTTGTCCGCAGTATAATGGCGTGTGATAAGCAGCTGTCATTTTCCTCTGCAGATGTGTCATTCATAAACTGGAGCCGGCTTTTATCTCTCCTTGTACATCCATCCATTTAATCATTAAACCACACGTGGGAGGATGGATTTTCTCAGATACATAACTCAGCTGATGAACTTAAAGCAAAACTCCAATCAAAGGTAACAAAATAAAAAGAAAGTTCAGTAAAAAGACACAATAACAAAACCAGATTCTGCTACAATGTCCACCTTTAATCCAGAGATTTTCCTCGCAGTACATTTTTTTGGCTGCCACTAGATGTCCTCAGTCTGATGGCCAGCATCATTCCACCCGCTTCCTCTGAGCTCAGTTCATCCCGGACCAGCCCCCAGGCTGTAACAGGACAGTGATAGAAGTAGCACAGTTATGGGTTCATCTATCTGTCACTCTTCTCTCTCCTCCTATCAGCGTGCTTCTTGTCAGCGCATGAACTGATTGGCTCCTTGTGCTGCCTCGCTTCTTGTGCTTCTTCTCCCAGTCTGAGCTCTGCTGTGCAGGGACTGTACCAGGTCACAGGCACTTTCATGGCTTGAATACATATTACAGAGATGTACTATTTTTTGCCTTGACTTGGCTTTAGAAACATTTATTATGTTTTTATTGCTCTCTTTTCCATTCTAAGTGACAACTGCAACTCCTCCCAGAAACCAGCCCACTACTTGCATCAGGGCTGAGGTCTTTTGAGAGGAGTACTGAGGCAGAGGGCTGTGTTGTTTTCCGGGAGCTATTTACAGTCCACTGCCGATCCCTCCCATGAGCCATGATCTGCCTGCATTGCATTGGGAGGCACAGAGACAAGGTATACAATAAGGTATGTAATGAAAATGCAAAGAGTTTACTGTATTTTAAAATGTCATTATCATGTTGGTTGGGGGTGAGGAACCAGGGAAGGCAAAATATAAGCACATTAACCACTTGTTATCCGGCCGCTGTATATAAACGGCGCCCACCATTTTGGATTGTACAAGCTCCCTGGGAGCACACGGCACCGCGAACCGGTGCCCGCTGTGTCCTCCGGACACAGAGGAACACCGATCGCTGTACGGGACCTCTGTGTGAGGTCCTAATCATGTGATCACTGATTGGGCGGTGAAAGTGTCCGGACTGGAGGGGGGGGGAAAGTGTCCGGACTGGAGGGGGGGGGGAAGTGTCCGGACTGGAAGGGGGGGAAAGTGTCCGGACTGGAAGGGGGTGAAAGTGTCCGGACTGGAAGGGGGGGAAAGTGTCCGGACTGGAAGGGGGGGAAAGTGTCCGGACTGGAAGGGGGTGAAAGTGTCCGGACAGGAAGGGGGGAAAGTGTCCGGACTGGAAGGGGGTGAAAGTGTCCGGACTGGAGGGGGGGGGGGGGGGAAGTGTCCGGACTGGAGGGGGGGGTGAAAGTGTCCGGACTGGAGGGGGGGTGAAAGTGTCCGGACTGGAAGGGGGTGAAAGTGTCCGGACTGGAAGGGGGTGAAAGTGTCCGGACTGGAAGGGGGGAAAGTGTCCGGACTGGAAGGGGGGGAAAGTGTCCGGACAGGAGGGGGGGGTGAAAGTGTCCGGACTGGAGGGGGGGTGAAAGTGTCCGGACTGGAAGGGGGGGAAAGTGTCCGGACTGGAAGGGGGGGGAAAGTGTCCGGACTGGAAGGGGGGGAAAGTGTCCGGACTGGAAGGGGGGGAAAGTGTCCGGACTGGAAGGGGGTGAAAGTGTCCGGACTGGAAGGGGGGGAAAGTGTCCGGACTGGAAGGGGGGGGAAAGTGTCCGGACTGGAAGGGGGGTGAAAGTGTCCGGACTGGAAGGGGGGGGAAAGTGTCCGGACTGGAAGGGGGTGAAAGTGTCCGGACTGGAAGGGGGGGAAAGTGTCCGGACTGGAAGGGGGGGAAAGTGTCCGGACTGGAAGGGGGGGGAAAGTGTCCGGACTGGAAGGGGGGGAAAGTGTCCGGACTGGAAGGGGGGGAAAGTGTCCGGACTGGAAGGGGGTGAAAGAGTCCGGACTGGAAGGGGGTGAAAGAGTCCGGACTGGAAGGGGGTGAAAGAGTCCGGACTGGAAGGGGGTGAAAGTGTCCGGACTGGAAGTGGTTAACCTTCAGCACTAACAAAAAAAAAATCACAAATGTAAAGAGTTAACAAAGTGATGGCGTGAAAACCCTCTGCCTAGATGGGCCGGCAGACCTCAGAACCCCCCCCCCCCCCCACCCTGCAGATCGTGTCAGTCGCAGCGCTCCGGCAGACTCATCCGGCTGTTTGGCCCGGTGGTAACATTCAGGCCACCTTCCAACATCTATGTAAGCCATGGCGTTGGCCAGACACCAGCCCGCCTGATCCCAATTATCAAGCTCGGCCGCCCAACCGCCACGTCTCCTCCCCGAGAGGGCACCAGGCAGGAGTGGAGGCTGTGCGGGAGGAAACGCCGTGGCCTGGCCCACAGTAGAGCCGCCGTGGAGCGGAAAGCTTGGAAGGACTTCCCACGGCTCGGTATTTATAGCGGAGGAGATTCTAAAGGAGAGGAAAGACTGAGATTCCCAGCGCTCACCTCCGATCGCAGAAAGTCCTCGCCATTTAAAGGAGAACTCTGGATGCTCCAGAAAATCTGTTTTGCTTCCAGAGTCAATTTCTGGAACTTTGTTGCAGCCAGACCACGGGCGGACTGACAAATCATGGGGCCCCCCGGGCAATAGGGGATCATGGGGCCCCTGTGTCCTTGCCCAAACTCAAAAAAGCCTATGAAAAAGGTACCAGGGGCATCTCATGGGGCCCCCTACTGACCCCGGGCCCTTGGGCAGTGCCTGAGTTTCCAAATGGTCAGTCCGCCCCTGAGCCAGACTTTTCTGTCCCACTTTAATGTCATTTTTCAGTGTTTCCTTAAACGGCGTGAGATTGTTATTGTTTTGTAGTATGATGATATCTAGCGGCAGTTTGAGCCAGTACTGCATGTTTACTATGGGGTTTTGGTTTCTCCCTCTGTCCTGCCCTCCTGTTTAGCGCTAGTTAGTTCAGTCCTAGCTAGACCCCCCCTGTTTCTTCCATTTTCCCTCAGTCAGTGTTTGCACTTTTCAGAGTCAGGGCTCAGAAAAAGTCATTGTCTTCTTGCACTTTAAAAGACTGCAAAAATATCCTCGGTACTGCAGTGAGCTGAAGTGAAATTGTGTTGGATTCAACTTCTGTGGCTTATTGAAGAGTTAAGCTGCCTGTGGATGGTGCCAAGTCAGCAAGTGACCATTCTGTCTGGACAGACTTAATCTAAGGCAGTATGTCAATGCATAATGTAGCATTTGAAGTATTAAATTGTGTCCAGTTACTATTGTTATGTAGTTAGTTGACATTTAGTGGTGGTTTTGAGCCACTACAACTTGTTTACTTATATGAAATGGTATATTTCTTTGTCTTCCCCTCCTGTTTTGTTCTAGTTACTTTAGTTCTAGCTAAACCCTCCCTGTTTTTTCAATATTCCTTCAGCCTGTGGTGGATGGTGTCAAATCAGCAGGTGATCGTACTGTCCCGACAGACTGGTTCTAAGTAGGTATGTCAATGCATTTGAAACACAACGGACTAATCCAGGAGATACCAGAGCTAATATTGTATGCTTTATGCTATGTATATGGGCTTAGTCATACATACAATTTAAAAAAAAACTTACCTTAATCTGTCTAATGGGCCAGGAAACATGGAACTTTGAAACATGGAACGTTCCACTCTGCGGTCTAGAAGAGGAAAGACCTAGGGCAGCATTTTTGCTAGAAAATGACTTATCACCCCCCAAACATGATATATTTTCAGAAAGCAGAGGCCCTGGAGACTATATGAATGGCCATTGCACATTTTTGTCGCGTGATACAGTATTTGCAGATGATGTCAGAGGGTCTGGAAAGGTCCTGGTGATGGGCATGGAAGGAGATGATGAGGGAGCTAGAGAGCAGGAGGTCTTCAGAGGACATTTTGGGTGGGATGAGGTCAGTGATGTAGCTCAGGGCAGAGTTGTGGATGGCTTTGTGTGCTTTTGTTAGTATTTTTAATTGTACGTGTTGGGCGATTGGAAGCTAGTAGAGTGGCAGAGAGGGGTGAAAGATACTGAGCAATTGGTAAGATGGATGAGTCTAGCAGCAGCATTCATGATGGATTAAAGGGGGGATTGCCTGTGTAGGGGAAGGTCAATGAATACTCTACCAACACAACCAGGGATGTGCCTGCTAACCCCCAAGCAGTACTGTAGTGACACAACCAACAACACTGAGCCACAATCAGTACCTTGGTGACACACAGTACCCAGGTATGTATCCACAGTACCGTGGTGCCACAACATTTAGTTTGACTTTTGTTCAAATTAGTACACAGAAGATAAGTTTGCCTGACGAACTTTGTCAGCAGTAGCTTGCATACATTTAAAGTGGCCTGGAGGCTACGTGCCACCCCTGGAGGCCATAGCACCCAACACAATGGAGGTAATTGCTTTCAACACCATGGTGGTCGTGGCTTCCAACACCATGGAGGCCATGGCACCTAACACCATAGAGGCCATGGCACCTAACACCATAGAGGCCATGGCACTCAACACCATGGAGGTCATGGCACCCAACACCATGGAGGTCATGGCACCCAACACCATGGAGGTCATGGCACCCAACACCATGGAGGTCATGGCACCCAACACCATGAAGGTCATGGCACCCAACACCATAGAGGTCATGGCACCCAACACCATAGAGGCCATGGCATCAAACACTATAGAGGCCATGGCACCCAACACTATAGAGGCCATGGCACCCAGCACCATAGAGGTCATAGCACCCAACACTATAGAGGTCATGGCACCCAACACTATAGAGGTCATGGCACCCAACACCTTAGAGACCATGGCACCCAACAACTTAGAGGCCATGGCACCAAACACCATGAAGGTCATTACCCCCAACACCATGAAATCCATGTCACCCAACACCATGGAGTCCATGACACCCAACTCCATGGTGGTCATAGCACCCAACACCATGGAGGCCATGACACCCAACTCCATGGTGGTCATAGCACCCAACACCATGGAGGCCATGACACACAATGCCATGGTCTATTGTATGTGATGAAGTGAGAAATACGATTATTATACACATTCAGGCGCCATGAGCATTCATTTTTTGCCTCCGAAAGTGGTCCTCTTTATCAGGGAGGGTAGTGAGGGTGGTTGACAATTGTTGCAATTGTTTTCTAGCTCTTCTAATTGACCTTTTTTATCAACTTAGCAAGCCAGAGGTGTCTGTCTGTACTCATAGATGTGAATGAGGCTGGTTTGAGAAAGAATCATCTCATTTTTAAGACCAGTTCAAGTTTAATGACTGCTCTGTTAAATTCCATGTTGCCTTGTTTCTTTAGCAGAATATAGTTTTTTTCTCAGAGATTCAGGAGGATCTGTGACATAGATCAATCAGAGCTTTGTCGCCTGTGATCACTAACTTGGCAATTCTGGTCTTGCATTTACTCCCAACCTTTGTCATGTGTTTATTAATAGGAGACTTTGGCTATTGCCAACGTGGAGAACTTCTCCAAGAAACACTCAATATCATTAACACGTTATTTTTGTGCCTGTTTTATTTGTATCTTCACCAAGCCAGTCTCTCTGCTCATCCCAAACCACCCACAATTACCAATCCAGAGCACATAAATCTGTAAATATGACTCAGAAATTTAATGCTTCAGTAGATGGTCCTGACAGTCGGAGTTGTTTGTCCAGGAGAATGAAGGATGACACTAGTGTTCTACCATTAATCCAGTCAAAGATGGAGGTGCTGGGAGCCATAGGCCTGAGAGGGTCTGGAAAGGTCTTCTGCCTGGGTCACCCTTGTGCCAAACCCTATAAAGCAGCCATGATGACAGCTCTGGTAGTTAGTTTTATTGAGCAGTGGGGCCTCAAAGTCTTCCGCACTGCAAGACCTTGCCAACTGCTTGGCGCAAGTGATCAACCACCAAGAGTTGTTTTGGTTAGTACATTCTTTGGCAAGGAAGCTCTGGATTACTGTAAGGTTCTGAAACACTTACCATACAGTCTGCTGCCGATCTTATGTAATGCTATGGTTGATGTTGCAAGGAAAAAGGATTAGAGTACCAATGTTACTTTGGCAGGAAGAATGGAGTATAAAACCTGAGAACGCAATAAGAAGACAGGGTTGCCAATGTGCACCATTATGTGCTTTTTGTGAAGAATCTTTATCCCTGGCTTGTTAAAAGTCTTTGTTGTCAGGACTGGGATCTGAACCCATGACCATTGCTACATTCAACAGTAGATCTCCTTGCAGAGCCACTTGAGATGCTGGACAGCATATTGTCTGATCCCTCAGACAATCTTGCCTTGTTTCTGGTGAACTTCCATGAACTTCCTATGTCAGCCTTGTCTCTGCACTTCCCGTTTGCCAGATTATTGTGCTCTCTCCAGCTGATATCTTGCTCATTTGCACACCTGTAGCTGTCCTTATCTGCGCGACCACTCGTTACTGACCTTTGGCTTGTTCCTCGACTACACTTCCACTTGATCCAAATCTGCAGCAACTCGTTACTGACCTTTGGTTTGTTCCTCGACTACACTTCCACTTGATCCCAACCTGCAACCACTCGTTGCTGACCTTTGGCTTGTTCCTCGACTACGCTTCCACTTGATCCCAACCTGCAACCACTTGTTACTGATCTTTGGCTTGTTCCTGAACTAGTCTTCCACTTGATCCCAACCTGCAACCACTTGTTACTGACCTTTGGCTTGTTCCTCGACTACGCTTCCACTTGATCCCAACCTTCAACGACTCGTTACTGACCTTTGGCTTGTTCCTCGACTACGCTTCCACTTGATCCCAACCTGCAACCACTCGTTACTGACCTTTGGCTTGTTCCTGAACTAGTCTTCCACTTGATCCCAACCTGCAACCACTCGTTACTGACCTTTGGCTTGTTCCTCGACTATGCTTCCACTTGATCCCAATCTGCAATGACTCATTACTGACCTTTGGCTTGTTCCTCGATTATGCTTCCACTTGATCCCAACCTGCAATGACTCATTACTGACCTTTGGCTTGTTCCTCGACTACACTTCCACTTGATCCCAACCTGCAAACACTTGTTACCAGCCTTTGGCTTGTTCCTTGCCTATGCTTCTGCTTGATCCCTACCTGCTATATCTGCTCCTGGACCCAGGCTTCCATACCTCCTGGTGGAGCGATCCTGAGGCCCACAACCTGGTGCTAGCATGCAGTGAAACCCCACCATCAGGAGCTCTGGTGAATACTGGTTAGTGCTTAGGGGGGGGGGGGAGCCTGTGTCATCTGCCAGAGTGACCTCCTTCTTTACCTATCCTACTGGTTGGTGGGAACCTCTCTACTGCTCTTGCTACTGGTCTCTGAGCCTGACCTCTGTCCATGACAATAATCTCGGTTTAAAGGATATGTCACGGTTGGAATTACACAAGCTCTATGCTGTATCAGGAGGAGATGAAGTGACGTGCCAGGTGTGTGCCGGAGCTGTCTTCTCATCTGTACAGCATGATATTTCCAAAGATTCCCTGAGATCTGACCTGATTTTTGACCTGTACTGACAGGCACATCACAGGTGCTCCCCCTCTGCAATCTGATCTCACTCAGTGTATGGCAGGTCCATCTTTCACTGCTACAGGGTGCAATCAGGGGGAAAATAATGCACGTGGAAACATCATTGTAGCAGATTTAAAGCGGCGTTGCATCCATTTTATTTTTCCTCAATTAGCATCGCCCTTTTGTTGTACTGTTGTATTTGGATATATATATATATATATATATTTTTTTTTTTTAAATTTATTTATTTATTTTTTTAAAAGATCGTAAACACCGTTAAATAGTGGGTAAAGGCAGCGCTTCTGGTCCCTGCCGCCTAGGTAAAGACGTAATAAGGCGATTCGCAAGGTCTCCTGGGATGTCTTCTATCCCAGGAGTCCTTGCGAATCCTAGTTAGGAATGTGGTGCGCCGCGCAGTGTCATTACTGCGCAGGCGCGACATCGGGAGGTGCTTTCCGGGATAGCCAGCAGCACCTGATCCCCGAAATATAGACCTGTGGGCTTCAGATGCCCACATTCTTCATGGCGCCTGCCTGCTTCCTAGATCGAGGTAAAAATATTACTTTTTATCAACTAAAGAGCAGGATATCACATCTACAGTTGTGCTCAAAAGTTTCCCTCCCCTGGCAGAAATGGTGACATTTTGGCATTGATATGGAAAATATGACTGATCATGCCAAAAAATGCTCTTTTATTGAAGGATGATGATCATATGAAGCCAGGGGCGGACTGACAACTCATGGGGCCCCCGGGCAATAGGGGATCATGGGGCCCCTGTGTCCTTGCTCAAACTCAAAAAAGCCTATGAAAAAAGTACCAGGGGCATCTCATGGGGCCCCCTACTGACCCAGTGCCCGAGTTTCCAAATGGTCAGTCCGCCCCTGTGTGAAGCCATTTATTATCAAATAGTTGTTTGGCTCCTTTTAAAATCATAATGATAACAGAAATCACCTAAATGGCCCGGATCAGAAGTCTCCGCCCCCTGGATCAGAAGTATCCACCCCCTGGATCAGAAGTCTCCACCCCCTGTAATGTTCGGCCTTGGTACAGACACACAAGGTGACACACACGGGTTACAATGCCAATTAGAGGTTAATGTCCCACATCTCTGACTTTTTAAATCCCAATTAGTGTCAGTGTATAAATAGTCAATGAGTTTGTTCGCTCTTACATGGAAGCACTGACTAGGCTAGATACTGAGCCATGGGGAGCAGAAAAGAACTGGCAAAAGTCCTGCGTAACAAGGTAATGGAACTTTATAAAGATGGAAAAGGACATAAAAAGATGTCCAAAGCCTTGAATATGCCAATCAGTACTGTTAGATCACCTATTAAGAAGTGGAAAGTTCGGGAATCTCTTGGGTGATTGAGTGATTTCTGTTCTCATTATGATTATCTTCAACCTAGAGGGGGTGCTTTGGGGCAGGGGGGCTCCTCCCCCAAAGCACCTTGTCCCCATGTTGATGGGGACAAGGGCCTCTTCCCCACAATCATGGCCGGTGGTTGTGAGGGTCTGTGGGTAGGGGGGGCTTATCGGAATCTGGAAAACCCCTTTAACAAGGGGGCCTCCAGATCCCGCCCCCCCAATGTGAAAAGAGTATGGGGTACATGTTAACGCTACCCATTCACTAAAAAAAAGTGTAGTGTAAAAAATGACAGGAGACACTCTTTGACAAATCCTTTATTAAAAACAAAAATTAAAAAAATGTCCCCAAGTAGATCCAACATCAACGCGATGCCCGCCGCCACCCCCGACCCGAAAAACGAAAAAAAAAAAAAAAAAGGGCGCTGGCTCCCGGGGTCTGACAGCTGCGCCGCAATGACAGTTCTTAAATACAATGATGATGTCGAAAAGGGGCGGGGTCATCTCTGCCCCCTTGTGACGCCATCATATGCTGTGATTGGCCAAAGCATTGCAGCTGACCTGGGGCATGGCAGGCGAACAGCCCAACGAATGACCTTACCGTTCATGTGTTTGCTGAACACACGAACGGCCAATGTTCGAGTCGAATTACCATCCGTTTTACATCAGTTTTTTATCCATTCTTCGTCCGTTTTTCATTCGTTTTTTTGTCCGTTTACATTTGTTTTCTTGTCTGTTCCGTTTTTATTAATGGAAGAAAAATAGGGTTTTCTTCTGTTCGAAAAAACAGATGTTAACGAAATGCGGACATTAACCCCTTCCCGTCCGGCCCATGTATATAAACGGCTGGACGGGAGCAGTGCAGGGGCGGATGGCCGTTTATAAACGCCCCCCGCTCCTTGCTTGTGCACGTTCCACTCTGGACACAGTGGAACACCAATCGTTGTACGGGACCTCTGTGCGAGGTCCCGATCATGTGATCACTGATTGGCCAATCAGTGATCACATGAAGAGTAGTAAGCAAGATGTCACTTCTGACATCATTGCTTACTACGTGTGAAATCTGTGAATGATCACAGAGATCACATGGTACAGGGCTATTCACACAACAGCCTTGTACCATGTGACAAGCTGTGACCAATCACAGCTCACAAAGTATTTCTCAATGGCTGCAAGAATGCAGTCAGAGAAAATGAGAAATGATTGCTTTTTCAGCCTTTATGGGTGTAAAAGCAATCAGTGTAAAAAAAAAAAACCTTCATCACCCCCCACAAGTAGTACAGTGTCACCATGGTGACACTACTGCTAGGGTGACAGTATGTAAAAAAAAAAAAAAAAACATAAATAATAATATAAAACAATAAAATAAAGATGTAAAAAAAATTTTGATAAATTATAATTTATGGTTATAAACTAATTTGGGTTATTGTTTTTTACTAAAAAGATAACTGACTAAATTTTGGCCAAGATTTATGAAGAAAGATTATTTATTGCAAAATTTTAGAAGAAAAATGCTTTTTTTCAACATTTTTGGACTTTTCATTTTATATAGCAAAAAAAAAAATAAAAATCCCAGCGGTGAATAAATACCACCAAAATAAAGCTTTATCTGTCTCAAAAAAATGCTAAAAAAAAACAAAAAATTACATATGGGTACAGTGCTGCATGACCCGCGCAATTTGTCCATTCAAAGTGTGATAGCGCTGAAAAGCTGAAAATTGGCCTGGACTGGAAGGGGGGGGAAGTATCGGACTGGAAGTGAGGGAAAGTGTCCGAGACTGGAAGGGAGGGAAAGTGTCCGGACAGGAAGGGGGTGAAAGTGTCCGGAGTGGAAGGGGGTGTGAAGTGTCCGGTCTGGAAGGGGGTGAAAGTCGGGGAAGGGTGGGGGGGCAGTCCGGACTGGAGGGGGAAAAAATAAAAAAACTGGAAAGGGGGTGAAAGTGTCCGGTCTGAAAGGGGGGGGAAAGTGTCCGGACTGGAAGGGGGGGAGAAAGTGTCCCCCGGACTGGAAGGGGGGGAAAGTGTCCGGACTGGAAGGGGGGAAAGCGTCCGGACTGGAAGGGGGGAAAAGCGTCCGGACTGGAAGGGGGAAAAGCGTCCGGACTGGAAGGGGGGGAAAGCGTCCGGACTGGAAGGGGGGAAAAGCGTCCGGACTGGAAGAGGGGGAAAAGTGTCCGGACTGGAAGGGGGGTGAAAGTGTCCGGACTGGAAGGGGGGTGAAAGTGTCCGGACTGGAAGGGGGGGGAAAGCGTCCGGACTGGAAGGGGGGGGGGAAAAGCGTCCGGACTGGAAGGGGGTGAGAAAGCGTCCGGACTTGGACTGGGGGGGGAAAGTGTCCGGACTGGAAAAAGGGGGGAAAGTGTCCGGACTGGAAGGAGGGAAGGGGGGAAAAAGTGATTCCGGGACTGGAACGGGGGGGAAAAGTCTGTCCGGACTGGAAGGGGGGAAAGTGTCCGGACTGGAAGGGTTGAAAGTGTCCGGACTGGAAGGGGGGGAAAGTGTCCGGACTAGAAAGGGGGGAAAGTGTCCGGACTGGAAGGGGGGAAAGTGTCCAGAAATTAGAAGGGGGTGAAAGTGTCCGGACTGGAAGGAGGGAAAGTGTCCGGACTGGAAGGAGGGAAAGTGTCCCGGACTGGAAGGGGGTGAAAGTGTCCGGACTGGAAGGGGGGGGGGGGAAGTGTCTGGACTGGAAGGGGGGGGAAAGTGTCCGGAACTGGAAGGGGGGAAAGTCGTCGGACTGGGAAGGGGGGTGAAAGTGTCCGGACTGGAAGGAGGGAAAGTGTCTGGACTGGAAGGGGGTGAAAGTGTCCGGACTGGAAGGGGGGGAAAAAGTGTCCGGACTGGAATGGGGGGAAAGTGTCCGGACTGGAAGGGGGGGAAAAGTGTCCGCGGGAACTGGAAGGGGGGGGAAAAGTGTCCGGACTGGGAAGGGGGGAAAAGTGTCCGGACTGGAAGGGGGGGAAAGTGTCCGGACTGGAAGGGGGGGAAAGTGTCCAGACTGGAAGGGGTTGAAAGTGTCCGGACTGGAAGGGGGGGAAAGTGTCCGGACTGGAGGGGGAAGGAAAGTGTCCGGACTGAAGGGGGGAAAGTGTCCAGATTAGAAGGGGGTGAAAGTGTCTGGACTGGAAGGGGGAAAGTGTCCGGACTGGAAGGAGGGAAAGTGTCCGGACTGGAAGGGGGGGAAAGTGTCTGGACTGGAAGGGGGTGAAAGTGTCCGGACTGGAAGGGGGGGGGGAAGTGTCTGGACTGGAGTGTTCTGGATGGAAGGGGGGGAAAGTGTCCGGACTGGAAGGGGGGGAAAGTGTCCGGACTGGAAGGGGGGTGAAAGTGTCCGGACTGGAAGGAGGGAAAGTGTCTGGACTGGAAGGGGGTGAAAGTGTCCGGACTGGAAGGGGGGGGGAAAGTGTCCGGACTGGAAGGGGGGGAAAGTGTCCGGATGGAAGGGGGGAAAGTGTCCGGACTGGAAAGGGGGGGAAAGTGTCCGGACTGGAAGGGGGGTGAAAGTGTCCGGACTGGAAGGAGGGAAGTGTCCTGGACTGGAAGGGGGGTGTGAAAGTGTCCGGACTGGAAGGGAAGGGTGTCTGGACTGGAAGACGTTGAAGTGTCTGGACTGGGGGGGGGGGAAGGTGTCTGGACTGGAAGGGGGGGGAAAGTGTCCGGACTGGAAAGGGGGGTGAAAGTGTCCGGACTGGAAGGAGGGAAAGTGTCTGGACTGGAAGGGGGGTGAAAGTGTCCGGACTGGAAGGGGGGGAAAGTGTCCGGACTGGAAGGGGGGAAAGTGTCCGGACTGGAAGGGGGGAAAGTGTCTGGACTGGAAGGGGGGGAAAGTGTCTGGACTGGAAGGGGGGGAAAGTGTCTGGGCTGGAAGGGGTGAAAGTGTCCGGACTGGAAGTGGTTACCGGATGTAAACGGATGATTATCTGTTTACATCCGCTAGTGTATAGATATACATGGGGTGTCAGTTTTTCAGATGAAAAACGGACATACGGAACACCCGTGTGAAAGGGGCCTTACTGGCCAGATCACCAGGTGAAAACAAGGGGGAAAAAAGCCTTAAAAAAAAAAGAAAACAAATGCAGCCACCCACCACATCTAATGATTGGTAAATTGCTATATTTTCCATTTTTGGTTTGGGTTTGAAATACTACAAATACAAAGAGATGCTTCTGTTTTTTCTTGCCTTTTTGTCGATGAACTCAGAGCCTTCAACGCCGTAGACAGGCCTGGCACTCAACATGACATAACAAGCTTCTTTTTATCCCTGAAGTTCAGCATCTATGAACTGAGCTTTGCATTCCCTGTGCCCCCCGGCTGTGATCTCTGATTGAAATATCTCTTACGTGTCCCGATCACCTCCAGATACTGCACGGGATGAGGTCATAGGAGATATTTAGATAAGTACCTGCAGGGTGCTGAAAATTACACGGGTGGAGCCGCAACTGGAGACCGACTGCCGACATCTCGAAATAAGACCCCGCCGCGGGGGAGGCCTGCCCATAACACCATCAATCAGTTCAAGTTCAAGGCTTTTTCTTTTCATTACCACCACTACCAGAGGTGTTTCTAAGGCCCTAATAGACCAGAGGTGTTTCTAGGGTCCTAATAGACCAGAGGTGTTTCTAGGGTCCTAATAGACCAGAGGTGTTTCTAAGGTCCTATAAGACCAGAGGTGTTTCCAGGGTCCTAATAGACCAGAGGTGTTTCCAGGGTCCCAATAGACCAGAGGTGTTTCCAGGTTCCTAATAGACCAGAGGTGTTTCCAGGGTCCTAATAGACCAGAGGTGTTTCTAGGGTCCTAATAGACCAGAGGTGTTTCTAAGGTCCTAATAGACCAGAGGTGTTTCTAAGGCCCTAACAGACCGGAGGTGTTTCTAGGGTCCTAATAGACCAGAGGTGTTTCTAAGGTCCTAATAGACCAGAGGTGTTTCTAAGGTCCTAATAGACCAGAGGTGTTTCTAAGGCCCTAACAGACCAGAGGTGTTTCTAGGGTCCTAATAGACCAGAGGTGTTTCTAAGGCCCTAACAGACCAGAGGTGTTTCTAGGGTCCTAATAGACCAGAGGTGTTTCTAGGGTCCTAATAGACCAGAGGTGTTTCTAAGGTCCTAATAGACCAGAGGTGTTTCTAGGGTCCTAATAGACCAGAGGTGTTTCTAGGGTCCTAATAGACCAGAGGTGTTTCTAAGGCCTTAACAGACCAGAGGTGTTTCTAAGGTCCTAACAGGCCAGAGGTGTTTCTAGGGTCCTAACAGACCAGAGGTGTTTCTAAGGTCCTAATAGACCAGAGGTGTTTTCTAGGGACCTAACAGACCAGAGGTGTTTCTAGGGTCCTAATATACCAGAGGTGTTTCTAAGGTCCTAACAGACCAGAGGTGTTTCTAGGTTCCTAATAGACCAGAGGTGTTTCTAGGGTCCTTATAAACCAGAGGTGTTTCTAAGGTCCTAACAGACCAGAGGTGTTTCTAGGGTCCTAATAGACCAGAGGTGTTTCTAGGGTCCTAATAGACCAGAGGTGTTTCTAAGGTCCTAACAGACCAGAGGTGTTTCAAGGTCCTAATAGACCAGAGGTGTTTCTAGGGTCCTAATAGACCAGAGGTGTTTCTAAGGTCCTAATAGACCAGAGGTGTTTCTAGGGTCCTAACAGACCAGAGGTGTTTCTAGGGTCCTAACAGACCAGAGGTGTTTCTAAGGTCCTAATAGACCAGAGGTGTTTCCAGGGTCCTAATAGACCAGAGGTGTTTCTAGGGTCCTTATAAACCAGAGGTGTTTCTAAGGTCCTAACAGACCAGAGGTGTTTCTAGGGTCCTAATAGACCAGAGGTGTTTCTAGGGTCCTAATAGACCAGAGGTGTTTCTAAGGTCCTAACAGACCAGAGGTGTTTCAAGGTCCTAATAGACCAGAGGTGTTTCTAAGGTCCTAATAGACCAGAGGTGTTTCTAGGGTCCTAACAGACCAGAGGTGTTTCTAGGGTCCTAACAGACCAGAGGTGTTTCTAAGGTCCTAATAGACCAGAGGTGTTTCCAGGGTCCTAATAGACCAGAGGTGTTTCCAGGGTCCTAATAGACCAGAGGTTTTTCTAGGGTCCTAATAGACCAGAGGTGTTTCTAAGGCCCTAACAGACCAGAGGTGTTTCTAGTGTCCTAAAAGACCAGAGGTGTTTCTAGGGTCCTAATAGACCAGAGGTGTTTCTAGGGTCCTAATAGACCAGAGGTGTTTCTAAGGTCCTAATAGACCAGAGGTGTTTCTAAGGCCCTAACAGACCAGAGGTGTTTCTAGGGTCCTAATAGGCCAGAGGTGTTTCTAGGGTCCTAATAGACCAGAGGTGTTTCTATGGTCCTAATAGACCAGAGGTGTTTCTAGGGTCCTAATAGACCAGAGGTGTTTCTAGGGTCCTAATGGACCAGAAGTGTTTCTAGGGTCCTAATGGACCAGAGGTGTTTCTAGGGTCCTAATGGACCGGAGGTGTTTCTACGGTCCTAATAGACCAGAGGTGTTTCTAGGATCCAAATAGACCAGAGGTGTTTCTAAGGTCCTAATAGAACAGAGGTGATTCTAAGGTCCTAATAGACCAGAGGTGTTTCTAGGGCCCTAACAGACCAGAGGTGTTTCTAGGGTCCTAATAGACCAGAGGTGTTTCTAGGGCCCTAACAGACCAGAGGTGTTTCTAGGGTCCTAATAGACCAGAGGTGTCTTCATCACCCCCCACAAGTAGTACAGTGTCACCATGCTAGGGTGACAGTATGTTAAAAATAAAAATAAATAAATATAAAAAATTAAAAAAAAAAATTAAAAAAAATGTTTAAAAAATTATAGTTTTTGGTTATAAACTAATTTGGATTTTTTTTTTTACTAAAAAGATAACGGAATAAATTTTGGCCAAGATTTATGATGACATTTTATTTATTTGCAAAGTTTTATAAGAAAAACACTTTTTTTCAAAATTTTTGGACTTTTTAATTTACATAGCAAAAAAATAAAAATCCCAGTGGTGAATAAATACCACCAAAATAAAGCTTTATCTGTCTCCAAAAAATGGTAAACATTTCATATGGGTGCAGTGTTGCATGACCGCGCAATTGTCATTCAAAGTGTGATAGTGCTGAAAGCTGAAAATTGGCCTGGACAGGAAGGGGGTGAAAGACCGAACAGGAACACATAATAGAAGATCATCGTTGAGGTTTACGTATGTTTTAACCACTTCCAGTCCAGACACTTCCCCCCCCCCTTCCAGTCCGGACACTTTCCCCTCCTTCCAGTCCGGACACTTTCACCCCCTTCCAGTCCGGACACTTTCCCCCCCTTCCAGTCCGGACACTTTCCCCCCTTCCAGTCCGGACACTTTCCCTCCCTTCCAGTCCGGACACTTTCCCCCTTCCAGTCCGGACACTTTCCCCCCTTCCAGTCCGGACACTTTCCCCCCCTTCCAGTCCGGACACTTTCACCCCCTTCCAGTCCGGACACTTTCCCTCCCTTCCAGTCCGGACACTTTCCCCCCCCTTCCAGTCCGGACACTTTCACCCCCTTCCAGTCCGGACACTTTCCCCCCCTTCCAGTCCGGACACTTTCCCCCCCTTCCAGTCCGGACACTTTCACCCCCTTCCAGTCCGGACACTTTCCCCCCCTTCCCTCCCAGGCCAATTTTCAGCTTTCAGCGCTATCACACTTTGAATGACAATTGCGCGGTCATGCAACACTGTACCCATATGAATTTTTTACCATTTTTTTGAGACAGATAAAGCTTTATTTTGGTGCTATTTATTCACCGCTGGGATGTTTATTTTTTTTTGCTATGTAAATGAAAAAGTCCAAAACATTTTTTAAAATGTGTTTTTTTTAATAAAATTTTGCAAATAAATAATATTTCATCATAAATCTTGGCCAAAATTTATTCCGTTATTTTTTTAGTAAAAAAAAAAAATCCAAATTTGTTTATAACCAAAATTTATAATTTTTAAAACAAAATTTTTAAATTTTATTTTATTTTTTTATATTATTATTATTATTATTTTTTTTTTTTTTTTTTTTGCATACTGTCACGCTAGCAGTACAGTGTCACCATGGGGACACTGTACTACTTGTGGGGGGTGATGAAGATTTTTTTTTTTTTTTTTACACTGATTGTTTTTACACCCATATAGGATGTAAAAGCAATAATTTCTCCTTCTCTCTGTCTGCATTCTTGCAGTCATTGAGAAGTACTGAGTGAGCTGTGATTGGTCACAGCTTGTCACATGGTACAAGGCTGTTGTGAATAGCCCTGTACCATGTGACCTCTGTGATCATTCACAGATTTCACACAAGGTAAGCAATGATGGCACAAGTGACATCTTGCTTACTACTTTACATGTGATCACTGATTGGCCAATCAGTGATCACATGATCGGGACCTCGTACAGAGGTCCCGTCCGACGATCTGTGTTTCACTGTGTCCGGAGAACCCAGCGGGCACCGGATCGCAGTGCTGCGCGCTCCCAGGGAGTGCGCACAGCTAGAAAAGGCGGGTACCGTTTATGAACGCCAACCCGCCCTGGACTGCCCACCGCCCTGCCATTTATAAACATCAGGCGGACGGCAAGGGGTTAAAGATTTTTTTTTCAAGGTTTCCACTAATAGATGGCACAAATGATCCTTTATAGGCACATTCTATTATTTCTCACTTTGTTCCCGTCCCAGGCGCCTCGAGTCTTTTTTGCCGCATGTGTTTCCACTTTCATCTATCCTGTCCCGGCTTGGCATTCGGTTGGCTTTGGCATTAAAAACAGCACTCATGGCCCCAATCATCGCATCAAGCGTGGGGACACAGAGATGTTTCCAAGTGTCATGTGAGGAGCGGGGGGATCACTGTGCCAGATCTGTAACGCGATCGTTGAACCGGGACTCCAACAACGCGATGACTTCGAAGGAGTGAGCCAACATCTGCTTGGATGGTCTTTGATACATTGTAAATACTCTGGAATCATATTCCACTCCAGCGGGGGGCGCTGTATGCAGCAGATGTGAGTTCCAGGATTTATCCAGATTTGGAGACTTGGGATCATGGAATAATACGTGTTTATGGGAGAAGAATCAGATACTTATTGAAGTGTGCTGGAGGTTTCCATACAATAAAAGGGGGATGGTAATTGGAGGGGTCTCTCCGTTTTTCAAGAACGACCTCTTTTAGAGCCTGGATGCTGGATGGAGAGTGATGCTCAACTTGTCTCTTCAGAATTCCCTTCCCCATAGGTGTTGGATTGGGTTCAGATGAGGAGACAGACTTGGCCACTGGATCACTTTCACCCGGTTCTTCTTCAGAAATGCAACAGTGGCCTTCGATGTGTTCTGGATCATTGTCATGTTGGAAAAGTGCATGACGACCGAGGGCTCGGAGTGATGGGAGCATCTTCTCTTTCAATATAGAGCAGTACATCTGTGAACTCATGACACCATCAATGAAATGTAGCTAACACCAGCAGCACTCATGCAGCCCCACAGAAGGACACCGGCACCACCATGTTTCACAGTAGGCACCATGCATTTTTCTTTGTACTCTTCACCTGTGCAACGCCATACCATTTTGAAGCCATCAGTTCCAAAGGCATTTATCGTGGTCTAATCACTCAAGAGTACAGAGTCCCAGTAGTCATCTTCTTTTTCAGCATGGGTCCTGGCAAATTCTAGGTGGGCTTTTTTGTGCATGGGCTTTAGGAGAGGCTTCCTTCGTGGATAACACCCATGCATGCCATTCCTCTGCAGTGTACGCTGTATTGTGTCACGGGAAACAATCACCCCAGTTCGGATCTCTACTTCTGTAGCTAACTGCAGTGAACTTGCATGGCGATTTTCTTCAACCCTTATCAGGAGATGCTCCTGTTGAGGTGTTAACCTCTGTGGACAACCTGGACGTCTCTGTGAGATGGTTGCAGTTCCATCTTTGTTACATTTTTGTTTCACTTTTGCTCCAGTATTCTGACTGAGAAGTAAAGCTTTGCTGATCTTCTTGTAGCCTTCACCTTTCTTGTGTCAAGAAATGATTTTCTTTCTCAGGCCCTGTGACATTTCTCTTCCATGTGGTGCCATTGCTGACAGCATGAAATGGGAGGAGTTTTCTTTAAGTAACGCCCTTTTATAGTCACCTGTCTGCTGGACGCCTGTTTAATGAATAATTAGACTCACCTGGAGTTGAATTCTTGTCCATTCGGATTTTGTTGTCTAAAATGTAGCTTTGCTCCTGAGACTTTCATTGGGGTGTATTCATTTTTGCAACATGCTCCTGGATGGATTTGTTGGTAAAAATAAATTTTTTTGTGTGCAAATTACCGTAATCTGCAATTAATGGCCGGCATTTGTGGGAGGATTTTGTAGTGTAGTGTCCTATAGAAAATGTGGATTCTGAAAGGAAAGGAAAGGTTTTCTGACATATCTGTTGGGGGAACTCATTTATGCTGAGCTATCTATCTATCTATCTATCTATCTATCTATCTATCTATCTATCTATCTATCTATTATCTATCTATCTATCTATCTATCTATCTATCTATTATCTATCTATCTATCTATTATCTATCTATTATCTATCTATCTATCTATTATCTATCTATCTATCTATTATCTATCTATCTATCTATTATCTATTATCTATCTATAATCTATCTATTATCTATCTATAATCTATCTATTATCTATCTATCTATCTATCTATCTATCTATCTATTATCTATTATCTATCTATCTATCTATCTATTATCTATCTATTATCTATCTATCTATCTATTATCTATCTATCTATCTATTATCTATCTATCATCTATCTATCTATCTATCTATCTATCATCTATCTATCTATCTATTATCTATCTATAATCTATCTATTATCTATCTATCTATCTATCTATCTATCTATCTATTATCTATCTATTATCTATCTATCTATCTATTATCTATCTATCTATCTATTATCTATCTATCATCTATCTATCTATCTATCTATCTATCTATCATCTATCTATCTATCTATTATCTATCTATTATCTATCTATCTATCTATCTATCTATCTATCTATCTATCTATCTATCTATCTATCTATCTATCATCTATCTATCTATCTATCTATCTATCTATCTATCTATCTATCTATCTATCTATCTATCTATCTATCTATTATCTATCTATCTATCATCTATCTATCTATCTATCTATCTATCTATCTATCTATTATCTATCTATCTATCTATCTATCTATTTATCATCTATCTATCTATCTATCTATCTATCTATCATCTATCTATTATCTATCTATCTAAAGAATAATAATAATGATAATAATTATTATAATCATCATTATTATAATTGTTATTAATACAAAAAATAATATACATAAAGCAGTAAAATTATTAATAATAATCATAACATATAAAAATAATGGTACACATAATATTATTAAAAAAGAAAATTAATCATGATAATAATTTTATATATATTTTAGCCAGACCTTTAAAAAATCACTCCCTCTGCATATTTATTTGCATGCAAGGCATGATGGGTATTCAGCATTACAGATGTCATTCTGCTTTAAGCTAAATGAGGCTTTGTATTGATCTTAGATGCAAAGTACATTTTTCTGAATGTGTCCCAGGTGCTTCCTGCCTTTACCTACATACAGACGGACCATTCACTGTGCAGGTCACAGATCTGACTAGTGACCCCCGCCATTAGTTCCGACTTATTATACAGAGGAGCGATGGGGAGAGAGCGCAGTATACAGGCTGATGTGACTTCAACAATGAAGTTCTCACCTGTGACAGCATCCATAAACAAGCCGGGAAAACTCTCACCTGCTTGTAGGTGCCGCTCCCTCGTTGGATGGACGAGTGCGGAGTTGCTCCCTCGTTGGATGGACGAGCGCGGAGTTGCTCCCTCGTTGGATAGACAAGCACGGAGTTGCTCCCTCGTTGGATGGACGAGTGCGGAGTCGCTCCCTCGTTGGATGGACGAATACGGAGTCGCTCCCTCGTTGGATGGACGAACACGGAGTCGCTCCCTCATTGGATGGACGAGCGCGGAGTCACTCCCTCGTTGGATGGATGAGCGCGGAGTTGCTCCCTCGTTGGATGGATGAGTGCGGAGTTGCTCCCCTCGTTGGATGGATGAGCGCGGAGTTGCTTCCTCGCCGATGAAAATGACGCAGGATGCAAGGCACAAGGAAAAGAATAATGACACGCCGTAAAATGTAAATTAAGATTTTGGAATGAAATCCTCATTCGCAGAGCGTTGCGTAGATATTGATCTCTCATGTATATAATCAATTACACCGATTATAAATGTCACCAACATGGTAATAACATTTACACAGTGCCTTGAAAAAGTCTTCACACCCCCTGAAATGTCCCCCATGTTGTTATGTTACAATGTATCCCCTCCTCCCCTGAAATGTCCCCCATGTTGTCATGTTACAATGTATTCCCCCCTGAAATGTCCCCCATGTTGTCATGTTACAATGTATTCCCCCCTGAAATGTCCCCCATGTTGTCATGTTACAATGTATCCCCCCCATGTGTTGTCATGTTACAATGTATTTATTGGGATTGGATGTGATAGACCGGCACAAAGTGGCACATAATTGTGAAATGGAAGGAAAATGAGAAATGGTTTCCAACATTTTGTTTTGAATAAATCTGTGAAAAGTGTGGCGGCATTTGTATTCAGCCCCCCGGAGTCAATACTTTGTAGGACCCCCTTTGGCTGCAATTCCAGCTGCAAGTCTTTTTGGGGATGTCTCTTTGCACATCTAGAGAGGGACATTTCTGCCCGTTCTTCTTTGCAGAATCCCTCAAGCTCTGTCAGATTGGATGGAGAGCGTCTGGGAACAGCAGTTTTCAGGTCTGGCCACAGATCCTCCATTGGATTTCGGTCTGGACTGTGATTGGGCCATTCTAACACATGAAGATGCTTTGATCTGAACCCTTCCATTGTAGGTCTGGCTGGATGTTTTGGGTCGTTGTTCTGCTGGAAGGGGAACCTCCCCCCGGTCTCAGGTCTTTTGCAGACTCTAACAGGTTTTCTTCTAAGATTGCCCTGTATTTGGCTCCATCCATCTTCCCATCAACTCTGACCAGCTTCCCTGTCCCTGCTGAAGAAACTCATCCCCACCACATGATGCTGCCACCACCATGTTTCACAGTAGGGATGGTGTGTTCAGGGTGATGTGCAGTGTTAGTTTCCCGCCACACATAGCGTTTTGCTTTTAGGCCAATAAGTTCCATTTTGGTCTCCTCTGACCAGAGCCCCTTCTTCCACATGTTTGCTGTGTCCCCCACATGGCTTCTCACAAACTGCAAACGGGACTTCTGATGGCTTTCTTCCAACAATGGCTTTCTTCTTGTCACTCTTCCATAAAGGCCAGATTTGTGGAGTGCATGACTAATAGTTGTCCTGTGGACAGGTTCTCCCACCTGAGCTGTGGATCTCTGCAGCTCCTCCAGAGTTCCCATGGGCCTCTTGGCTGCTTCTCTGATGAATGCTCTCCTTGTCCGGCCGGTCAGTTTAGGTGGACTGCCATGTCTTGGTAGGTTTGCAGTTGTGCCATTTTCGGATGATGGATTGAACAGTGCTCCGTGAGATGGTCAAAGCTTAGTATAGTTTTTTTATAATATAACCCTACTTTAAACTTCTCCACAACTTTATCTCTGACCAGTCTGGTGTGTACCTTGGTCTTCATGATGGCTGTTTGTTCACTAATGTTCTCTAACAAACCTCTGAGGGCTTCACAGAACAGCTGGATTTATACTGAGATCACATGACACACAGGGGGACTCTATTTACTAATTAGGTGACTTCTGAAGGCAATTGGTTCCACTAGATTTTAGTTACGGTATCAGAGTAAAGGGGGCTGAATACAAATGCCGCCACACTTTAAACATATTTATTTGTTAAACATTTTGAAAACCATTTCTCCTTTCACATCACAATTATGTGCCACTTTGTGTTGGTCTATCACATAAAAAAATGACAAAATGTGGAAAATTTCAAGGGGGTATGAATACTTTTTCAAGGCACTGTGTGTGTGTATATATAATAGTGTAATATAATATAAATTATAGTATTTTCATATTATATATTAATGACACAATAATAAATAGTATATATATATTTTCTCATATTATCTTATAAAATTATTATTATGTGTGTGTATATATAGAGAGGGGAGAGAGGGGAGAGGGAAGAGAGAGGGAAGAGGGAGAGAGGGGAGAGGGAAGAGGAAGAGAGGGGGGAGGGAAGAGGGAAGAGGGAGGGAAGAGGGAGAGAGGGGAGAGGGAAGAGAGAGGGAAGAGAGAGAGAGAGGGGAGAGGGAGAGAGAGGGAGAGAGGGGAGAGGGAAGAGAGAGGGAAGAGGGAGAGATGGGAGAGGGAAAAGAGAAGGAAGAGGGAGAGAGGGGAGAGGGAAGAGGGAGAGAGGGGAGAGGGAAGAGGGAGAGAGGGGAGAGGGAAGAGGGAGAGAGGGGAGAGGGAAGAGGGAGAGAGGGGAGAGGGAAGAGAGAGGGAAGAGGGAGAGAGGAGAGGGAAGAGGGAGAGAGGGGAGGGAAGAGGGAGAGAGGGGAGAGAGGGGGGGGGAGAGGGAAGAAAGAGGGAGAGAGGAGAGAGAAGAGAGAGAGAGAGAGGGGGGAGAGGGAAGAGAGAGGGAAGAGGGAGAGAGGGGATAGGGAAGAGAGAGAGGGAAGAGGGAGAGAGGGGAGAGGGAAGAGAGAGGGGAGAGGGAAGAGAGAGGGAAGAGGGAGAGAGAGAAGAGAGAGAGGGAAGAGGGAGAGAGGGGAGAGAGGAGAGGGAAGAAAGAGGGAGATATGGGAGAGAGGAGAGAGAGAAGGGAGAGAGGAGAGAGAGAGGGGGGGGAGAGGGAAGAGAGAGGGAAGAGGGAGAGAGGGGAGAGGGAAGAGAGAGAGGGAAGAGGGAAGAGAGAGAGAGAAGAGAGAGGGAAGAGGGAGAGAGGGGGGAGAGGGAAGAAAGAGGGAGAGAGGGGAGAGAGAAGAGAGAGAGAGGGGGGGGGGGAGAGGGAAGAGGGAGAGAGGGGAGAGGGAATAGAGATAGAGGGAAGAGGGAGAGAGGGGAGAGAGAGAGAGGGAAGCGAGAGGGAAGAGGGAGAGAGGGGAGAGGGAAGAAAGAGAGGGAAGAGGGAGAGAGAAGAGAGAGGGAAGAGGGAGAGGGGGGGAGAGGGAAGAAGGGAGGGGAGAGAGGGGAGAGGGAAGAGAAGAGAGGAGAGGGAAAGAGAGAGAGAGGGGAGAGAGAGAGAGGGAGGGAGAGAGAGAGGGAAGATAGAGGGAATAGGGAATAGGGGAGAGAGGGGTGAGGGAGAGAGGGGAAAGGGAAGAGAGAGGGAATAGGGAGAGAGGGCAGAGAGAAGAGAGAGAGAGGAGAGAGAGAGAATGGAGAGGGAAGAGGGGTGAGAGAGGAGAGAGAGGGGGGAAGAGGGAAAAAGGGAAGAGGGGAGAGGGTACAGAGAGAGAGAGGGGAAGAGGGGGAGAGGGGAGAAGGAGAGAGGGGGAGAGAGAGAGGGGAGAAAGAGAGAGGGGGGAGAGAGAGGAGGGGAGGGGGAGAGAAGAGAGAGGGGGGGAGGGAGGGGGGGAGAGAGAAAGAGGAAAGAGAGAGGGGGGAGAGATAGGGGGAAGAGAGGGGGGAGAGAGAGGAAAGAGATATAGAGGAAAGACAGAGAGAGGGGGGGAAGAGAGAGGGGGGAGAAGAAAGATAGAGAGGGGGGTAGAGAGAGAGGGGAGGGGGGGGGGAAAGATAGAGAGGGGGGTGGGGGAAGAGAGAGGGGGGGGGAAGAGAGGGAGAGGGGGGGGGAGAAGAGAAAGAGGAAAGAGAGGGGGGAAGAGAGAGGGGAGGGGGGAGAGAGAGATAGGGGGAAGAGAGAGAGTGAGAGAGAGAGAAGAGAGAGAGAAGAGAGGAGAGAGAGAGAGAGAGAGAGGGGGAGAGAGAGAGGGAAGACAATGAATGTGTGTGTGTGTGGGGGGGTTCCCTTATTTTAAAAAAGTAAAAAGGGGGGTCACTGATGGTGGTGAGTCACGCAGCCTTTGTCCTGCCCCCCCCCCCCCCCCCCCCCAGGACTTGCCAGTCTAATCACACCTCCCTCCATGTTCTGTGGAACATTCCGTGGTTCGTTGTAGGGAATGATCGATGTGCCACGTTGTCCCCGGGATTTGAAGCCTTACATTCAGTAATAATGGAGGACCGGCTGCATCTCGGAGTTTCTTCCTCTCAGGAGCACAAGAGATCGGGGAAAGTTCTGTTCCATTATCAGCCAGGAGGGGAATTTCCCTTCATTCTAGATTGTCAGCACTGCGTACGAAGATCAGGGACTAGCGGTCCGTGTTGGAGGACGGCGTCTGGCAGCATCTTCTGGGGTCTCGGCATTATGTATTCCGTGTCACTTTGTCTATCAATGGATTCCAAGTGTCACAATGTATCTTTTTCAGTTTTGGATAAAGTGGAAAGCGATCAGAACCCCGGTTTGGCAGTAGTACTCGGGTTGTTGGTTCGAATTCCAACCACAGCACCACCTGCCTGGAGTTTTCATGTTCTCCCTGTGCCTGCGTGGGTTTCCTCCGGTTACTCCGGTTTCCTCCCACTCTCCAAAGACATGCTGAGAGGTGAATTGGCTCCTGTCTAGGTTGTCCCTAGTATGTATGAATGTGTTAGGGAACCTTAGATTGTACTCCAATGGGGAACGCTAGTTCTGGTGACATCCAGGGATTCCCTCACCTTTTGAGGGATTTTCTCTCACTTCCTCTTTTGGCTGTGGGACAGGAAGTGAAGGGGGAATCCCTGCAAGAGGGGAAATCCTAAATTTCAGGTTGTCGCCAGAAGAGGAAAAGAGGGGAAATCTACCAATCAAGACACTGGTGACAAACAGGGATTCCTGTACTTGGGCGGAGTTTTCTCTCATATCTTGCTTTGAGTACGAGACAGGAAGTGAGGGGAAATCTCCCCGATTGGGAAACACAATATACTGTGTGTATATATATTTATATACATGAGACTACAAATCCCATCATCCCTCTGTCTCTGGGAGCCGTGTCTGTGGCTGTCAGAGTCTTCCAATGATGGAGACATTGATGTAAGGGGGCACTCTGATGGGGACACTGATGTAAGGGGGGCTCTGATGGGGACACTGATGTAAGGGGGCACTCTGATGGGGACATTGATGTAAGGGGGGCTCTGATGGGGACACTGATGTAAGGGGGCACTCTGATGGGGACACTGATGTAAGGGGGCACTCTGATGGGGACACTGATGTAAGGGGGGCTCTGATGGGCACACTGATGTAAAGGGGGCTTTGATGGGGACACTGATGTAAGGGGGCACTCTGATGGGGACATTGATGTAAGGGGGGCTCTGATGGGGACACTGATGTAAGGGGGCACTCTGATGGGGACACTGATGTAAGGGGGCTCTCTGATGGGGACACTGATGTAAGGGGGCACTCTGATGGGGACACTGATGTAAGGGGGGCTCTGATGGGGACACTGATGTAAGGGGGGCTCTGATGGGGACACTGATGTAAGGGGGCACTCTGATGGGGACATTGATGTAAGGGGGCTCTGATGGGGACACTGATGTAAGGGGGCACTCTGATGGGGACACTGATGTAAGGGGGCACTCTGATGGGGACATTGATGTAAGGGGGGCTCTGATGGGGACACTGATGTAAGGGGGCACTCTGATGGGGACACTGATGTAAGGGGGCACTCTGATGGGGACACTGATGTAAGGGGGCACTCTGATGGGGATACTGATGTAAGGGGGGCTCTGATGAGGACACTGATGTAAGGGGGCACTCTGATGGGGACATCAATGCATAATTGTTTTAACGTGTCGGGGACATTTGCCTAAAAAAAAAAAATGATGCATCAATCAACAAAAAAAAAATAATAATTAAGCATTAATCAACATTTTCTCGAATTTCCCTATATTTTTACATGTCTGGGAAAATTGCCTTAAAAAAAATTAGGGAAATTTGAGAAAATTGTGATTAATGCATAATTATTTTTACGTGCCGGGGAAATTTGCCTAAAAAAAAAATAATTATGCATTAATCAACATTTTTCTCAAATGTCCCTATATTTTTACGTGTCGGGGAAATTTGCCTAACAAAAAAAAATAGAGAGAAATTCGAGAAAATTGTGATTACTGCATAATTATTTTTACGTGTCGGGGAAATTTGCCTAACAAAAAAAAAATAATTATGCATTAATCAAAATGTTCTAAAATGTCCCTATATATTTTTACGTGGTGGTGAAATTTGCCTAAAAAAAATAAAATAGAGAGAAATTCGAGAAAATTGTGATTAATGCATAATTATTTTTATGTGTCGGGGAAATTTGCCTAACGAAAAAAAAGGAGAGAAATTCAAGAAAAGTGTGATTAATGCATAATTGTTTTTTCGTGTCGGGGAAATTTGCCTAAAAAAAAAAAAAATAATTATGCATTAATCAAAATGTTATAAAATGTCCCTATATTTTTACGTGTTGGTGAAATTTGCCTAAAAAAAAAAAATAGAGAGAAATTTGAGAAATTGTGATTAATACATAATTATTTTTTCGTTTCGGGGAAATTTGCCTAAAAAAAAAAATAATTATGCATTAATCAAAATATTCTAAAATTTCCCTATATTTTTATGCGTCGGGGAAATTTGCCTAAAAAAGAACAAAAAAAAATAATAATTAAGCATTAATCAACATTTTCTCGAATTTCCCTATATTTTTACGCGTTGGGGAAATTTGCCTAAAAAAAAATTAGGGAAATTCGAGAAAATTGTGATTAATGCATAATTATGTTTACGTGTCGGGGAAATTTGCCTAAAAAAAAAATAAATTATGCATTAATCAACATTTTCTCGAATTTCCCTATATTTTTACGTGTTGGGGAAATTTGCCTAAAAATAAATTAGGGAAATTTGAGAAAATTGTGATTAATGCATAATTATTTTTACGTGTCGGGGAAATTTGCCTAAAAAAAAATAATTATGCATTAATCAACACTTTCTCAAATGTCCCTATATTTTTACGTGTCGGGGAAATTTGCCTAACAAAAAAAAAATAATAATTATGCATTAATCAAAATGTTCTCAAATGTCCCTATATTTTTACGCGTCGGGGAAATTTGCCTAAAAGAAAAAATAATTATGCATTAATCAAAATGTTCCAAAATATCCCTATATTTTTTCGTGTCGGGGAAATTTGCCTAACAAAAAAAAATAGAGAGAAATTCGAGAAAATTGTGATTAATGCATAATTATTTTTACGTGTCAAGGAAATTTGCCTAACGAAAAAAAAGGGAGAAATTCAAGAAAATTGTGATTAATGCATAATTTTTTTTTTTTCGTGTCGGGGAAATTTGCCTAAAAAAAAAAAAAATAATTATGCAATAATCAAAATGTTATAAAATGTCCCTATATTTTTACGTGTTGGTGAAATTTGCCTAAAAAAAAAATAGAGAGAAATTTGAGAAATTGTGATTAATGCATAATTATTTTTATGGTTCGGGGAAATTTGCCTAAAAAAAAAAAAAAATTATGCATTATTAAACATTTTCTCAAATTTCCCTATATTTTTATGTGTCGGGGAAATTTGCCTAAAAAAAAAAAAATAATAAAATAATTATGCATTAATCAAAATGTTCCAAAATATCCCTATATTTTTTCGTGTCAGGGAAATTTGCCTAACAAAAAAAAAAAAAATAGAGAGAAATTCGAGAAAATTGTGATTAATGCATAATTATTTTTACGTGTCGGGGAAATTTGCCAAAAAAAAAAAAAATAATTATGCAATAATCAAAATGTTATAAAATGTCCCTATATTTTTACGTGTTGGTGAAATTTGCCTAAAAAAAAAAAAAATAGAGAGAAATTTGAGAAATTGTGATTAATGCATAATTTTTTTTTACGGTTCGGGGAAATTTGCCTTGAAAAAAAAAAAAATTATGCATTATTAAACATTTTCTCAAATTTCCCTATATTTTTATGTGTCGGGGAAATTTGCCTAAAAAAAAAAAAAAAATAAAATAATTATGCATTAATCAAAATGTTCCAAAATATCCCTATATTTTTTTTCGTGTCAGGGAAATTTGCCTAACAAAAAAAAATAGAGAGAAATTCGAGAAAATTGTGATTAATGCATAATTATTTTTACGTGTCGGGGGGAAATTTGCCAAAAAAAAAAAAAAATAATTATGTATTAATCAAAATGTTCTAAAATGTCCCTATATTTTTACGTGTCGGTGAAATTTGCCTAAAAGAAAAAAAAAAAAAAATTATAGGAAAATTCGAGAAAATTGTAATTAATGCATAATTAATTTTTTTTTTATTTCAAAATTTCGTCTGCAAAAAAATTTTCCATTCGTGCCTCCTTGTGATTTTTCATTGAAGCTGTGTGTATAGCAGAGCGTAGTATTTGTGCTGCATAGCAGAGCTCTGTGTGAGTGTTGGAGGGGGGGGGGGGGGGGGGGGGAGTGCGGCTGGAGTTGGCAGCACAGAAGGTCTTGCTCGATTTCCCCCCCCCCCCTTGCACCTCCACTCGGCTCCGGCTCTTGGCTGGGGCCCAGAAGGCCGGGTTCAGGTTTCAGTCCTTGCAGGGAGGGGGCTTTGCCTGGCTGGCAGGATTCTTCATTCTCTCATATTTCTATTTTTCTTCTCGTTTCGTTCGAGTTTTTTGGAGCTTTTTTTCCAAAGCACAGAAAGTCGCGATCGTCTGCGGAGCCCGGATCCGCTACCATGCGCCGCTCTTCGGGGAGGTGAAGGTAAGAGGACCTGTCTGCCGAAGAGGAGGATGGGGTAGAGGGGACTTGGGGGGGGGGGGGGGGGGAGGACGAGGCTGGGGAGGATTTAAATCCGAGGAGCGAGGACTCAGCGACTTCATCCCGCCACCATTCTAAACGTATTTCTATCGAACGTTCCTGATTTTTTTCTGACGGATATTCCGAAAACTCTGTCTATGGGTATCAAGGAAAAAAATTCTGGATCTGTCTGTGGCTCCTACTGTTGCTGCAAATTTTCCGCCCCAACTCTTGCTGGGGGAATTCAGAATTCCAGCGTTCTGAGAAATCTCTATGTTGCTTCAGATCGTTCGTTATCTTTTCATCGTCTATAAAGCTTCGGGGTGAATTCTAAAAATAAATAAAAAAAAAAAAATCATCGTAGCTTTTCCTCCGTAGCAGCCGCACAGCAATTTGTTCTGCTGGGGAACCATCGAATGTTCTCCGGCTGTATTCCCTGCAGATCGAATGTGAATGGGAGGTCAATACCGAAGGATGGCCGCTAGATGGCGCTGATTAACATGTGACGTAACTGAGCTCTTCAGCGCCATCTGATGGCCATAGGATGATGGTTTTCACCAGTCACACATTCGAATATAACCCGAGAACATTTGATTCTGAACGAACGTGCGAATGTATGAGTGTGCGAATGTACGAATGTACGAATGTACGAATGTGCGAATGTACAAACGTGAAAATGTACGAATGTGCGAATGTATGAGTGTGCGAATGTATGAATGTGCGAATGTACGAATGTATGAATGTATGAATGTGTGAATGTACGAATGTGCGAATGTACAAATGCGAATGTTCGAATGTACGAATGTATGAGTGTGCGAATGTACGAAAGTACGAATGTGAGAATGTACGAATGTGCGAATGTGAGAATGTACAAACGTGCAAATGTTCGAATGTATGAATGTATGAATGTGCGAATGTTCGAATGTATGAATGCATGAATGTATGAGTGTGTGAATGTACGAATGTGCGAATGTATGAATGTACGAATGTATGAATGTGCGAATGTATGAATGTATGAATGTATGAATGTGCGAATGTACGAATGTATGAATGTACGAATGTGGGAATGTATGAGTGTGCGAATGTACTAATGTGTGAATGTGCGAATGTACGAATGTGCGAATGTGAGAACGTACTAATGTACAAATGTGAGAATGTACGAATGTGCGAATGTGAGAATGTACGAATGTGCGAATGTATGAGTGTGAGAATGTGAGAACGTACTAATGTACGAATGTGAGAATGTACGAATGTACAAATGTGAGAACGTACGAATGTACAAATGTGAGAACGTACGAATGTACAAATGTGAGAATGTACGAATGTGCGAATGTATGAATGTGCGAATGTATGAGTGTGAGAATGTGAGAATGTACGAATGTACAAATGTGAGAACGTACGAATGTACAAATGTGAGAATGTACGAATGTGCGAATGTATGAATGTGCGAATGTATGAGTGTGAGAATGTGAGAATGTACGAATGTGTGAATGTATGAATGTGCGAATGTACGAATGTGAGAATGTTCGAAGATGAGCAAATGGGAATGGAATTTTTTTTTTTTTATTATTATAGATCTGTGTGATGCATTTTTATTAGAGTTTTGAGATCTCTGAATTCTCTTCTTATTTGTCCTCATGAGGACGACGTTTTGTTCGCTGCTTCAGAAATACAACACGGCGCCGCTCCGGGACTGAAAGGGTTTTGTATTTTACATACTGAGCAGGTTCAATCTCAATTCCATTTTTAGTACTTTTTTTTTTTTCATTTTTGAGTTTAGTCGTTTCTAAGACTTTTTCAGTCCATTTTAAGCAGTTTGTGACCTATTTTTAAAGCAGTTTTCAGTCCTTTTTTTGGGCAGTTTTCAGTCCTTTTTTTGGGGGGCAGTTTTTTTTACCTTTTTTAAAGCAGTTTTTTACCTTTTTTAAGCAGTTTTCAGTTTATTCCAAGCAATTCTCAGTCCTTTTTTTGGGCAGTTTTTTTACCTTTTTTAAGCAGTTTTTACCTTTTTTAAGCAGTTTTTCAGTCTATTCCAATCAGTTTTCAGTCCATTTTTGGGCAGTTTTCAGTCCGTTTTAGGCAGTTTGTGACCTTTTTAAAGCACTTTTCAGTATATTTTAAGCAGTTTTTGATCATTTAGGCAGTTTTCAGTCCCTTCTAAGAAGTTTTCAGATCTTTTGTTAGGCAGCCTTCAGTCCTTTTCTTCAGCAGTTTTCTTGCTTTTTTAAGCCATTTCCAGTCCCCAGTTTTCTGTCTGCTAGATGTTTTCAGACCTTTTTATAAAGCAGCTTTCAGCTTTTTTTTTCCCAGCAGTTTTCATTCCTTTTTAAGCCATTTTTTTAGTCCAGTTTGTAGGCTGTTTTCAGCCTGTTTTTTAAACACTTTTTGGTCCTTTTTAATGTTTGTAATCCTTATTTTCTGCACCTTCTAGTTTTACACAGAAGGGAGATTAAGAAGGGATGATTTTGGTATTCTTTAAAAGGAAGACGAGCAACTTACAGAGCAGTGATTAAAGTTCCATTTTTAGCTGTTCATGTTTGAGCAGTTCATTCTAAGCAGTTTTTGGTCTTTTTTTAATGCTGTTTTTATTCTGTTTTTAAGCAATTTTCAGTCCTTTTGTTAGGCAGTTTTTAGTCTTTTCTACGTAGTTTTCAATCATTTTTAAGCAGATTTTTAAAGTATTTTTTAGCAGTTTTTCCATCTGCTCTCAGTAGTTTTGGTCCTTTTTTAAGCAATTGCAGTCTTTTTTAGGCAGTTTTAAATTTTCAGTCCGTTGTACAGCAGTTTTCAGTCCTTTTTCAGTCTATTCTGAGCAGTTTTAGTACTTTTGTTATGCAGTTTTTACTCCTTTTTCAAACAGTTTTCAATCCTTTTTTAAGCAGTTTTTAGTCCAGTCTATGCAGTTTTTCATCCTTTTTTGGTGGCAGTTTTCAGTCCAATCAAAGTAGTTTTTTTTTTTTTGAAAATTCTCTTTATTGAGTTATAAAGTAGAGAGTACAAAACAAAGCCTATTGGGCATACCCAGGCTTGATCAACTCACAAATAATAATAGCAAAAAGAAAAACAAACAAAAGGAGAAACATAACAAAGCAGTTTTTTTAAGCAGTGTTTAATTTTAAATTTTTTTTTAAAGCTGTGTTTATTTTTATTTTTTTTTTTCAGCAGTTTACGGTCTTTTTAATCTAAGCAGTTTTTGTTCTTTTTTTCAGGCAGTGTTCAGTCCATTATAAGCACCTTTTGATCCTTTTTTTTAAAGCAGTTTTTAAATTTTTTTCTTGGCACCTTACAGTGCATTTTTCACGGCTTTCATTCCACACTTTCTAGCTTTAAACAAAAGGTTTGGAAAATGAAGATGGAATAATATTGGTATTCTTTATTTAAGCTGCAGTGAAAATATTTTCTCTTTACTGTTTCTGATTTTAGGAATACAATTCTTCATTTGCACGTGGCTTTAGTGAACTGCATGTCATACAGGGACGAGGTAGACTATGACCTAGACCAGCCCTTTCAACCAGGGTAACCAGGCGCCCTGGGGTGCCTTTGAGTTTCTTCAGGGGGTGCTTTGGCAAAATGCCAAAAAATTGTATATGAACCAGCAGGTGGTTCAAGCCTGCCTTTAGTTACACAAAGCCACAGGTTTTCATTGTGCAATATTACAACTTTATAGACACCGGCAACATAACAATAAGTGATGTCATCAGTTGATATGAAGGACATTAAGCACCAGCACAGCATCCTTGGTTGCCCCTCCTCTGCCCTTCTCCATCAGCACTGGAGTCACATTAGCAGAGTAAAGAGAGAGAAACTGGAGGGAAGAGAAACAATGGAATACTAGTCAGTACCAGTGTGAAAAAGTGTATTTGCTTTGGAAGGATAGATCACCTCCAACATTAGGTGTCCTACATGTAATGTAATGGGTGCCTCGAGATTGTACAGAATTTGAAAGGGTGCCTTGACTGAAAAAAGATTGAGAAACACTGACACTTGACATGTCTTACAGAGAAGAGGTAGACTATGACCTAGACATGTCTTACAGAGAAGAGGTTGACTATGACCTAGAAATGTCTTACG
>CATNWA010011307.1:542500-562500 GCA_951230385.1 Staurois parvus
CTATAAACAGCCCCCCAAGTCTCTCATTTTTAGACCTGCCTTTCATCGTAGTATTTTTTTTTTTGGAGGATAATAAAATTCCTATAAAAATGTGATACTTGTGAGCTACTATGGTGTATTAAATATGGTGTATTTAACTTTAATTAAATATAATTAAAGTAAAAAAAAACCCAATATATATTATTTGCAAAATTTATGTGCTTTTGTGTATACTTATTGATTAAATAAATAAATAAAATAAATAAGTGAGTGGGTCGCCTACACCAATCACATACTCATGTGTCGCTATAATCAAAATTAAATCCAAACGTGTTGCGCTCCACTAATAAAATAATGTGAAATATGCAAAAAAAAAAAAAAAAAAAAAAGTATATACATAAATTAAAATAAATCAATAAATATAATTTTAAATATTTTTGTTTATTTTTAAATATTTTTTTAAATGAGTCGGACTCGCTCATGTCATTTAAAAATATTTAAAATTATATTTATTGAATTAATTTATTTTTAAATGACATGAGCGAGTCCGACTCATTTAAAAAAAAAATTAAAAATAAATTTTAATAACTACATCCCTATTTATTGTTTAACCTTTAAAAGATGATATCTATGATATCATTTTTTTTTTAAATAAATTAAATAAATCAATAAATATAATTTTAAATATTTTTAAATGACATGAGTGAGTCCAATTCATTTAAAAAATATTTAAAAATAAATAAAAATATTTTTGATTTATTTAATTTATGTCTATACCTTTTTTTTTGCATATTTCACATTATTTTATTAGTGGAGTGCGACACATTTGGATTTAATTTTGATAATAAAATTCCTAGCTTTTTACTGAAACCACGACGAAGGTGGTGCGGTGAACGCTAGTTACGGCGCAGCAATGCGCGCCGGTTTCCTGCCTACGATGACGGGGAAGTATATTCTGTACAGCCCCCCCCCCCCCCAAATTTTAAAGAAGGAATGGTTTCTTCCTTGTGATTTTCTGTTCGAATGGAGGGGTTCTTGGAAGGAAGTCTGCCATTTATATTCTATATGATGACACACCGCTAGGCGCATATAGAGCTCTTTTGTTTGTGAGGCCCAATTATCTGGTGAGTCACCGGTATATGGATTTAACTGGATTTAACCCCAGCAGAGAATGAAAACATTAAATTTAAAAAAAAAATTAAAATTGAGGGAGGGGAGGGTTAGGGGGCAGCAGCTAGCAGAGTATTTTTTTGCTGTTACAGAAAAAAAAATTGCCCTTATGAGAACTTCTGGGTGTATAGAACTGTGAGCAGTGCAGTGTAGTACAGTATAGCTTAGTATTGTACAGAATAGCATACTATATACTGATATAGACCAGTATAGCACAGTATAGTCCGCTATGGCACCATATTGTACAGTATAGTATATTACAGCACAGTATAGACCAGTATAGTACAGTATAGCAAACTGCAGCACAGTATAGACCAGTATAGTCTGGTATACCACCATATTGTATAGTATATTATAGCACAGTATAGACCAGTATAGTACAGTATAGTCCCTTATAGCACCATATTGTACAGTATAGCACACTACAGCACAGTATAGACCAGTATAGTACAGTATAGCACAGTATAGTACAGTATAGCACACTACAGCACAGTATAGACCAGTATAGTACAGTATAGCACACTACAGGACAGTATAGACCAGTATAGCACAGTATAGTACAGTATAGCACACTACAGCACAGTATAGACCAGTATAGTACAATACAGTTCAGTATAGCACCATATTGTACAGTATAGTATATTATAGCACAGTATAGACCAGTATAGTACAATATAGTCCAGTATACGACCATGTTGCACAGTATAGACCAGTATAGTACCGTAAAGCACAGTATAGACCAGTATAGTACAGTAAAGCACAGTATAGACCAGTATAGTACAGTACAGCACAGTATAGCTCTTTTAGCACAGTACTGTATATTAAGGTATAGAACTGTATAGACCAGTATAGTACAGTATATTAAGGTATAGAACTGTATAGAGCAGTATAGTACAGTATACAGTAGCTTATTATAGCACACTAAAGCCTAGCAAAGTATGGTAGAATATGACCCGCTGTAGCACAGTAAAGCCCAATATAGTACAGTATAGCACTGTGTAATAGGATGTAGAACTGTATAGACCAGTATAGTACTGAATAGTACAGTATAGCCCAGTATACAACTGTTTAGAACTGTATAGACAGGTAACGTACAGTATAGTACAGTATAGAACTGTATAGACCAGTATAGTACATATAGTGCAGTATAGGCCAGTATATTAAGGTATAGGCCAGTATAGTACAGTATAGAACTGTATAGCTCAGTATAGTACGTATAGACCAGTATAGTGCAGTATAGACCAGTATAGTACATATAGTGCAGTATAGACCAGTATAGTGGAGTATAGACCAGTATAGTGCAGTATAGACCAGTATAGTACATATAGTACAGTATAGACCAGTATAGTACGTATAGACCAGTATAGTACGTATAGACCAGTATAGTACGTATAGACCAGTATAGTGCAGTATAGACCAGTATAGTACATATAGTACAGTATAGACCAGTATAGTACGTATAGACCAGTATAGTACGTATAGACCAGTATAGTGCAGTATAGACCAGTATAGTACGTATAGTGCAGTGTAGACCAGTATAGTATGTATAGACCAGTATAGACCATTATAGTGCAGTATAGACCAGTATAGTATGTATAGACCAGTATAGTACGTATAGACCAGTATAGTGCAGTATAGACCAGTATAGTACGTATAGACCAGTATAGTGCAGTATAGACCAGTATAGTACGTATAGACCAGCATAGTGCAGTATAGACCAGTATAGTACGTATAGACCAGCATAGTGCAGTATAGACCAGTATAGTACGTATAGACCAGTTTAGTGCAGTATAGACCAGTATAGTACGTATAGACCAGCATAGTGCAGTATAGACCAGTATAGTACGTATAGACCAGTATAGTACGTATAGACCAGTATAGTTTGTATAGACCAGCATAGTGCAGTATAGACCAGTATAGTACGTATAGACCAGTATAGTGCAGTATAGACCAGTATAGTATGTATAGACCAGCATAGTGCAGTATAGACCAGTATAGTACGTATAGACCAGTATAGTACGTATAGACCAGCATAGTGCAGTATAGACCAGCATAGTGCAGTATAGACCAGTATAGTGCAGTATAGACCAGTATAGTACGTATATAGACCAGCATAGTGCAGTATAGACCAGCATAGTACGTATAGACCAGGATAGTGCAGTATAGACCAGCATAGTGCAGTATAGACCAGTATAGTACGTATAGACCAGTATAGTGCGGTATAGACCAGTATAGTACGTATAGACCAGTATAGTTCAGTATAGACCAGCATAGTGCAGTATAGACCAGTATAGTACGTATAGACCAGCATAGTGCAGTATAGACCAGTATAGTACGTATAGACCAGTATAGTGCAGTATAGACCAGCATAGTGCAGTATAGACCAGTATAATACGTATAGACCAGTATAGTGCAGTATAGACCAGTATAGTACGTATAGACCAGTATAGTGCAGTATAGACCAGTATAGTGCAGTATAGACCAGTATAGTACGTATAGACCAGCATAGTGCAGTATAGACCAGTATAGTACGTATAGACCAGTATAGTGCAGTATAGACCAGCATAGTGCAGTATAGACCAGTATAGTACGTATAGACCAGCATAGTGCAGTATAGACCAGCATAGTGCAGTATAGACCAGTATAGTGCAGTATAGACCAGTATAGTGCAGTATAGACCAGTATAGTACGTATAGACCAGCATAGTGCAGTATAGACCAGTATAGTGCAGTATAGACCAGTATAGTGCAGTATAGACTAGAATAGAATGAATATAAACGTTTTCCGAAATTTGAATTTGAAAAGAAGAGAACAGAAAATAAAATAGAATAGAATCTACTTAATATAAAATCTTTTTTTTGAATAGGATAGAACCAACTATTCTTCACAATGAATTCGGATCGATTCTGTATTTTTGATTCCAATTTGAATTAGAATAATTCGATCCGTTCCCATGGAAAATGAATAAACAAAACAAATCGAATTCCGCTACGAATGCAACTAAATGAAATGAGCAACTTAACCAATCGATCCGAAACAAAACGATTTCCTTCATTCCGCACACGTCTCTAGTAGTAAAAATATCAAACTTTAATTTGTAACCAAAAATTGTCATTTATTCCCCATAAATTGCCTGTGAAAGGGGGGGGGGGCAAAATCAATAAAAGAGAACATTCCGGGGGGGGGGGAAGTAAATAAAAGAGAACATTCGGGCGGGGGGGGGGGGGGGAAATCAATAAAAGAGAACATTCTGGGGGGGGGGTTATGCTCTCGGCGCCTCATTGCTGGAAATAGCGTCTCGCCGCAGACTGAAGGGGGACATATTTTGGTGTAAAAGCGATCAGAAAAGTTTTATAAGTCGCTGATATCGACGTAAAAAATGAAGGTTTCCGGGAGGACTTTTTTTTTTTCTTTTTAGTTTTTTTTGGGACGTCAGAGAATCGGGGGCTCGGTGTGCTGCGATGCTGCGGAGCGCTGACTGCTGCGCAATGAATGTACTCTTTACTGTCCCCGCCCACACAGACTCCTCCTTCTATAAACATCTAAACGCTTTGTATATTGTATATGACGGGGGAGGGGATGGGGGGGGGGGGGGGGGGGGGGTGGGGGGAGGGGGCAGCCATACCATATTGGTTGAATTAGACACAAAATCTGTAACATTTATAAAGCGACAACAATATCTTTTTTACTCTCCTTATTGTTACTGAATGAAGTTATCATCGGCAGCCAATCACAATGATCAGGTGATGTTCCCGCCCCCTTACACTCTAATGTCCCCTCCCTCACAGTCACATCAGTCTCTGTACAGAGGAGCTTACACTCTAATGTCCCCTCCCCCACAGTCACATCAGTCTCTGTACAGAGGAGCTTACTCTCCTGTATCTGATGGGACATTAGAGTGTAAGCTCCTCTATACAGAGACTGATGTGACTGTGGGGGAGGGGACATTAGAGCGTAAGCTCCTCTGGTACAGAGACTGATGGGACTGTGGGGGGAGGGGACATTAGAGCGTAAGCTCCTCTGGTACAGAGACTGATGGGACTGTGGGGGGAGGGGACATTAGAGCGTCAGCTCCTCTGGTACAGAGACTGATGTGACTGTGGGGGAGGGACATTAGAGCGTCAGCTCCTCTGGTACAGAGACTGATGGGACTGTGGGGGGAGGGGACATTAGAGCGTCAGCTCCTCTGGTACAGAGACTGATGTGACTGTGGGGGAGGGGACATTAGAGTGTAAGCTCCTCTGTACAGAGACTGATGTGACTGTGGGGGAGGGGACATTAGAGCGTAAGCTCCTCTGTACAGAGACTGATGTGACTGTGGGGGAGGGGACATTAGAGTGTAAGCTCCTCTGTACAGAGTGGTGGGGTGGGGAGCGGCGGTGTGAGAGTGGCGGGGTGGGAGCGGCGGTGTGAGAGCGGTGGGGTGGGAGCGGCGGTGTGAGAGCGGTGGGGTAGGAGCGGCGGTGTGAGAGCAGTGGGGTGGGAGCGGCGTCGTGGGAGCGGCGGTGTGAGAGCGGTGGGGTGGGAGCGGCGGTGTGAGAGCAGCGGGGTGGGAGCGGCGCGGTGTGTGAGAGCGGTGGGGTGGGAGCGGCGTCGTGGGAGCGGCGGTGTGAGAGCAGTGGGGTGGGAGCGGCGGTGTGCGGTGGGGTGTGAGAGCGGTGGGGTGGGAGCGGGGGGTGGGAGCGGCGGTGTGAGAGCGGTGGGGTGGGAGCGGCGGTGTGAGAGCGGTGGGGTGGGAGCGGCGGGGGGGGAGCGGCGGGGTGGGAGCGGCGGTGTGAGAGCGGTGGGGTGGGAGCGGCGGTGTGAGAGCGGTGGGGTGGGAGCGGCGGGGTGGGAGCGGCGGGGTGGGAGCGGCGGGGTGGGAGCGGTGGGGTGGGAGCGGCGGTGTGAGAGCGGTGGGGTGGGAGCGGCTGGGGTGGGGGGGTGGGGAGCGGCGGTGTGAGAGCGGTGGGGTGGGAGCGGCGGGGTGGGAGCGGTGGGGTGGGAGCGGCGGTGTGTGGTCATACCGCGGACAGCTCCCCCTCGCTCCCAGTTACAGGTGATCTGGTTACACGGGGACACGTTGTATCTTTGCGTTACTTACACAGAATTGTCGGTTCTCCTCCTCGCCGTCGCTGATCACACAATGATAAACATTTGTTTTTTTTTTTTCCCCGAGCAACCTGAACCCGCCACAAGAAAATAAATTCCCGGGATTTTGTTGTCCTCGGCTTTATCATACAGACTTCTATTATATGTCACTGAACCCCATGTTGTAATTTGATAATTGCTCGTTACATCATTTTTTTCTTTCATTTCTAATTGCATTTATTTGACTGACATGGAATCAGGGACACCTGTGGGTGGAAGGAACTGAAGCAAATCACATCTCCTTTTAAAAAGGAAACATTAGCGCACCGAGGACGCGTTCTGGATTAATAACGAAATGTAACCTTCGCATCGCTTGCTGTTCCATATTGTCATTCTTGCATTTTCGAATTTGTAAACGCTGCCCCTAGTGGCTGCTCATATATCAGAGAATGTGAATAGTGTTAAACGGTGGTCATCGTGACTACATCTACAACTAATTTACTATATATATATATGTATGTGTATATGTATATACAGTTGCAAGAAAAAGTATGTGAACCCCTTGGGATTACATGGAGTTTTGCATGAATTGGACATAAAATGTGCTCTGAACGTCATCTAAGTCACAACAATAGAAGAACACAGTCTGCTGAACATAATACTACACACAAACATTAGATGTTGCCATGGTTTAATTGCACATAACATGTAAACATTCACAGTGCAGGGAGGAAAAAGTATGTGAACCTTTGGACTTAATAACTGGTTGACCCTCCTTTGGCAGCAATAACCTCAACCAAACGTTTCCTGTAGTTGCAGATCAGACCTGCACAACGATCTGGAGTCATTTTGGACCACTCCTCTTCACAAAACTGTTTCAGTGTAGCAATATTCTTGGGATGTCTGGTGTGAATCGCTCTCTTAAGGTCATGCCACAGCATTTCAATCGGGTTGAGGTCAGGACTCTGACTGGGCCACTCCAGAAGGCGTATTCTGTGCTGTTGCAGCCATTGTTTTGTTGAATTACTTGTATGCTTTGGGTCATTGTCCTGTTGCATCACCCATCCTCTGCGGAGCTTCAGTTGGTGGACAGATGGTCGTACGTTTTCCTGCAAAATGTCTTGATAAACTCTGGAATTCATTTTCCCATCAATGACAACAATCCGTCCAGGCCCTGAGGCAGCAAAGCAGCCCCAAACCATGATGCTCCCTCCGCCATGTTTCACAGTGGGGATGAGGTTTTGATGTTGGTGTGCTGTGCCTTTTTTTCTCCACACATAGTGTTGTGTGTTCTTCCCAAACAACTCAATCTTGGTTTCATCTGTCCACAGTATATTTTGCCAGTAGTGCTGTGGAACATCCAGGTGCTCTTTTGCAAACTTCAAACGTGCTGCAATATTCTTTTTGGCCAGCAATGGCTTCCTCCGTGGTGTCCTCCCATGTACTCCATTCTTGGTAAATGTTTTCCTTATTGTAGATGTGTCAACAAAAATGTTAGCATGTGCCAGAGATTTCTGTAGGTCTTTAGCTGACACTCTGGGATTCTTCTTTACCTCATGCAGCATTCTGCGCTGTGCTCTCGCAGTCATTTTTACAGGACGACCACGCCTAGGGAGAGTAGCAACAGTGCTAAACTTTCTCCATTTGTAGACAGTCTGTCTTACCGTGGACACATGAACATCAAGGCTTTTGGAGATACTTTTGTAACCCTTTCCAGCTTCATGCAAGTCCACAATTCTTGATCGTAGGTCTTCTGGGAGCTCTTTTTTGCGAGGCATGGTTCACATCAGACAGTGCTTCTTGAAACCAGTAAACCCAAAACAGGTGTGTGTTTTTTAAGGGCAGGACAGCTGTCAGCAACACATCCAATATCATCACACTGATTGGAGTCAAGGTTGGCTCACTCCTGGCTCCAATTAGCTCTGGGAGAAGTCATTGAGCTAGGGCCTCACATACTTTTTCCTCCCTGCACTGTGAATGTTTACATGTTATGTGCAATTAAACCATGGCAACATCTAATGTTTGTGTAGTATTATGTTCAGCAGACTGTGTTCTTCTATTGTTGTGACTTAGATGACGTTCAGAGCACATTTTATGTCCAATTCATGCAAAACTCCATGTAATCCCAAGGGGTTCACATACTTTTTCTTGCAACTGTATATATATGTGTGTGTGTTGAAAAAAGGGAATAAAGCTGAAAATCCTTCTAATAGCTTTTATTTCCATCCACACAAATGCATTGGGAACACGACACATTCTATTCCAAATCACAACATGAAGAAAAATACATCAAATTTGTGTTGTTCCTCTAAACAAATGGAAGTGAATATTAGACGGTTCAACAAAATCGCAGTGTTTGTATTCTTCTTTACAAACTCAAACATTCACTATATAAACTGAGAAATGTATGAAGATTTTGCTTTCCTTTGAATCACTTAACCCCTCGCCTACAGGGCACTCATACCCCCTTCCTGCCCAGGCCAATTTCCAGCTCTCAGCGCACTCACACTTTGAATGACAATTGCGCGGTCATGCAACACTGTAACCCATATGACATTTTTATCATTTTTTTCAAATTTGGAAAAAAAAAAAAAAACATTTTTTCTTAGTTTTTGTTATACAATTTTGTAAATAAGTGATTTTTTCTCCTTCACTGATGTGTGCTAATGAGGCTGCAGTGATGGGCGCTGATAGGCTGCACTGATGGGCACTGATGAGGAGGCACTGGTAGGTTGCACTGATGGGCACTGACAGGCATCACTGATGGGCACTGAAAGGCAGCACTGATACATGACACTGATAGGTGGCACTGATAGGCAGCACTGACTGGCACTGATAGGCGGCACTGATTGGCACTGATAGGTGGCACTGATAGGCGACACTGACTGGCACTGATAGGTGGCACTGATAGGCGACACTGACTGGCACTGATAGGTGGCACTGATTGGCATTGATAGGTGGCACTGACGGGTGACATTGAAAGGCAGCTCAGATGGGCACTGATATGTGGCATTGTTGTGGCACTGATGATCAGTGTAGATGTCCCCTCCGCGGAAAGCCGATTACTGGCTCTCCTCTCCTCTGTCAGCGTGACGGCTCGAGAGGAGAGAAATGCCGATAACTAGTATTTCCGTGTTTATATGTGATCAGCTGTGATTGGACACAGCTGATCACATGACCGAGCCAACATCTTCGGCTCTTTCCATGATCCGCTGTGTCCGAGATACACAGCGCACCGGCGATCGCCGCGCTGCGCGCTCCCTGAGCCGCGCATGCGCGGTGAGAATGGAAGGACGTCATATGAGAACGAGAGAACCACCTTGTGCCCGTCATTGTACTATAGGGCGGGCGGGAGTCGGTTAATGAATATTTGGTTGTAGTTGCACTGTTTCTGAGAACTGCTGTACATCTGTGTTGCATGGTGTCACCCAACTTCTGGCCCCTGTGATCAGGTATTCCAGCCCAGGATGATTGGACCACATTCCACAGTTCTTCTCTATTTCTTGGTTTTGCCTCAGAAACGGCATTTTTGATGTCACCCCACAAGTTTTCTATTGGATGAAGATCCGGGGATTGGGCTGGCCACTCCATAACGTCCATCTTGTTGGTCTGTAACCAAGATGTTGCACGTTTACTGGTGTGTTTGGGGTCGTTGTCTTGTTGGAACACCCATTTCAAGGGCATTTCCTCTTCAGCATAAGGCAGCATGACCTCTTCAAGTATTCTGATGTATTCAAACTGATCCATGATCCCTGGTATGCGATAAATAGGCCCAACACCGTAGTATGAGAAACATCCCCATATCATGATGCTTGCACCACCATGCTTCACGGTCTTCACAGTGTACTGTGGCTTGAATTCAGTGTTTGGGGGTCGTCTGACAAACTGTCTCCGCCCACTAGACCCAAAAAGAACAATCTTACTTTCATCAGTCCACAAAATGTTGTGCCATTTCTCTTTAGGCCGGTCAATGTGCTCTTTGGCAGATTGTAACCTCTTCAGCACACGTCTTTTTCCCAACAGTGGGACTTTGCGGGGGCTTCTTGCAGATAGCTTGGCTTCACATAGGCGTCTTCTAATTGTAACAGTCCTCACAGGGAACGTCACACCTTCTTTCATCTTCCTGGAGCTGATTGTTGGCTGAGTCCTCACAGGGAACGTCACACCTTCTTTCATCTTCCTGGAGCTGATTGTTGGCTGAGTCCGCCCCATTTTGGCTATTCTTCTATCCATTCCAATGGTAGTTTTTCGCTTTCTTCCACGTCTTTCAGGTTTTGGTTGCCATTTTAAAGCATTTGCGATCATTTTAGCTGAGCAGCCGATCATTTTCTGCACTTCTTTATATGTTTTCCCCTCTCCAATCAACTTTTTAATCAAGGTACGCTGTTCTTCTGAACAATGTCTGGAACGACCCATTTTCCTCAGAATTTCAGAGAGAAATGCACTGTAACCAGCATGTACAACATTTGCTGCCTTCCTTCCTTAAATAAGGGCAATAATTGCCACCTGTTTTTCAAAGAATGAATGACCTCACTAATAGAACTCCACACGGCTATTATTTTGAACACGCCCCTTTCAATGAGTGATTCAATGACACAGAATCAGCAGCATGCATGTCATGACTGTTGGGTCTGTTGGATTTCTATGACTCTACTACACCTGCTAGGAAATTATTTGCCATGTAGAAATATCATTTCCACCAAAAACAGTGATTGATCCGGTTAGTGATGTCTGACTGCTATTATTTTGAACACAACTGTGTATATATAATATATACACACATATAACTAATTTACTATATATATATATATATGTGTGGGGGGTATATATTATATACACAGTTGTGCTCAAAAGTTTGCATCCCCTGGCAGAAATCCTAAAACTCTGGCATTGATATTGAAGATATGACTGATTATGGCCCCCAAAATTGTCTTTTATTTATGACTAGTGACAATATAAAGCCATTTATTATTACAGTCAGGTCCATTCTGTATATATTTGGACACAGGCAGCACAATTTTAGTTTTTTCAGGTATTTACTAAAACATCTTCCAGCTCCAGTTCTATAATAGATCTGGGTGGACAGTGCGCACTCTGAGGTGTCATTTGAGGCTATGTACATCCAGATTGGAGGAAGGGTTTAGGAATTACAGCTCTTACGAGTAGCCATCCCCCCTTTTTCAAGGAATCAAACGAAATTAGACAATTGAATCAAAAGCTGTTTCATGGCCAGGTGTGGGCTACTCCTTCGTTATTTCTTCATCAATTAAGCAGGTAAAAGGTCTGGAGTTGATTCTAAGTGTGGGATTTGCATTTGGAATCTGTTGCTGTGAACCTACGTCATGCGAGGAGCTGTCTATGCAAGTGACACAGGCCATTGTAAGGCTTCAAAATGAAACAAATCCATCGGAGAGATCGCAGCAACATTAGGAGCGGACAAATCAACAGTTTGGTATATTCTGAGGAAAGAAGAACGCATTGGGGAGCTCAGCAATAATACTGTGTGACTGTGGGGGAGGGGACATTAGAGTGTAAGCTCCTCTGTACAGAGACTGATGTGACTGTGGGGGAGGGGACATTAGAGTGTAAGCTCCTCTGTACAGAGACTAATGTGACTGTGGGGGGAGGGGACATTTTATAGTGTAAGCTCCTCTGTACAGAGACTGATGTGACTGTGGGGGAGGGGACATTAGAGTGTAAGCTCCTCTGTAGAGACTGATGTGACTGTGGGGGAGGGGACATCAGAGTGTAAGCTCCTCTGTACAGAGACTGATGTGACTGTGGGGGAGGGGACATTAGAGTGTAAGCTCCTCTGTACAGAGACTGATGTGACTGTGGGGGAGGGGACATTAGAGTGTAAGCTCCTCTGTACAGAGACTAATTTGACTGTGGGGGGAGAGGACATTTTATAGTGTAAGCTCCTCTGTACAGAGACTGATGTGACTGTGGGGGAGGGGACATTAGAGTGTAAGCTCCTCTGTAGAGACTGATGTGACTGTGGGGGAGGGGGACATCAGAGTGTAAGCTCCTCTGGTACAGAGACTGATGTGACTGTGGGGGAGGGGACATTAGAGTGTAAGCTCCTCTGTACAGAGACTGATGTGACTGTGGGGGAGGGGACATTAGAGCGTAAGCTCCTCTGTACAGAGACTGATGTGACTGTGGGGGAGGGGACATTAGAGCGTAAGCTCCGCTGTACAGAGACTGATGTGACTGTGGGGGAGGGGACATTATAGCGTAAGCTCCTCTGTACAGAGACTGATGTGACTGTGGGGGAGGGGACATTAGAGCGTAAGCTCCTCTGTACAGAGACTGATGTGACTGGAGGGGAGGGGACATTAGAGCGTAAGCTCCTCTGTACAGAGACTGATGTGACTGTGGGGGAGGGGAAATTAGAGTGTAAGCTCCTCTGGTGCAGAGACGTGCGTTGTTGGAAATACAAGAGATCTAATATTACACTTTCTGGGTACAGTGTTACATACATACGTTGTTGATACATTGTTTCACTTTCAGTGGCTGTATACCGGGCAGTGATTGGCTGAGCAGATTTCGGGTTGCAGGATTCCTGTGATTTTTGATGGGGGTCAGTGGAGTGTCAGAATGTGAGAAATGTAAACACTGTGGGTGAGTCGGAGAGCTGGACCCAGATGTGGGACCTCGGGCCCTCGCAGAGGCCAGTAACTGCCCCGTATAACAGCTGGGCCGGCATTTATGGTGACCGTACGCGGCGGGGCGTCCATTTCTAAACCTGCGTCTGATTTTCAGGAAATTCTCGCTGAGCGTGAAAGGAGCGCGGCACAAACATCTGTCCCATCATTACTCTGTAAATCTCTGACTTCCTCCAATGTCAGTAAATAAAACCAACTCGGCACCACGCCAGCGTGCGTTACACGGGGATTACATACCGCGCTCTGCGATCCCTACATACGTGTGCGTGCGACCTCCCGAGTGACTGATAATCTGATGTGACATTCACTGATTTATATTGGCTGTCTCATATTTTCACAACAGACGGTTCCTATGGATGAGGGGAGGCGGGGTGGGGAGGCTGGAGGGGGGGGGTGGCGCTGTCCTTCCCCCCCCCCCCATAGCTGGAATTACAGGGGGAAGTAAGGGCCCTTAAAGTGAACCTGTCACTGGCAGGGGCGGACTGACCATTTGGAAACTCGGCCACTGCCCGAGGGCCCGGGGCCAGTAGGGGGCCCCATGAGATGCCCCTTGTACCTTTCATAGGCTTTTTTTGTGTACGGTTTAAGTGTGGGCAAGGACACAGGGGCCCCATGATCCCCTATTGCCTGGGGGCCCCATGAATTGTTAGTCCGCCCCTGGTCACTGGATATATTGTAGAGTGACACCCTAAGTAACCCTTCCAGCTATTGTTTACCTCTCACAGAGATCCCATGAGGTCCCCTGACACTGCCTTCATCTGCTTTCCTCTCCACAGGGACGGCACCATCCTTGTTCAGGCATCAACTTGGGTATCCGGCACGCAATCATGCAAATCAGGGTGCCTGTGCAGTTCTTGTTCACAAATGTTCGACACAGATCAGCCCCTGCTACAGCCTCTCATCTTGCTGCAAAGGTACAGTCTGATCGCTGGGGGAGGGGAGACTGAGGAAATGCTCCCTCCTGCCTGCAGCAGACTGATGACATCATCTGAGCCTAGGCAAAGTCACTGGACTGCAGACTAAGGAAGGCTGTGTGTGAGTCCAGGGTGAGACTTTCTGTAATAAAGACCGCTCACTGCTGCTCTCTCTCCTTGTGCAGGGTGACTGGTCTTGTCTCCGCCCCCTCTTGTAGTTTTCAGCAGGCAGCATGTAGTGGGTGGGGCCTGCTGGGCCTCTCCCACAGCTCTGCTCCCTCTTCTTGTGCAGGGTGACTGGTCTCGTCTTGTGCAGGGTGACTGGTCTTGGCTCCGCCCCCTCCTGTAGTTTTCAGCAGGCATCCTCTAGTGGGTGGGGCCTGTTGGGCCCCTCCCACAGCTCTGCTCTCTGTGCAAGGTGACTGGTCTTGTCTCCGCCCCCTCCTGTAGTTTTCAGCAGGCACCCTCTAGTGGGTGGGGCCTGTTGGGCCCCTCCCACAGCTCTGTTCTCTCTCCTTGTGCAGGGTGACTTGTCTCGTCTTGACTCCGCTCCCTCCTGTAGTTTTCAGCAGGCATCATCTAGTGGGTGGGGCCTGTTGGCCCCTCCCACAGCTCTGCTCTCTGTGCAGGGTGACTGGTCTTGTCTCCGCCTCCTCCTGTAGTTTTCAGCAGGCATCCTCTAGTGGGTGGAGCCTGTTGGGCCCCTCCCACAGCTCTGTTCTCTCTCCTTGTGCAGGGTGACTGGTCTCTTCTCTGCCCCTCTCCTGTAGTTTTCAGCAGGCAGCCTCTAGTGGGTGGGGCTTGTTGGGCCCCTCCCACAGCTCTGTTCTCTTTCCTTGTGCAGGGTGACTCGCCTTGTCTCTGCCCCCTCCTGTAGTTCTCTGTAGTGGGTGGAGCCTGCTGGGCCCCTCCCACAGCTCAGGCTATGTACAGCACAGTGGTGATGTCACTGCTACTTTTACAAGGTAATATCTGGCTTTGCAAAGGTATTTGCGCACAAAAGGGGGCTATTGAGTAATATATGTAAATGAAAGTTTTAGTGCTTTAAAAGGGGTCCTCTGACCGTTGGGGCCCCCAGCTGGGCCCTCTGACCGTTGTGGACCCTGGCTGGGCCCTCTGACCGTTGCGGCCCCCAGCTGGGCCCTCTGACCGTTGCGGCCCCCAGCTGGGCCCTCTGACCGTTGCGGCCCCTGGCTGGGCCCTCTGACCATTGTGGCCCCTGGCTGGGCCCTCTGACAGTTGTGGCCCCTGGCCGGGCCCTATGACAAATCTGAGTTCTCCCATATGGGACGGTGCACTGTGTTGATGGCCATTCGGAGCCATCGGAGGGTTGCAGCAGCGGCCGGGGTCAGAGTGCCGGGATATAACGCTCGGCTTCACATGTCTGTTGTGGAAAATTCTTTCCTGTAATGCTGAGCGACTTCCAGGAAGCGATGTGCGAGGACACGGCGTGCACTACGGAGCGATGGCGGGGCGGGGAGCTCCATGCTGGCTGGGAGTTTGTTGTGACGGCGGGGGGTGCGGAGAATGCCCCCGTTTTAGGGGGGGGGGGAGAATGCCCCCGCTTCATTTCTGCTTCTAGACAGCCGACAGTGCAGGACTGATCTTCAAACTATTCCTGAGGGTTGGTTCACACTATAGAAACACAGTTCGGATGCGTTTTTTCAGGTGCGTTTTTGATGCATTCCAGTTCATTTTTTTCTCCTCTGTTTTTCTTCAATTGAAATTGGGACATGTGCATTCCGGTGTGTTTTTGGTGCGTTCTGGTGCGTTTTTTATGCGTTTTAACACGTTCCAGTTCATTTTTCTCCCCCCCTCTCTTTTTTTTTCAATCTAAATAGGGACATGTGCATTTTAGTGCGTTTTTGGTGCATTCCAGGTGCATTTTTGATGTGTTTTATTGCGTTCCAGTACAGTTCTGTGCAGAAAAAATGCCGCATGTTCTACTTTTTTTTTTCTACAACCAAAACGCACTAGAACTGCAAGTGCTGATGTGATCTATGACATTGACACCCATATCACCGAATTTCTGTGCGTTTTGGATGCAGAAAAATTTGCCTAATTACATTCGATTGCCCCCATGCAGAGCGGACATACATGCAGCTTCACACGGCGTTATCTCTGCGATTTTTTTAATAAATACTTCTCTATGAGCTCCTGGCCAGAACCAATTTGGACATGGCGATACAGTCTCTGCCTCCCACCTCTGCCTATTGGCCGTCCACCTAACTGATTGGTACCTGGCCCAATGGCATCTGGTTTACTGGTCATGCGCCTGGCCCATTAGCACCTACTCAATGTTTTATTGGCACCTGCCCAATGGCATCTGGACTATTGGCCATGCACCCTGCCCATTGGCACCTACCCAATGGCATCTGGACTATTGGCCATGCACCCTGCCCATTGGCACCTACCCAATGGCATCTGGACTATTGGCCATGCACCCTGCCCATTGGCACCTACCCAATGGCATCTGGACTACTGGCCATGCACCCTGCCTATTGTCACCTGCCCAATGCAATATGGCCTATTGGCTGTGCACCTGGCCCATTAGCACCTACTCAATGTTTTATTGGCACCTGCCCAATGGCATCTGGACTACTGGCCATGCACCCTGCCCAATGGCATCTGGACTACTGGCCATGCATCCTGCCCAATGGCATCTGGACTACTGGCCATGCACCCTGCCCATTGGCACTTGCCCAATGGCATTTGGACTACTGGCCATGCACCCTGCCTATTGTCACCTGCCCAATGGCATATGGACTATTGGCCGTGTACCTGTCCCATTAGCACCTACTCAATGTTTTATGGACAATTGGCCATACAAGCTGCCCATTGGCATCAATCCAATGGCATCTGGACTATTGGCCATGATGCGCTTTGTCAAGTCTTGACAAAGCGCATGCGCGCGAAACATGTTGTCCCAGCAACCGGCCTCTTCCTTCTAAAGCTGCGGCTCCAGCAAGAGTTCCCCCCCCTCTGTCTCTCCACATCGTGGTGACGTCATCCAGGACGCTGGGACGTCGGGTAAACGTGGTCCCTGCACTGACAGGCATTCTACTCCACTGCTTCCCTCTGAGCGGACGGGCCGTCCATCTTGGAACCTGGCTTCCTAAAGCCACAGGCTGGTTATTTATTATTGTTTTACCATATGACTTATTAAAGGCACACCTCCATACAAGGTGTATTATTTCTATCACAAAACTACACAGCGCCTGGCTCCTGTTCATGCTGGATGAGAAGACCTGCTTCTCAGTTGCCATTCCAATTCATCCCAAATGTGTTCAACAGAGGTGAGGTCCGGGATCTGTGCAGGACACTCAAGTTGCTCCACGCTAAAGCCAGTCAAATCATGTATTTATGAAGAAAAGGTGTTCACTAAGGTTGAGGTCAGGCTCTGTGCAGTTCACTTTAGTACCTCCAAACTAAACTTGTTCAACCCTGTTCTTATAAAGCATTGGTGTTCAATAGGGTTGAGGTTAGGGCTCTGTGCAGGCCACTGAAATTCTTCCACACCAAACCGGCCTTATCATGTCTTTATGAAGCAAAGGTGTTTTGTAAGGTGAGGACTGGGCTCTGTGAAGACCACTCAAGTTCCTCCATGCCAGACTGGCCAAACTGTGTCTTTACAGAGCAAAGGTGTTCAGTAGGGTTGAGGTCAGTGCTCTGTGAAGGCCACTTGAGTTCCTCCACACCAAACTGGTTCAACTATGTTCTTGAGGAACAAAACTATATCCAATGGAGATGAGGTTAAGGCTCCGCGCAGACCACTAGAGTTCCTCCACACCCAACTGGTTCAACTATGTTCTTGAGGAACAAAAATATATCCAATGGAGATGAAGTCAGGGCTCTGTGCAGACCACTTGAGTTTCCCCACACCAAATTGGTTCAACTATGTTCTTGAGGAACAAAAATATATCCAACGGAGATGAGGTCAAGGCTCTGTGCAGATCACTTGAGTTCCTCCACACCAAACTGGTCCAACTATGTTCTTGAGAAACAAAAATATATCCAATGGAGATGAGGTCAGGGCTCTGTGCAGACCACTTGAGTTCCTCCACACCAAATTGGTTCAACAATGTCTACAGTGTATGGGGCAAAGGTATTTAGTAGGGTTGAGGTCAAGGCTTTGTGAAGGCCAATATGAGTTCCTCCAAAGTCAAATGGTCAAACCAAGTGTTTATGGAGCTGGCTTTGTACACAGGGACGGTGGAACAGAAAAAAATATTGGCACAAGGTTGGAGACACCTGTACGCCATCATTTGGTTTTGGAAGGGAATGTTCAACAAGTTCAAGGCATGCTGGTCTCCAGACTTTTGGTTATAACGTGTCCATGCTGTTAGGTTGGGTACTAATTGATGACCTTTCCTGCCACCAACCAGGCACCTATAGAAGTCTTCTTATAGGTAGTTAGTGAGTGTTTATATACACTCCCCCCCCCCCATGTTCACTATTTATACTTGTGTAGCTAGAGGTCGAAGAGCTGCTCACCACCCCTTCTCTACTTCATCTTCAAGTGGCCCTGTCACTGACCTCATATCAGAGTGCTGTATTGTACCTTAGCAAGCCAGAAGGTACGAGACTTCAGCAGGGGCTGATCTGTGTCACACATTTGTGAACACATCCAAGATCTTTATTATTATTATTATTGTATTATATTATTATTATTTTATAGTAAATATTTAGCCATTCTCGATATCCTGAAGTCACAAATTTCTTTCTTTTTTTGTCTTCCTAGATGATCAGCTTGGCATCATGTCTTAGCCGGGTGATAGTCTTTGTCGCTGTAGTCTCCATCTCTGCAGTGCTGTCACTTACATGGGAGGAGGAAGGTAAGTCCGAGGTCATAGACCCCTGATGCCCAACCTGTGAGAGCAGAGATCTCTCTAGTAGTCTAATGCAGGGGCAGACTGACAACTCATGGGGCCCCCGGGCAATAGGGGATCATGGGGCCCCTGTGTCCTTGCCCAAACTCAAAAAAGCCTATGAAAAAGGTACCAGGGGCATCTCATGGGGCCCCCTACTGACCCTGGGCCCTTGGGCAGTGCCCGAGTTTCCAAATGGTCAGTCTGCCCCTGGTCTAATGTAATGTGTCTCTAGATGATGACTGTTTCCGGAAGCATGTCCCCAGTCTCTGACCATCTCCTCTAGCATGTCTGCAGTCTCTGACCATCTCCTGTAGTATGTCTGCAGTCTCTGAACATCTCCTGTAGTATGTCTGCAGTCTCTGACCATCTCCTGTAGTATGTCTGTAGTCTCTGACCATCTCTTGTAGTATGTCTGCAGTCTCTGACCATCTCCTGTACAATGTCTGTAGTCTCTGACCATCTCCTGTAGTATGTCTGCAGTCTCTGACCATCTCCTGTACAATGTCTGCAGTCTCTGACCATCTTCTGTACTATGTCTGCAGTCTCTGACCATCTCCTGTATCATGGCTGCAGTCTCTGACCATCTCCTGTATCATGTCTGCAGTCTCTGACCATCTCCTGTATCATGTCTGCAGTCTCTGACCATCTCCTGTACTGTGTCTGCAGTCTCTGACCATCTCCTGTACTGTGTCCACAGTCTCTGGTCATCCCCTGTACTGTCCGCAGTCTCTGACCATCTCCTGTACTATGTCTGCAGTCTCTGACCATCTCCTGTACTGTGTCCACAGTCTCTGGTCATCCCCTGTACTGTCCACAGTCTCTGACCATCTCCTGTACTATGTCTGCAGTCTCTGACCATCTCCTGTACTGTGTCCGCAGTCTCTGGTCATCTCCTGTACTGTGTCCGCAGTCTCTGGTCATCTCCTGTACTTTGTCCGCAGTCTCTGGTCATCTCCTGTACTTTGTCCGCAGTCTCTGGTCATCTCCTGTACTGTGTCCGCAGTCTCTGACCATCTCCTGTACTGTGTCTGCAGTCTCTGACCATCTCCTGTACTGTGTCTGCAGTCTCTGGTCATCTCCTGTATTGTGTCCGCAGTCTTTGATCATCTCCTGTATTGTGTCTGCAGTCTCTGACCATCTCCTGTACTGTGTCTGCAGTCTCTGACCATCTCCTGTACTGTATCTGCAGTCTCTGGTCATCTCCTGTAGTATGTCTGCAGTCTCTGGTCATCTCCTGTAGTATGTCTGCAGTCTCTGACCATCTCCTGTACTATGTCCGCAGTCTCTGACCATCTCCTCTACTGTGTCTGCAGTCTCTGACCATCTCC